>CM069446.1:41515667-41851832 GCA_035610835.1 Ophiura sarsii
GGCCAATAACAAAGAAAGAAGCAAGCAAGGAACTTTACTAAATTATAAACACACACACAAGAAAACAACAACAACGCCTCAAAACAAACAAAAGTAAAAGAGATAGGCCTACGATTTTGGGCTGATAAAATACTAATGAACGCATGAAAACGACATTTAAAACACGAAAACTTACACAAAATCTGCGCAACATATCACCTCCACGAGCATGAAGTAACAATTTAATCCAAACAATGTATGAAGTGTGCAATGTGCATGAAAATCGTTATGAAAATGGCACGCCGTGAGCTTTTCCGTTGCACGTACACATTGGTTGATCGCTTGAGGTAAAATGCCGGCTAAATAAAGAACATCGAACGCACCGCGTCTCAGTTTCCACAACAAACTGCGTTAAGCCGAGCGTACTACTGCGCGGGCCGTGGGGCGCACGAGGTATGCGCGAATAAAGGGCGCATTGGCAAGCGCGTTGTGCCTGGAGTTGGTTTCAAAAACACAATTTTGTTGAAATCGCCTGGGCCTGTAAATGCTTACATGAATCGTGACATAAATGGCATAATTAAGGTACTAATTATAGTCCTTTCCCCCTTATATCCCGATGGTAAAAGTATCCACTAAATCAGACGATGACGGACACGAACGGACGAACATTTTGAATCTCCGTTAGATTTATGATTTGGATTTTATGACTCCATGAAATTGAAATTTATCACACGTTAGGCCTATTGGATGGAACTAAATTATTTCATATTTCGTAATAGTATCATTTTTAAATGTGATCCGTTGTTAAGCATTCGTCCTATTCACTTAATCACATGATCACGTACATGTAGCCTCGTACGCATATAGGGAAACAATTGCTCATTTAATGTACGTCTAAGATATTTAATACCAATCATCTGGTCAGGAATTGTTTGTGTTGTACAAGCATAATATACAAGTTAAAGGTAACTCAGTTGTTTGCGTGTATTGACAGAACCTAAGAGCCAAACTTTGAAAATACTTTTCATCACTGAATGTATAATTTCGTATTATGACTTCGGTTAAAGCAGCAAATGGTACTTTTCAGCAGCTAATTTGTCAGATCCTTTAAAGATCGTATATACTCATTTTACTCTATTATATTATACCATAGAAATAAAACGTAGCTATATGGCATGTCTCGTATTATCGTATATAATAACGATTGTATTGTAATATATTGTACTCTATTTTGTATCAATCATGACAATAAAACTATATTTTCATTATAGGTATGTCTATACGTACCAGTGCATGTGTTAATTAGTGCTTTTAGTTTGATCATGTTGATAGAGAACATTGTTCTGTCAAGGCAACTCCATTTGCCCCACCCCCCCCCCCCCCCCCACCCTAAACTTGGCTGGATCCGCGCCTTGCCTATTGCATAGAACTTGTAGGTTCTATATTCCATGTAAGAAGAATTATATTCAGCCTATAACTCTTCTTAAAATAAAGAAGATTGCAAGAATAATTAGTGATTTGATCTTTCTGATTTAAGACCGTAGGCCAAATTTAAATATCCTTCTTATCCTAGCATTCAGAATCACTCAATCTGATAAGTCCATGCTCTTCCTAAGTTCAGATGAATCTGAACTTTTATGCAACAGAGCCCAGATGGTTGAAAAGGGAAAATAGTAATATTTTCAGCGTTTTCATCGATTTAATATAATGCAATTTTTGGTCCAACGGGTCTAACTTCTAAAAATCTGTGATGATGTTTTGAAAAAACACAAAAACTCCATGTCAAATAGACATGTTATAGCAATTTAATATCAACGTTTGAAAAATAATCATCTCAAAAACGATTATTGGAGCAAAACCAAAGGTGAATGTAAAATTGTATACATTTATTCAACGAAAATAAGAGAACATCTGACATACACCTCGAAACAAATATTCGATTGACATTAATATTAAAATCGCGAAATGAACAAAAATTAATAAACGTAACATAAACGTTTAAAAGCTAAAAATGTATGTTAAACGTTAATCAAAATTGTTTGGCAAACGTTTGAACTCGTAAACGTTTAGCAAACGTTTGGTGAAAATAACAAAACGTATGAAATACAACTTGGTGAAAATGTTTAATAAACATTAATATTAATCATTGCATAAACAAAAACCAACAAACGTTTTATAAATGTTTAAAAGGTCCAAACGTTTAATAAACGTTTATCAAATACATTAAAAAACGTTTGGTAAACGTTTAGACCTCATAAACGTTTACCAAACGTATGGCGAAAACGGCTGTGTAAGGAGAGCTATATTTGCATGCAATATGATACAAGAAATAAAGAGATGTTGATGGTAAAATGTACAAAAAATGGTAGCAAATGTATTGATAATCAACAGGCCTAACTAATAATTATGACTATACCCCACTGCAGTTAGTGGCTGAAGTGGCTCTTCATGCTTCTTGCGATCTGGTTGAAGTTGGGATATAATTTTTTTCTTTTCTTTTTTTTCTTTTTTTCTTTCTTTTTAATATTTTTTTCTTTTTCCATGCGTCCTTCCGCGCGCCACTCGGACTGATGCAATGCGCCACAAGTGGCGCGCGCGCCACCATTTGAGAAGGCCTGGTCTAGAGGCTAACTCTCATACGAGGCCTAGTTAAGGCGAATCGTTCAACCGGTGTACCTTCTAAAATCTGATCACATAGGTAGTTAGTATATACCCTCTAGATAAGTGCCAGGTAGTGAGTCAATCCTAATTGTGGTGTCACATTTGTTTTACGGGCCTTTTTAAAGAATGTCTCATTTGATAGTAAAATTGCACGAGTTCAGGGTAGGGGAAACATAAATCATCCTATCTATGCTTAATTTTAACCAAATTGCGTCATTCTTGCATCCAAATATGCCAATTGATTACCGCTCTCACGTTAATATTTCACTGAAGCTGTGTATTACACAAATAATTCGAAATACTAATATAACTTATCCATTTGAAAAAATATTACCATGTTTTTTACATACTATTTTCAACATTCAGCAAAGTTTATTTAGAAATAATTCTAATAAGTTATTTATCATTAAATGTTGTTGTATTGGCAGTCAAACATGTTGTTTTTGCAACACTCTAAAACGATGCTGTCAAAGGGGGTGAGTTCCCCCTGAGTTCCATATACGGCCGAGTGCACCAATGACGAGTAGCTGAAGAATAGCGCTACCTCGCTGCTGAGGCGTAACCCAAAATTTGGAAAGCACTAAATCGGGGTAAGCTATAGGCTAGTAACTGGCGGGTAATTTACGCTAAATGTTATACCTGACCGGACCCAAGAGTAAGTTGGAGCATAACGTTTTATGCCACAAGTCAGTCGATTCTAGCAGTAGCGTAAATTTGTTGTGAACATTGGAGATGACGATTCGCTGATGCGGAAGGACCAATTGCGCTTGCATGCACAGGGGGTGTCTATTTACAATGGAATGTGACCCCCTCATAAGCTGAAAGATTTTATATTTTTGAAACTCCATTCATGCAATTTGGTGAATACTTTTAGTCAACATTTAGATCAACTCCTTTTGCCCATTCAAACACTAATCGCACCGACTTTGGGTCATATTTTGACCAAAATGTACTAATTGTCCAAGTATTTTAAATAATGACTAAATAAATAAATAAATAAACTTATTATTGTTTTTATTAATTAAAAACTGATAAAGCCAAAGTTTCAACATTATTGTGAGTGGAAGGGTAGAACTAGAAGAAGAAGAGAAAATGAAATCATCGTGCCGTGCGTGGGGATCGAACCGGGCTTTCTGCGGTTCACAAGCAAAGGACAAGGAATCCACGCCACGGCAGTAGCCTACTTGTGTTAAGAGATGTGTTATAAATGTATATATACCATTAAACTACTTGTTTCAATCGAGTGCTTGTGTTTGTCATTAAAATAGTGCTTTTTGGTGCAATATTTGTATGTGCCCCTCGCCCAAAATATGTCATGATAGTCCTTAATTTTGAAAAAGCGATAAACAACTTCGACATTTTTGGCCAACAAAATTGCGTCATTTTTTGTCCGGAACGCAGGCCGACTCAACGTGATTCTTTATGTACATTCACCTATGACCTAGCGAGTGACGACACATTTTAAATATTACGGAGAACCATTCACGTCAGAATTTTACAGTAAACTATATGTTAACACTTGGCATATGCGGCAATTAATTTTGTAAGGGGACGATGCTGATTAATGTGGATATTTACCTCGCTAGTTACTATTCTGGTGTTACTCGCCAGTTATGCTCTAATAATTACATCGTTAGTAAGTTACGCTACAGTTAGAGCATAACTACTAGGGAGGTAGCTTACCTCCCTATTAAGTTACGATAGTTTGGTGCACTCGGCCGATATGTTTTATATATTTGATGGTTAAAGCTTGCCCTCTGTCCTTGATTTTTACTCCGGAAGCAGACTTAATTTCTTGCAGTTTTTTTTATTTTTGATCATAAATCGTAAAGTTCTTGTAAGTTACAGAGCGATACGATTCTTAATTACGTCAAACTCATGGTTTGAAGAGGTTGAAATAAACTGTCGGGGTCTGCGACAACTTATTTTCTGAGTGTTTTTTTTGTTTCGTAAATATAATTCCATGGTTTGACACCATGTTAACGCCGTTTCCGGCTACGATCGCCGTTTACACAACTGTACACAAGTGAACACAATAGTACGGAATGCTTTTTTGTGATATTTATCGAAAAAAATATGTTACAAATTCCTTAAATAATTGGAAGCAAATTTTCATTATGATTTAGTAAAGTTATGAGATTTTTCTACGGGAAATACAGTCCAGATCGATTTACTGTATTTTCTTGGCTAAAGAACCCTTTTCTTGGCTAAAGAACCCTTTTAGAACCTTTTTTGGTTCTAAAAGGAACCCTATAGAAATTTCATTGGGTTCCTTTTAGAACCAAAAAAGGTTCTAAAAGGGTTCTTTAGCCAAGAAAATGGTTCCTCAAGCTTCAAGAACCTTTTGGGGAAAAATTATGGAGAACCCTCAATGGTTCTTGGTAAAACGGTAAAAAATGTTTTTAGCCAAGAAGAAATGATTTTTAACAGTTGAAAAGGACTAAATTTGTTTACATTTCTCTTGAATTTGCATATTACATAAAAACAAAAAAGTAAATATACCTTTATGTCTTATTTAAAATTTGAAAGTTCTTCAAAGAACCATTCTAAGGTTCTTTTTAGAACCTTTTAGGCCAAAAGGTGCTCCCCGCGGGACAAAAAAGGGTTCTTAAACGAACCATTTTTTCTAAGAGTGAGGCTCACCGCTTGACTAGCTTTAAGTTAGTTCAGATGGTGCCTATCTTGACTAGCTTTAGACTAGTCAAGCATTGCTGGACTAGCTTTACGTAAGTACGGCTCGACTAGCTTTTATTCTTTGACCATTATCTCGTAGTAATGGTTGTATATAATGTTAGCAGAATATGATATCAGAGGTGTTTATTTCCGATAAATGCACATTTTGCGATGGACAGAGAATATCAATCTATGAATCGGAGTGAATAATTAATTTATTCTTGTTTAAATTTCATCACTCGGTGAGTGAGTGATATGAGAATTGAATAAATCATTCTCTATAGAGTGATTTTCCAATCTTTTAGAGTGAAAATAATTTCACACCTGTGTTAGAGGGTTTTTTTCTCGCTCTTTTAACATTTAGAGAGTATATAGTCAGCATGAAGAAGATTTAAACAATTGAGTGGGGTTAGTGATAAGTCCACCTGTCCTGTATTATATAAAAATTAAAGCTGATATAAAGAACATTAAATTGTATCGCAGTGCCTTGACTTACGTTAAGCTAGTCCAGCAATGCGACTAGCCTAAACTAGTCCAGCTTAGGACGGACTCACATCAAGCTAGTGAGCGACTAACGTAAAGCTAGTCCAGCAATGCTCCAGCTTGACTAACATAAGCTATTCCAGCCACAGACTAGTCTAGCAGAACAAATCAAGCTAGTTAGGCTGAGCCGGACTAACCTTAAGCTAGTCAAGTAGGCCATAACCTATCCAGCAGGCTTGGCTAGCCTGTTGGACTAGTTTAAGCTAGTCCAGCAGGCTTTACTAGCCTGCTCGACTAGTTTAAAGTTAGTCCAGCCTGTGCCTGACTATTTTAAGTTTTCAGTGAACAAGTAACCCATTCTCATGTGACAATGATACAGTTGTAGAGTACGAAAAAATATTCGATGTGGAAAAGAAATCCAGAATGTACGCCAGAAAATGTTGTTTGTCTAAATTTTGCACGGCACCTCTCCATTACTCTACCAGGACATTGTTGACCGACATGAAGAAATTCGCCCGGAAGATCAAGGTGATCTTTTTGAAGGGGACATAGAAGTTACTCTAGAACAACGTGCAATTATTGAAGAAGCCAGACTAGATGAATCGGCGGGTGGTGGTCAGAGGAAAGCCACTTCTAACCTGGCAAAGCGCTGGCCAAATGCCACGGTAGTACCGTATGTGATCACTTCAGCACCAGGTATTAATGGATACGACCAGACATAAATTAATAAATGTGTTGTTGTGTATGACCGCAATGCAAAACTAGTACGTATGGTTCATACGTAAACTGACTTGTACGTTAGACTTATACGAAAGCAATAGTTTGCATCATCATACAGGGTGTCTCAAAAAAAATTACAACGCACCATTAGGCGTTCATAACTTCCTACTGAAGTATCCGAATTTTACAATTCAAACGGCAAAATGAGGCCAAATTAGTTTTCTAAAATTGGGAGAAAATCGCGTTTATTTTTGGTAAGTAATTACAGAGATATCAGTGATTACGTAAGAGTAGTCGCAGAACGCCTCCATCCAAGTTTGCATATTTTGACAAATTTTCGCATGCGCGGCTGGTTACTTACTCACTAACGTTCAATTAGCCAGCGACTGTTTAATACTGTGATTAGTGTTATAAATCGATCAATTTGTGATCTAAGAGTACTGAGTAATCGATCATAACACTCATAACACCCAGGAAACACAAAATATTACATCTCATTGTAAGGAAAGAGATGACCATACTCGTTTAATGGTTACAAACTTTATTTTGTTTTCAATTGCGATATAAATAATTTGACCATCATGGGCAAAATTGGCGATAATATGCATGATTTCAGCCTTCAAGTTGAAAATGTGAAGACTAGAAGTTTGATGAGTTGTATGCGCGATGTTATCAGTTTTTGAAATTGGTTTAATCACGACAATGTTCATATTTACTAAAATTGCTATCATTTTGTTTTCAATTGTTATAAAAAGATTGAACTTATCGTGCAAATTGGCGATAATAAATTTAAATTTTGCTGGTCTCAAGTATAAAATGTGATGAAAATAATCTAGACAACTTTTTAAAATATTTTTTGTTAAACTTTGGTGTAATTTGGCATATTATTTGGTTTAAAATAAAATCTAGAACCAGAAAAAAAGGTTTATCCATGTTATCTTGCAGAGAATTATTGATTGATTTCAGTGTTCGTGCTGTCTGAATCACTCAATATGAGCAAACTCGGATGGGAGTGTTTCCTGACTAATGTTACGTAATTGCTCATTTCTCCGGATTTACTGAACCGAATCACATCCGGTTTTCCTTAAGTTATAGCAAACTATTTTGCCTTAAGTTTGTCATTTGAATTGTTCTATTCTAACACTTATTCAGAAAGTTACGATCCTCTAAAGAGGCGTTGTAATTTTTTTTGAGACACCCTGTACGTAGCGGCACCAATGCAACTATATCCATGATAATATAGAAATAGTTGCATTGGTGCCAGTACGTACAAGCACAGATCCTCGTACAAGTCACTTATCCGTACGAGCCATAGCCGTATTAGTTTTACCGTGCTTCCTAAGGTTATTTGTTTTATTAATTGTGATACATTGATCGTGGCACATTGTATGTAAATAGTAATGTTTATAGTCACGACAGCTATATTTTTTGATTCAAACACGCATCACCCGTATGTGAATGAAAGATTTGATCTGTATTGCATATTAAAGTCAGTCATTTATATCAGTGCACCATTTATACTGATGTTGGGGTTCCAACTTTTTATTCTCTCCGTGTTGTAAATTCGAAGTGAATATATACTAACCATAACAAGAAGCTTATCAAAATTCATGGGGACGCTGGTGACTGAAATCCAATTAGGAAAAATTGAATATATTTCATCATCATTTGTGCCATTTAGTATGACATTTTCAATTTTGTGGCGGTGGATTTCTGTCAGCTTCCCTTTAAAAGTTTGATCATTTTTTTGTTGGACAGCGTACAATACCCTTCAAATAAGATTTTGAAAAACACTCATCTTTGTAATCGTGTCATGATCAATAAGGACACCCTCAATAAACTCTTATTCAATATACTTTTTAGTATCTTTATATGGATGGCCATCAGTTACAAAAAACCGTGTAGGATACGTCTAACACGTAACACGTAGTACGTGTGTATGTACACGTACTACGCGTAAGGTTAGACGTCTAAAGATACCACGTAGACGCCTTGTCATGCAGTTATACTGTTACACGGGCTGTTGATTCGACCAGTAATAACTGACTCAGTGTATACATTGTGTACCTTAGTTGTACGTTTGAGAATTCTTTAATGTGTCATAAGAATCTTTTCTATCCATTTTGGAGCTTTAGTTATCAACATATGGTAAATCTACTCAGGCATGTCAAATTCCGCTTTGACCACTTTTCATGTGTATAAGAGAACTCTTCTATTAGAATCGCCATTCAGTGTGTAATTGAACATAATCAATCAAATCAATAATAATCGACCTGCTAAAGATTGATAGTTGAATTTGAGCAGAAATCATCGAAATCATTTTTTGTGTTCAAAAGTGGCCATAACAGGATTCGCATTTTAAAACATAAAAATATGGGATGTATTTGTAATTTAACATTCTAAGTCATGGGACTCTTTCTTTACACGCCCTGTATGTGTTACCTTAGACGTACATGTATTATTATATCATGCACGTTTTTGTTCCTGATAACCATGCATGATAGCCACTCATTTCTTTACGCTCATGGCCAGGGGCGGACTGGCCACTGTGGCGTTGTGGCGATCGCCACATGGGCCGCTTGGTTTTGGGCCTCTCAGGGCCGGTTACTTAAATTTTGTGGCCGTGCAAAAATGTGTGACAGTGCGAAATTTTGTGACCGCGGGAAATTTTGTGACCGTGCGAAATTTTTTGACCGTGCGAATTTTTTTGACCCTACCCCCTTTTACGAAAATTTACTACCTGGACGACATACTTCTGCCTGACATGGTCAAAAAGGGCCGCTTTAATAATTTTGCCACGGCCGCTTTCAGGTCCCAGTCCGCCCCTGCTCATGGCTACTGCTTCCAGAAAGCAAATCAAAATAACACACGGTGGTAGATTGGTGTACTATGATATGTATAGGCGTTGGCGAGTGACACTTTATGGACTTGCTGTAAAATACGAGTGTTCTTCGATTTTAAACTATTCATCATTGTCAATTGTACAAAATATAATTTTGAAGCGTTTACAGTACAATTTTATATGTGGGCAGTGTGAACTTAAACAGTAAATGTCCTGCATGGGCATTCCGATGTTTTAGTGATTTAAATTGGCCTTTTTGATATTTTTAGTTAATCTACTGTCAAATTAGCTTGACGGCAATATTACGTTAATGATGAAATGAACCAAACTTTGTAGTATGTCCAGGGTAATTCGGGTGTAATGAGAAAGTATAGGGAATTTGGATGGTTTTCATTAATAATATGAAAGTCATGGTGTAAAAAATAAAACTTAAAATTCCCTCTCGAATATTCTTTTATTAAAGATGAATCTGGAGATCAATTTTCAATGTCTGAGAGAGATTAAAGACGAGGGACAATCTTGGGAGTTTAACTTGAGTAAATCCATTGACAAACAATTGCGAAGGTTATTTTCAAAGGAAGTCAAAGTTGACACACTGCTTATCATAGAAGTGCATTGGCTATAATGAGCCAGATTTCCAATGAGAAATTTGTATTGGGATTCAAAGAATACTTCTTCTTCAATTTTATGTTGAAATGGAGGTTATTATTCTCTGTGATATTTTCGTACCGCACAGTGACCTCCACTTCAAGTTATATTTCATGACCTAAACCAATATTGATAAAATTGCACCGTTTGACACAAGATCACGGAGATTGAATCTCGCATCCAAGTCGTCAACTGCACTCGTATCAACTATAACTACGTACGATGTAATTGTTTGACATAACTTGTGTGCAACTTAACACGGTATTACTATAATTGTATCATGTGTATTCTAGTATGCCCTGAAGGATGGAATGGTCATGGTTCAAGTTGTTACAAGGTAATCGACGTTGAGCTCTCATACCAAGAAGCCCAGAATGCATGTGAACTGGAGGATGCATCGAGTTCCGTGTCCGTGGTTAATGACGCTCAAGAAAATACATTCATAGATGGGATAGCTGCGCCTGGAAGAATTTGGTTAGGTTGCAATGCCTTTGGAGGTAACTACTTGTGGACATGTCCTGACGGGTCCGGAAAGACGTATGATGCGAGTACAGGAACTGCAAGTCCTGCGGATTCTTATTGGAGTGAGTTTATAAATCGGAATGCTATTTTATAGGCTTAGACGGTATATGAACAAGGGCGTCAATCCACATTTAAATGTGGGGGAGGGGGGGGGGGGGGGGGAGACATCATAAGTTGTCCGTCCAAAAATAATAAAAATTGTAACCATTTTTTAAAATGAATGTGCGAAGCACCGCGTTCCGCGCTAGCGCGGACAGGGTGGAGTCTGAGGGGGATGTGCCCCCTCATCGGCGTTCGAATTGTTTTCAATTTTCGAACCCATTTGGGGTGATTTGGTGGGCACTTTGACCGATATTTTATTGAAATGTTCTATTTCGATCACATGCAAACTCAAAACATGGGGGGGGGGGGATATTTGATATTGTGTCCACCCCACCTCAAAACATGGGGGGGGGGGGGGGGGAGGGCATGTCCCCCTCGTCCATACAAGACTGACGCCCCTGTAAACATTCTTCTTGAGTCCGGTCCGAATCATGTGTCCACACGGACCGACCATGTAAACAAACAAGTAAACATGCCTAGATCATATAAATTGGTGGTAGGCCTAAAGGTGATCGAACCTAGTTGCGAGCGGTTACATTTGAAATGGCTCATAGCTACTTGTGGATGCCTTAATGTGACTGGTTTCGCATGTCTTAATTTCTTGTAAACCAAACAAAAGTGGTAATAGTTCAAAGCAGATTAGACTGAATTAGAGAGAGAGAGAGAAAGGGAGAGAGGGAGGGGGGGGGGGGGCGGGAGAGTGAGAAAGAGGGGAAGAAACGTCACAGATTTAAGTCGTTTTGAGATATGTAGAGAGGCTTGTGCGAAAGATGTAAAACTGAGAAAAAACGTATTCATTAAAAAGATAAAAAGATAGATAAAGGATGATATAAAATGAATGTTTTACTTTATTTTGTAGACTGGGATTCGGATCAGCCTGAGATTAACAACGAGCAATGCCAAGTTCAATATGAAGGAGGTGAAATCATTTGGCATAGCTGGCCGTGTTCATCGCGTTTTCCAGTGATCTGTGAGCTCCCGGGTAGGTGGACTTTGCAGAATAGAATCAAAATGAACTCATTTGTCTTTTATTGTTATTTGGTGGCCTGATTCTACGTGGTTTACTTGAAATTAATTATGCGATATCATTGTATAAAACACAAGCCTCTTGTGTGTGCAATATTAACATTATCGGCCGAGTGCACAAATGGCGAGTAACTGAAGAATAGCGCTACCTCGCTAGTAACTGAGGCGTAACCCAACATTTTGAGAGCACCAAACCGGGGTAAGCTACTAGGCTAGTAACTTGCGAATAATTTACGCTAATTCTTACACCTGACCGGACCCAAGAATAAGTTGAAGCATAACAGTTTATGCTGTAACAGTGTAACTAAATGATAATTTCTAATTTGCCGATAGACGATTACATACATATATGATGATCAATGGGAGATTTCTATCATGTAATTCATTATCACTTTGTGTATAATTTACTCAATGATACATTTAAGACCAATTTATCATCAAATATTTTAAATCTATCCACAATCATGCATACAAAATTGTAGAAATAATGTCGAACAATCAATCAACCAACCAATCAATCAATTAATCAATCAATAATTAACTAATTAATCAATTAATTGAATAGCATGAAATCAATAAATGAATACATGAATAAATGAATACATATGCCTATTTAATTTTCCTATTTATATTAATGAATGAATACTATAAATAAATTAATAAATACATTAAAAGTAAATTAAAAAGCTGAATACAAAATAATAACACATACACATTTAATAAATCAATTAATTAATAATAAATAAATAAATACTAAAGTATGTTAATACCTGGGCGGGCCATCTTATTGAAAGATTTCATTAAAGTCACCATCGTGTTTTGAGAATAAAATACAAAATAAGGAAATCTCGGGAATCGAACCCGTGTTTTCCGTTCATAAACGCCATGATCACAGTAGCACGCCACAGAGATTAGACGATATACGTGGCATCATGTTATTATTAAATAATTTACGCTGCAGTTAGGGACCGTTCATTATTTATGGTGGAGGGGGGGGGGTGGTTGGGTAAACTATAGGGGGGTCATGTAACTTTCATATGTTGAAATAGGGGGGGTTATGTAACTTTTTATTCTTGAACAGGGGGGGGGGTTGTGTAAATTTGTTTAAACTATAAAGATGGTGGTTATTGGAGTGATTTTAGAGGCTATTTTGGAGTGTAAATTCCATTTTTTTCTGCGCTTCGCGCATATTTTTTTAAAACCTATCGACTTCAAAAACTTTTACTTTGAGACGACTTCTGGACAGCAAATCGACGATATGGTGGAAAACATCTATATAATCTATATAATCATCAATGGTCGAGACATTAGAGCCACAGGGTGTATAATGTTACAAAATCAAATTTTATGATTGAAAAATGTGATTTATTGCATGCTTTTCACCTCATCTCCGCTTTGCACCAATGCTCACAAAAGTAGAGCATTTCACTGGATTATACGTTTCTGCTCAGAATGTTCTAACTTATTCGGGTTATAAAGACTCACAAAATCACCTAAAATGTATAAATATGAACAAACTCGCTACGCTCGCCATTACTAATTTCACACAATAAAAAGAAGGGGCATCATAACAAATTATTGGCCGTTCAGATAGGGCACAAACAAAATTTGCCAACGTATCCATTAAGTATATTAAGTATGTGACAAGTTGATATTTTTCGGGGGGGGGGGGGGGGGAGGGGGGGGGGGTTGTGTAAAAAGCTACTGATTAGCAGGGGGGGTCATGTAATTTTCAGTTTCAGCTGTAGGGGGGGTTAGGTAATTTTAACATACGAGTCTCGAATTTGTCCCAACCCCCCCTCCACCATAAATAATGAACGGTCCCTTAAGGCATAAGAACCAGCGAGGTAGCTTACCTCTCTAGTAAGTTGCGCCAATTTGGTGCACTCGGCCGATATCATTTTAGTACAGCTCTATGCACTGACTACACAACATTATTTTGCTATGTTTATTTTTTTCTAGCGTGCCCTGATGGATGGATTTCTAATGCTGGCAGTTGCTATAAGATACTTGACAATAGGGCATCATACCAAAACGCGCAGAGTGCATGCGCCCAGGAGCATGCATCGAGTTACGTTACCGTTGCAAATGACGCCGAAGAGAATGCATTCATAGAAGGGATAGCGCCTAATTGGATTTGGTTAGGTTGCAATGCCTTGGGTGGTAACTACTTGTGGACGTGTCCAGACGGGTCCGGAAAGACGTATGATGGTAGTACAGGAACAGCAAATCCCGTCGATTCATATTGGAGTGAGTTTATAACTGGGAAGAAGATTTTGATAGTAATATTTTAATATAGAGGTTTACATTAAAAAGTGTCGATGCTCAATTTTGAATGTTTACTAAAATGACTACCTCCTGTAAAAAGAAACCTTGTACGAAATAAGCTTATTGGGATCCAAGAAAACTAAAACAGAGTGAAAGGTGCGATGTAGGTGCCAAACTGGGAATGCCACATGAGCATATGAGACAAAAGTAATATTGGTAAAACAATTCATATTATTTTCTTTTGTAGATTGGGATGTGAATCAGCCAGAGAAAAACGATGAACAATGCCAAGTTCAATATCAAGGTGGTGATATCATCTGGCATAGCTATCCGTGTGATGATGATTTTCGAGTGGTCTGTGAGATCTAAGGTATGCTTATTTGACATAACCAAATATTAAAATTGCTATAGATTTTTAAAAATTATTATCTAGTTATAAGGTTCAGGTCAGCTGAACTAAATCATGAGTCCATAACAATCGTAGCGGTTGTTGTACTATAGGTAAATTAATAATTGAACGAACATCACGGACGCAGTACAAAGATGAACGCGCCCGAAATTATCACGCAAATGGTTGTGCGCGCTTCACGCAATGTACGCGATACGCTGCTTAGTTGTGTTCGTTCAATTATCAATTTACCTATAGTTGCAATTATTGTATTAGTACTTTATCTAATAAGGGGTGGTCATTTTATTTGGTAGGGGGAGTCCCAAAATGTCAATTTTCGTCGTCATCTTTTTATGACCTCTCTAAACGAACGCGATTATTTATATGACCCCCCCATTATTCAGATGTTTATTATTCTTATGACCCCCTCCCCAACACAAACACATATCGTATACTTATAAAGCATATCTAGTTATGATTGTTGAATATTTGAGAAACTGTTGATGCGAAAGGAAAAAATGATGGTGGACAAATGTAGAACAAATGCGCGCTAAGCGCTGATTTTTTTAACTACAATTTTGTTTTGACCCCCTATAACATTGGTATTAATTGCATGACCCACATATTTTCTGTGTAAACAAATATTACCTCATGGTATTTGGGACCCCCGCCCCCTACCGAAAAAATGACAGCCTCATAATTTTCTAACGAAACATTGGATATTGGGCGAGCAAGTTGGTACGCTGGCCAAGTTAGTTAAAGGTGTTTTTTTCATATAAAGGAAAACAGAATGATATGGTTAACCAAAATGAACAACAATCAAGTAGTTGGCTGTTATTAAACACCACGTATGTAAATTTGAAATCGTTGACATAACAAAGCGTTTCTACCATAACATAAATAAACACTTATTTATATGGTTTGTTTTGTTTTCAGGTCGAGGTCCCTTGAGGTATCTATTGTGGCCATTTCCAGAAATATGATACGGAGTGAGCGTAAAAAGGATTCTTTCTTTCAATTGTTTACATTGAATTGCATGGTAAATTGGATGTCAATTAAAGGTATATGACTCAATCTCCAAACTTGTTTGTAAATGTAAAGTTTTGATCGCCGAAGAAAGCTTTTTTTCATCACTCCTGCAAAGTTTAGACCTGATAGATGTTTCCCTCAGATTTAAAACTCCCGTATGTGTTGGTCTATAGGCACATTTTAAGAGACTTATACATGTTAGCTTAAGAACAACACAATAATTCTTGCTCGCATTTTGGTCTTAGTTTGGTATAAATACTGTATTAATGACACACTTTCTTGTAGAATAGAATACGCTATGTGCAGAAAGCTGGGTTACACCCCTCTAATTTGATATTTAGATTTCGACAAATCATTAAAATAGGTGTTCTGGAGAAAATATTTAGACCATTTTTGATTATTTTTTCTTGAATTCTTTAAAATGTATGGATATTCACCAAAATTGTTGAAACCCCATGCACACACCCCAGCAAACCCTACACCCCTACACCCACACACAAATCGCCCGACCGACCGACCCTACCTGAAAGGTCCGTTGTTCGCCCGTAGAACAATGGTTCTTATCGTCGCCTTATGGTAGAGTCATTAACTAAGAGGTTTTTACCTATCAAATGAATGAATTTATGTATTTACTATAGGTACATGTTTTTGTCGTCTCTTAAAGGCACATTAAGTGGTGTTGAAAATTTTAATTTACTTCAGAATTCAAGATGAACATTAAAAATGGCCATTACTGTTGTTTCTACTAGCAAAAACACAGCAAAACTTGATTAAAACAATATCATCGCTATTTATTGAAAAACGCCCTCTATGCAAATATGGTTCACGTTATGTATCACGCGTACTGCAGGGGGATACTGTCGGACATAAAATGCTCGTCCCGTGGGACGAGCATTTTTTGAATCGACGTTTTCTTGTACATAGAGGGCTGATTTGTCTTAATCCTTATAGGTGTAAGTTCATACATGTAATACAATTATAAAAATATACTAATCCCAGTTTTTATCATAATTGAGGACGCATCCTCCAACACATCTCTTAGTGCCCCTTTAAGTCTTAGGATAACATACAGTAATTTCAGTGTCATTTAAATGTGGTCAACGCATAATCATTAGGGGTCGTCCAAAATTATCGCCATTTTCTCTTACGTACAGAGCGTACGTAACTTTTTACCCCCCTCCCCCCCTCGAGTTACGTACGCAATAAATGGCGAAATTTTATTTTATTTTGTACTTTAAAAAAAAAATCCCGCCTCTCAAGATCGCCATTTAAGTTACGTACGGTTGGGGTATATTTCGACCCCCTCCCCCCTCTTACGTACGCTTTGTACGTAACTGAAAATGGCGAAAATTATGGACGACCCCTTAGCACATCGACTATAGCATATGCATAAACGACTTTCTTGCATCAATGTGGTGTGATTGATCATGAGTATTGAGTTTCAGATCATCAGTAAATTTATAATAGGCAATGCTGTTTGATACATCATTTTCGATGTGGGAGATTTCGACGTGGGAAGCAGCCTAAGAGGTCTCGGAGCTGAGGTAATCAGTCTACAAATATCGAATGCCTTGGAGTGTGATAGTACAAACTATATCACAAGGTCCAGTTTTGACTTATCCGATACACAAGGCCAAACCGATTCCAGTTGAACAATCCAAATTGGACCGGGTGATATATTAGTACTATTGGACAAACAATAGACATTCAATTATAATGATATCTCACAATTATTCAAGCCATGGCTAAAACAGACATATTAAATTATTATTATATATATATATATATCTTATTTGATAAATCCCATGTGATTATTAGCAAGTGCTAAAATAGTGTCATAGTATCAGTGTTATTTTTTATTATTATTATTATTATTATTATTATTATAATAGGCACTTATAAAGCGCTCTTGAAAAAGCACAGCGCTTAAACAACGCCCCCGAAAACAATATACAGCAGACATAATACACAAAACATATACATTATTACAAAGTTACACATTTAGAAATAAATAGGTATTTCAAAGACTCTTAAAAGCAGACACAGTCCTAGCCTCTCTGACATAAACAGGAAGCTTATTCCAGAGCTGAGGTCCGAAACAGTGAGACAACAATCACAAGCTCTTTTGTGGGAACGAACGGGATTGAACTTTGTTAAGTCAGATGAAGAACGAAGTCTGTGCCTCATGAGTTAAGGGCTCCGCATAATCCACAACTCTCCAACTCTTTCACGCTCTCACACATGCGTATTAGTGTTCTAGATTCTGGTTCCCGGAGGCGAAATTCTTTACCGTAACCAACATTTGGATAGGCTAGTTAAAACGCGTAATAATAACATCGTAGCGCGGGCGTAGTTCACAGAAAGCTCGCTGTACGCTATACATATTCGACTTACGCACGTTCTATTGTATTATATATTGTTAAAACAGATTAGCTTTATTCCATAAAAATCATATCGATTGAAATTCCAATCGCTGTCAGCCAACTCCTCGTGGTCTAATGGCTATCGAACAGGTTTTATGAACGAAAGGTTACTGTTTCGAATCCCGGTATCGTAGAATTTTGCGTTAAACCTTGTCTGATATTGTTTGCCATAGGATATAATGTAATGTAAGTACAAGTGCAAAACGCTACTTGTATATCAGTTTCAATCCAAATGTTGTTTACGGTAACAAACATCGCTTTCCGGAGATCATAGAAGCACATACTAGTCGGAGCCAATGACACGCGCGTAGCGGTGGCAAACGCTACCGCTCGGCGGTCGAGGGTTATGGAGTAGGAGTATGCTGGACCCTTTAATATTTTCTAATCAAGTTTGCGAAACATTTTCTCTTCGGTAAATTACGAATATTTCTATATTTTTGCCATTCTAGTTTTATTATTATAAGTTATTAAAACAAAAATTATTGAAACATGTGTGAACTATATTGTCGTAATGACTGATTATAATGAAGTGTTCTTTTTGTACATAATCATGCAGATAATTTTCTAATTTAGTTTTCGAGAAAAAAACCTGGGTTCAAAAATTGAAGGGCTTATAACTTATAAAGTAGATAGCATAACTGCTTTTTACTTAGAGATTTAGAGGTTAATTTATTTGACCTTAATTGGTAAATTAATTCTGACACCAATCCAAAATCAACTTTTTGGATTACAAAGACTCTCATAGCATTATTGCATACATCTGTGAGTTCTGTGCAAGTTTCCCCTGCAGAGAGTTTTTCTTCGAAATAACCAAAGTAAGTTTGGTCAAAGTAAATTAATTTAAAGTCCATCTGTTTACATTTTTGGGCTTCTGTTTCGTATTTGAATGTTCAACAATAAATTACATTATAGCGAAGAACGTACTGTTTAAAACTTAACAATATTTGATGCATAAATTATCATTTTTTTCCTCTCTATAAATATGTATTTGACAAATGCTATACAGATATTTATAAATTTCGAGGGTAAACAATAAATTAAAACACTTTCTACTGAGGTTTCTACGGAAGTAATAAGCTGAATATATAATTGCACAGCGGAAGCGATATTAGTATCATTTTGCACAAAATATTTGTTTTGTATAGTAAATAAATACATGCAAATGAACTCTCTTTCCATTGGTAAAGCAACGAATATATGAAGCATTGTAAACTAGCAATTAAAAACAGATGTTTTTTTCTCGTCTAGTAATCATCGTCGTTTAATTTCACATTGTTAAAGTTAATTTTCATTATTCATTTGGTACTATTTCAACATCAATGTTGAGCATTTTTAGACCAACATTAAAAAAGCTAAGTCATTTAAAAAATGTATTTAAAATAAAACGTGATGATGTCAGCTTTGATATGATACATTATTGATTCCATGATTATATTTGGTATTCAAAGGAAGCCAAGGTAATGGGAAGTTTACACTCTACGGTGTGAACCGACACATCACTGAACATTGTTGTTGCAAATGGTACAAAATGGCGATTAAGGGGTTTCATGACACATAGAGCACGCGCATGCCGTTTTCACCTGGTTTTCAACAACTTGAAAATGCTAGCGTATTCCGCTGTATGCGCTTGCAAACACGCGAATTTTGACGAGCGTACTTTTGACGCAAGCTGTCGCGTTTAAAAGTTCAACAGCGCACGCATTAAATGCGAAAATCAGTCGTGCGCGACGGCGAGACAATTTAATGGTCGATTTACATCATCAGCGGGCCGCACAATCCGTCGGCTCCCCCGGGGGGGGGGGGGGGGGGGGGGTACTTGGATTTATTTTGGACGGGGTTGTGCAGCTCCAGCCTCAAAACCCATACCAACTTCTAAAGGTAATTTTGCCGGAAAGGGTACCCATGGATTTTTCTTCAAATGTAGACCCATGTCTAAGGGTTTCTAGTTAATCTCCTGGTTAAATGGGTTGAATTCCACGATTCCGGGGTTGAATTTATTGAATTGAATTCAGGTTGATATTGAAAAACGCCCGGAAAACACGTCGTCAACGATGTGCTCAAATCTGACCCATTGCTAAGGGCTAGTGTCAATGACCCAGGTCTAAGGATTTTTCAGTTGAAAAGCCTACCCATGGCTAAGGATGTCTCATGAAAAAACGACCCACTGGAGCGGCACGTCCCCGTATGCCTTACATACGTGAGTACCCCCCCCCCCCCCCCGGGTCGGCTCCTTGCCGGATGCAAATGTGATCAAAAACTAGCCTTGGTACGCTGTATACAAACTAAACACTGACATGTACAACCCGTTATCAATGTAGACGGAGGGTGCATGACGCAAATGACTAGCCAGTAGGCCTTATACGGCCATGTTGACCTATGTTTGAACCTATTACTAAATTATCATATTTCTAGTTTATCTAAATTATCCTTTATTTAATAACAAGATTATTTTCTTACTGAAATGATAGTGAAATCATATTTGCAAAAGCACGATATTCAGATATTTGTGAGAGTGGGATTCTCATTGAATGAACAATAGACATATCCTGTTTTAATCTATCGAAATCACTCTTATATTTAATAACTTAATACTGAATAAAATCCTGTTTGTAAAATCATCTTAAATAGTGAAACCCATTTTGCAAACGACATTTGAAAGTTTAAGATAGATATATGACCTGTTTTTTAGAATGTTGGATTATCACTGATTGACCCAATAGTTGGGCCTTCTCATTTAATGACCCCTTTATGTGAGTTGAATATTCAAGCGTCGTATTTTACGACGTTTTGCAATCACCCCATCTTTAATTAGAGTTCATATATGAGCCCTTAAACCCGATCAAATTTTACGCTCTCACAAAATAGTGCGGTCTTAACACAAAACTCAACATTAACAAAACAAATAAAAAAGAATAATCAAACCCAAACCAACACAAACAAATAAACAAGTAAATAAACTAACGAAAACACAAATAAACACTTTAACTGCAAAAAAACCCCATTTACAAATATTTTGCTGAAGACACGAGAGCCAAGGCGCATATAGGGCAATTGAGACATGTAGGCTATGAGCATGATGAGACACGTCTTCAAGAAAGTCATGTCTTGCCAGAGACACAAACTCAAAATATGTCTCAAAATTGGCTTCAATGGACATGTCTTACAATTTCGAAGTATCTTGCATGGAGATCTTCTTTGCGGGACAAATGTCTTGCATAGAGACGCGCCTCGTGTTTTACTGGAGACCTGTCTCAAAACTGGCTTCACAAGACATGTCTTGGCCCGTGTCTTCAGCCAAATATGTTGCTATGTTTTTTATTGTTTAAGACACGTTTATTTGCAAGGCACGACTTCAAAAAGTCGCCAAGACACCATTTTTTACAGTGTATGTTTAAACTAAACTTGCTAAAATCACGAGTTTTTTTTTAAACATTAAAATACTGCATTCCCAATTTATAAAAGCAGACAGCAAGGCGTGACTAATGTATTGATTTGGGCGCTGGGTGGGGGAAATCGAGGTGAGGCGATGCAGGACAGGCATGGGTAGGCCTACTGTCGGGGTGGGGGTGGGGCGAGGTTTGAGGGCCAATATGAATCGGGTTCATATTATGATGATACTCACGCACGTTTGCCAGGAAGAAGTGCGGTGCACACCAAATTAGTCAGGTGAGGTCTGAATTTACTGTGAGGATTTCCCCGCTTTCCAGTTACTAGTGTAGGTCTATAGGCTAGTTTTAAAACAATTTTCGGAAATCATAAAGCAATCGTGTATGTTGGTTTTCGTTGGAAAATGTGAAAAAGGACTCACTTTTACAAGTAAGCAAGCATGTCTGAGAGCTGAACGGCCCTGATCTGGCAAAAGGGTGTATCTTCAAAAATCGCATTTTGAGAAAACGACCGTTAAAGTTGAAACATATAATGTAAAATCATAAAATGACGTTGAGATTCCACCTGCTATCTTTAAAACAAAGCATCATGGGATTCTAAGACTTTGATAAATGGAAATAGTGCCCTCAATTTACCAAAAAAATGATTCAAACTCAAAAAGGGTGTATTTTGAGATACACCCTTTTACCAATGCAACCTCTCGCTGATCACGACATAATTTGCGCGACTTCGTTGCCTCTGCGTCACAGATAAACGAAACGCTTAATTCCTAACGCACCGTACGCGCGAAGATTATCGTTTGCTGCATGCGCAATTAACGCGTGTTTACGCGCTAAACGTTACACTTAACTTTGCAGGAATTTTGTCATTTAAAGCCAATTATTAGAAAAAGTAAGCTGGTGACCCCATTGGTTTATTTCATTATCTGAAAGAATGTATCAATGCGCAGCACATATTGAAAAAACAAAAAAAAGTTATCGAGCAGATTATCTGGAATCTTCCATTAAAGTCAAGATTTTCCTCATTACCCGCTAGAACCATGTAGTATTTTTTGTGAAAAAAAACACAATTTTTGAAACGGATGTAGCTCAAAAACTAAGCCCGTTACCCCATTTTTTATTTTAGATTCGTGGTCAGCACCGTTGAGAATACCTAATATTAAAATGTCAAGACAATTTGACGGTTAAGTCTATGTGTCATGATTCATGAACCCCCTTAAATACGTGAATAACTTGTTTGCACCTTAGTTTCGTTAATGTCATCAGCACACTGCATGCAGGGAAATAGATAAGCATTGTGGTTCTGATGTTGCTGGAGATCGAAATGGATGTACTTGCCGAAGTTACGATAAAAGCATCGTCGCCAATCCTATACAATATGACTTTGTTCTTGTTCTACAGTGTAGATTCAAATACTTGGATACAACGTCACGATACACACTAAGAACTCCGGGGTCAAAATATTAACCCTTTTACGGGGTCAGTTTTATTTAACCCTATTCGTGGTTAAATCAACCACGGTCGGGGTCATTTGGCATCATATTAAAATGACCCCTAAAAGGGTCATATTTAAATGACCCTAAATATAGTCATGAATGACCCTAAATATAGTCATTTTCAACCACGTTCCGGGGTCATTTTCTAATCGAGATATACCGTTATCAAAATGACCCCTGAATATGGTCATTTTTTGACCCCAATAGGGTTATTTTTCAAAAGAGAAAAGAGAAATATAGTAATTTGACCCAAAATATAGTCTTTTTTAACCACAATTTTGATCACCGGGGTCAAATTTGACCCTTTTTTAGTCGATGCATAGTTGACTCAGTAAGCGGGGTTAAAAACGACCCTTTTGGGGTTGAATTTTGACCCCGTATATTTAAGATTTTCAAGTGTGTAGATGTCACGTATTTCCCTGTGGACACAAGGCCAGTCATGGTGGGTGATCGTATGGCTCTTAACTGCAGCTCTGAAGCAGGAAGTCCACCCGTGTCCGTAACCTGGATCCATACAGGGGATTTGAACAAGGGTTGTTTACTCTTAGTTGATTGTTCACGCTAAGGCGAGTGATACTAATGCTGTATCTGTGTGCCGAGTTTTGAGTGCCTGGTTTCCAGACAAAGCCCGAATGTAGTTTTTTTCAGACTGGTCACAGTTACGGGAAATATTCCTTAATCGTCCCTACCACTACGCACATTGGAATTACATCACCTTTCCCGACGGCAAGACATACATCAGAGGTTACACAACTTCAAGATGTAACTCAAGAATCCACTACTTTTGGCTCCCCGCCGCCTACATGCACGCCTATACTATGTGAACCTGCAACCCTTCTCGACATTTTCCATGGATAATTGCTTTTCTCAGTGTTGTTCTGGCAGCATTTGTTTTCTTCGTTATCAACATATTGATGATTCTAAAGCAAGATGATCTCCGTAAAGCTTTTAGATATCCAGCATCACAATTTCCCTCGCCAGATGATACAATTAGTTTCAAGTACAAATCAATATATTTGGGCTCAACATTTTTGGCATAACAATGGAATTGAACAAGAATTGTGTTTTTTATGCTTGTCCAAAATTATTCATACCCCATACCAAGTCTCAGGATTGAGGCCATTTTTTGTGATAATACATATGTTATTGACATTCCAAACATTCTTTTTATTGTGTGATAGGCTTTTTTATTGTTATGCAATTATTCCATGATGTGTGCATACAATGTGGATGCATTACAAATGTGTCCTATTCAATGTACAGTGAAGGATGTTATAGGACAACATGGCTTCAATCCTGAGACTTGGTATGGGGTATGAATAATTTTGGACAGGCATAAAAACACAATTCTTGTTCTATTTCAACAAATCCCCAAAAGGCTCGAAAATAAAGCTGATGACGCCTCAACTCAGCGATCATGTAGAATTAAACGCAATACAAATTCCAAAGTTATTTTTAGTGGTATATTTTGAATGGTGGACAAACTAAGTAAATAAATCAAAACGTTGATGGAATCTTGTTGGCGCACTGATTTACAGGAAATTGAACAATACACGTGGGGCAATACTGACTGGAATATACTGCAAGTTGCTCTTAAGCGAATTGGTAAAAAATTATTAAACAAATCATAGAGATCTCTCAAAATTTTAAAATTTGACCTTTGACTCTGATTATCCACTTGCGCCAATAATTTTTACTTTCAATTTGTTAAAAGCTCTGCTTATTTAACGGGATCTTGTAGGCGCTTGTAATGATAAGGGCTAGAAAACGGCTGAGGGCGATGTTTAATCACGGGTTCAATATCAGCGTAATGTGCCCTTTCTTTACATTTTTGGAAGTTAATAACAGTTCTTGAACGGTCTGGTAAATTTTAAATTAGCCATGTGTGTGTAGCTCGAAATTTCATATTATGCTACTAATTCTGAGGCAAAATGTTAATAAAGGGATAGTCATAAGTACCATAGGCAATAATATAGAATACTTGGCGATATATTTATAATTCTTCCTATAGTCATCTACCACCGTAATTAAGTGGTTAAGGCATCGGACAATGTCGGTTCCAGGACTTGATTTCCGAAACGCGTGAGTTCCAAACTCATGAGGGGTCGGTGAGGGAGGATATGGGGAGAAAGGGGTGGGGAGGTGGGGGCGAGAGAGTGACTTTGACACATTTTCTGTTTTTGAAATCTTTGTCAGTGTTTTAACCCTTTTTCAAATACTTTTGAGACACGTTTTAGATTATGAGATCGGTGCTTGTTTTGGGGATTAATACAAAACCACATGGAGAATCATGGTCCGGCCTGCGATTTAAAAACATTCTAATCAACATTCGTTGGATCCAATAACTTTCTGCAATGCAATCATGACAGTAATTTGGACTTAACACATTTTTCAATTTGAAAAAAAAAATATCAAAAAAAGTTGTTGCTAAAAATTCAGCCATAACGAGATTCGAACCAGGTACCTTTCGCTTACTGTAACCATTAGACCACGAGAGGAGTAGGTTGAAAGTGTTGGCATTTTAATCCAATTGAATCTTTACGGAATAAAGCTAATTTGTTTACACAAACAATGATAAGTGCCTGCAATGAACCTTCTGTGAACCACGCACTAGCTAGGAAGTTCTATATAATTGCAAATTAGAATAAAATAAATCGCATCCGGCGAATAGTTGCTGGTTGAATATGCTTATGATGAATATGTTCGAACATATGGCAATAGTAAACCTGTACATCAACAGTAAATTCCTTACACATTGACAAGATGCGTTACTATAGGATATGAAGTGTTGTGACGCTAATTTACCTTGATAATTCATCATTCTGATATTTCAATGGTTATCATTTAGGGCGCGATTACCTGAACTGGCAACACTTGGTCTCGTCGTTTTCGAATCCTAATTTCGAAGACGTGGACGCTAGTTCCAGCCGACTCGCCATACCATGAGGTTCATCAATAAGTTAGGACATGTTTTAAATGACACAAACCGGTGACACTTCTTCTGATTATACACAGAAGCTGAAATCGGTGCGATTCATCTTAGTTAAATGATTATAGTCAAGATGCTGGGTGATGTTTGCTATATGAGTAAGTTGAACGTTTAGTAAATAAATAATAATGTATTATGATAAATTTAATAGCTTGGTCTGTTGTAGTTTTTGTGTTTGGTCCCTCTTCTCCGCCATGCGAGTACTTCCCTAAATGCGCGTCATAAAGGTAGTACTATTCTGAGGGATTATGAGCCATACCTACAGATATAAGCGAACCAGGGGTCTATTGTTAACAGCTGCCGCGGCAATTCAGCGATATGGTCAATTACGGCGCTATGAAATATATGCGTTTGATATGGACTAAAAACCTTAAAACAGGAGGTAAATTTCTTCCATTTGGTAATTAGATGTACGCCTTTAAACATCCTAAATTTACACTTACGACTGGCTCTTTTCAAAGCTTACATATTTGACCTTGGCGTTAATACCTTCAATTTTGATTACTATACACTGAAATGTGACAATTTTAAATAATTAGATCGATAATTAAATAACCCATTGTGGTTCAATCCATGTTAACATAATGGTCTACCATACCATGCAGTGGCTAAAATGGAGCTATTATGATATTATGCCCATAAGAAGCAACTAGTCCTTTACTTTTGATTGCTTTTTATTTGACAAAAATCGGAGCCACGGTTCTAAAGTTACAATTCAATTCAATTCAATTCAATTTATTCAGCAATATGTATACAGATAATATAAAAGTCAAATCAAAGTCGAAACTGCAACGCATTTCTCGTAAATATTCCTTATGATCTTAATATCTTATGAACATGTATTTCATTGTTTTTCAATTAGTGATATTTACTGTTTATTCCTTATCAATTCCATTACCTTAAAAATAAAGGAGCTTTTGCCCTAAAAATACCACCAAAATTGTGATAATTGAAATATTAATTTTAATTATGATTTAAAAAAAAATGTAAATGCTGTACCTAATTTGCATAATAATTAAAAACAGTGTTTCTAGACTTCAAACGCCGTTTTCTCGAAATTTCGATCAATCCCGGGTCATTTTTCAAAAAGGAAACATGTATCAAGCTGTAATTTAGATTAGAACTAGACTGAATAGTTCTCCAAGGGATAGCATAACCCTTTTGCATATGTTCTTTTCTGAAATTGTATTGCCATGTTTATTTTCAAAAATACTCATTTTTCATATTTTTCGTCAGAAGTAATGCAAATTTGAAAATTCGGGACTCATTTTTAACAAGACTAGACACGCCTAGTAGAGCTGGTCGGATATTTGAATGTTAAAACATGTTTTTGTCTTGTAATATGGCAGAATATAAATATGTAATTGGAAAGTGGTGTTATGGTACTAATGTTTTTAACTGTGTTTATGTTAAACTTTGTTTAATGTTTTAAAAGTTTTAGATGAATAAATGCAAATCTGGAAAACCAGCGTAACCTAATTAAGGGTGAGCCTTTCTCCTCTCTAACCATCTGAACTGGGAGGGGTCTGTGAACCCCATTGACAGTGAATCAACTCTTGAATACCATGTGCTGAGGCTAAGGGAACTTTGCCATCTAGACAACAACACAGGCCAAGGGTTGATGACCTCCAGGCAGAGGTGGGTGTGCAAGCGCAGGAGATGTTAGACTCTCAATCCAATTAAAAAAATAATAATAAAAATTAAACAATGTTTATCCATTTTTAAACTATTCTTTAAATTTATTTTATTTCATTTTAGTTTGTTGTAATATTTATTCTCCTCCATATTATCTTGTATTTATATTTCATTTTACTTATTTTTTAAAATATTTATTATTTTATTTTATTTTATTTTATTTGCCTAAATATATATTTTCAATGTTGTAATTTATTATTGTTTTATTATATATTTTATTATTCACTTTTGTTCCTTTTTTTAGCAAACTATGAAATAATACTTCGTCTGAACGATGATTATCTTTTTAAAGACTCTTCTTGTTTGTATCACCATCGTGCATACATTATTTTTAGACCAATCAGAAACGAGTTTAGCAATATTGACCTTTAACTCCGCCCATTTTGCGAACACGCCAGCCGGGTAATTCCAGGATAATGAAAGTTAGATACGTAATAAATACACTTCACATTCGCTAACACCACAGCAGCAAAATTGAAAAATTGGCATTACTACCGAACAATGTCAGTAAATTGCAATCGCGCAATTTATTATTGGGAACAATATTTACGTAAATCTGTAAAATGGTAGGACGTAGTAGAAAGTGCGGCGCAAAATGTGGGCAGAAGGGTCGCCGCCTTGCAGTCGTGCATGCGAAGCGGGTCCGCCTCGCGAGTAGGGTGTTTTGCATTGCTATACAGACGTGTGTCGGGCGTGAACAACAACTTCAGTCATTCGGTAATCGGATATAGAATACTAAGAACTTTTAGTCGATCATTTTGCATTTTGATGCAGATTGATGGAATGTAAATCATGGCGTCTCCTTTTCTCATTTATTTTCTCGAGGCATGCCTGATGATTGACAGCGCACGAGCTGTTGCATATTCATAGTCATACGCGATGATCGACTAATAGCAAACAGCGCTATATAATGCATTTTCAGAATGAAGATGGCGTAATTTGGGGATATCCTTCGAGGAATCGCGGAAAATATTGAGATTTTTTTTAATTTTTAAAATTTACTTAAGCTGTTTAATTTCACCTCAGAAATTGCAGGAATTGAAATCATATTCGTAAATAATACAAAAGGCCACGACGGCAATTGGATCAGAGGGGCACGGCTAATAGTGGCCGTCGATGAAGGGTGTTTTTGAGGGACATCATCACCTGCCGTCGATTACTTCAAGGGCTTGCCTCATGGTCTAAATATATCTGTCAAGAGGTTTTGCCATACTCATTGGGCTAATTACACGCCAAATCAGCCACCATAGGCAACATGGAACGTAAAGGCCGTGAGTGAGTGAGTGATTGAGTGTGTCAGTCACGGTTGCGACTATAGGTTGATCATGTACGACCATCAAAAAAGGGTTCTGCTATCCCAGCATTCATGTGTATAAGCATACGTCTAGTTTAAAAAATCAAAGAAATATTTTTGCGTACTTCCAGGAGTACCCCGGGATAAAATAGCCGATAAAATCCAAGATGTCCGCCATTATTATGCAAATGAGATGAATTTTAAAAACAATTTTGATTGTCGTTTATTATGCCCATGAATGTCACTTGTAGGTTCTAATTACTATAACTATTCTGAAATGCCATACATAAATGCATAGTCATTAGACATCTATCATGGTATGCATGTCGGTAACCACCAGATACTTTAAGTGTGCTCAAGTTATTTTCAATACACGTGTGGATAACACTGGATTCAAAATGCCGCACTACTACTGACATTTCTAAAATGAGGGGATTCATGATCATGATATCATCAGTGTTATTATTAGTATTATTATGTATGCACTTGAAACTAGAGGATTCAATAACAAATGTAGGTCGTTTATGGAATCATTACTGATCACGTTCAGAGGCATAACTAGAGGGGGTGGAGGCCGGAGGGGCATTTCCCCTGTCAGAAGGCTTTGCCCCTGATGCCCCAAATGAAATGATAAACTCTATGTATACAATTGGTTATGCCCCTGATAGGCCTGATATTTATTATTTTGAAAGGAAACTAACATTGACAGACTGTCTACCATAGGGCTGCACTGGCTACAACGAGCTGTATTAATTATTCGGGAGCTGTTTTCAGTGGACATTCTGTACTGGGAATTGAAGAAGGTACATGAAATGGAAAAAGCAGATTTGGCAGGAAATACGAATTTATTAATGAGAAGAGATTTGGCAACATATTTATTCAACTAATTGTGAAATACCGTATTACAGTTCAAATTTAATATCTGGAACGAGTTTGACACCATGCAGAACCAAGTGTCCTAACAATACTGTTTTGTGGCTACTAAGTACTAGTGTATTAAGTTAATCAACCACGAAATAAATAGCGACGTTTGGTTTATTCACAGGTCAATTAATTTCAACGTTTTGAGTTCAATGGTTGATCTAAGTCGATGCTTGATGTTTATTAATATGGCTTTTTTAATCTTTATTCCGTTGACAAGGTAGCCAATCAGTGTGAGTTCTTGTTCGTTAGACGACATCCAGTAGAACTCCAGTAATCGGAAGTGAACGCTTTGAAGCTATCACATGTGATAACGATTATTGACACTTCACAAGACAATTTATCCATAGTGCACCCGCTATTAACTTTCACGAATAGTTAAAGCAATATGTCGCAACTACAGAAACAGTTGAATAGTTATTACGAAAAGCACGTGAGTAAGACGGACGATACATCACTGCAAATATGGCAAAGGGAATTGTGTGAACGTTATTTTGCCAAACTCGGCGAGATTTTTCAAGAGCAGCACCCGTTCCTAGGTGTACTAGAACGTATGGGTAGTGCCTTCGACGGCACAGCAGTTAACGGCAAGAGTGACTATGACGTAACATTTGCATTGAATCTACGCGCTAACGTTTGGAGAGTGCAAAAGGCGGAAGAGACGGTGCCCCAACTTGTGGATGGTATGTGGCTGATAAAACGACGAGGCCAGCAGAAGATTGCTCTCGGCAGCGATCCTCACGATGCATTCTTAGACGGAGACTACCTTTCGCCATATATTCTTAGAGATACGATTAAAGGAGCTGTAGAACACTGTCTGCAAACTCTGGGACTTGATGTCACTACCAACATCATCCACTGTGGACCGGCGGTTACGGCATTGATAGCTAATCCGTCACGTGACTCTTTTGACAATCAGATATCGATCGACACTACACCGTACATTTCCGTTAGACATGAAAAAGGACACACTGTTAGGCTAGTGGCAAAATATTTGCCGTTTATTAAAACATTATCTCACAATACTTGTGTAGGTTCTAGACGAAATGACCAATTAGGCACCAACAATAATACCAGTTTGTTGGTGTGCGGCTCTCCGTTTCGCAATCTATGGCGACAATGCTTCCGAAAAGAGGAAAAATCATTGGTTGCGCAGATGGATAAAGACAACGGCTGTCGCAAAAAGGTCCTTGTCATTCTGAAATCATTGCGATACCACAACTTTACACTTCAATGTGTCAATAGCTATCAGCTGAAAACCGCCCTGTTCTATTCATGCGACGACCGTCAGAAGTGCTGGCATCTAGATATGTTGGCCGAAAGAGTTCTGGGGATTCTGACAGAGCTGCAGTACTGGATCGACACAGGTTCAATGCCAAATTATTTTGACCATGAAGAGAACCTGTTTGCTGCTATGCAGGATAAATCTCGCGTAAGATTAAGTATGTGGTTAGACAACATATTAAAATTGCCTGAAAAGCAATTGATACCATTGCTCACATAGAAATGCGTTGTTTGGAGTTATGGACGGTTTACAAAATACTTTCGAAGGAAAGTTTTAATAGTTTTTGGTTTGTAGTGCGATGCAAATTACTAATCCCGCGGTGTTTGATGACTGGGGCCTCGTCTACCTCCCGGCACCTCATGACAAATTAAAATTAGCGCGACGGACTCTTAAATTGCAGTCGAGTCATATAATGTTGATGTTATTCACATTCGAGGACGCCACAATAACAAAAAGCGGATGCCCGTAGAAGGGTCGGGTTCTTTATTTTGAAGGTTCGTTATTCCGAAGGGTCATTATTCCGACCGAAGGGTCATTATTTCCACCAAAGGGTCATTATTCCGAAATAACTGTAAGGGTCGTTTTTCCGAAGGGTCATAAATCCGAAAATTCAATGACGGTTGTTATTTCGGAATAATTTACGATTGATTTGTACCGTGCAGGTACGGTGGATTTTTCGTAATTATCTTAAAAATATGGTACCAAATTTGACAATTTTTGCTCTTTGCTCCACAAAAAGTTATGTTATCGCTTTTTTTAGAATTTTTTCTTTTGATGCGAGAACAAGTCTGATAATGTATTGACTAGGCTATGTTATTTTTCTTACTCAATCATGTATGATCATGTTTTAAATAGTAGGCCTTTAGTGTACAAGTCAAAGCAACTATTCGAATAACAACTAGATGGCGCGGTTCTCGGATTACGCGATTTGTGGTTTGAGTTCCTTATTAATGACGCAATTGGATCCTATCGGAACCGTATACGACGTGCGGATCCATCCATTCATCCATCCTCCCACACACCCACCCATCCACCCCACACACCCACTCCACCACCCACCCACCCACCCACCCACCCACCCACCCACCCACCCACCAACCAACCAACCAACCAACCAACCAACCAACCAACCAACCAACCAACCAACCAACCAACCAACCAACCAACCAACCAACCAACCAACCAACCAACCAACCAACCAACCAACCAACCAACCAACCAACCAACCAACCAACCAACCAACCAACCAGCCAACCAACCAACCAACCAACCAACCAACCAACCAACCAACCAACCAACCCACCCACCCACCCACCCACCCACCCACCCACCCACCCACCCACCCACCCACCCACCCACCCACCCACCCACCCACCCACCCACCCACCCACCTACCCACCCACATTTGAGTACATCTATTCATGATCAAGGGCTGAACTTAGTACCCGCCCGCATGCCCGTGGTGGGTAACTTTTCAAATATACACGCCCGGCTGGCCGGTAAGAATTTTGCTGTTGGTAATTGAAAATTACTGGTTTACAGTCGGGCTGGTAACTTTTACATGCTACTAGCTGGTTGGAGAACAAATGAAGGTACACCCTGTATCACACCATGCCAAGAAATCTTGGGTATGAGGCAGCAGCAGTTCAGCGAGTGTGTTATATCAGTGACAGGTGCCATGGTTACTGGGAAAGTATGTTATATGGTCGGCACCAAGGGTACACGGTCAGTCTGTATCCTAAATCTGAGACTATTATACTGTAAAACCACTTCATTTCGCTAGGAGTTCCAATTCGCTAAATTAAATTGCCACCAGTTATATTAATTATAATGGTTATATAAACTTAGTATATGAACATAGAAGATGGTACAAATCAGTGAAATTTAATTACTATAAATGTGTTTCCATGCTCACCAGAATATAACTCTCACATCAGCTGAAGAGTGGTTATGATTGGCTGATTTGGCTCAAACAGAATTCGACCCAGAACAGGCTCAGGTATGATCCCACAATACATTGCAAGTCAACAAAAACACGTCAAAACACAAAGTTCTTCAACATATTTTTGACCGCATGATCGTCGCAGCACTGGATGTCAACCTAACACAGCACATAATCCATTTTGTGGGATTCCAATTGCCTTACTTTTCTGGAAAAGGGGTCGGGACTGACAAAAAATAAAAGGTTGTAACAGACAAATCACTACATAACACTTGCTGCTTTCTATTCGGAGCCAATTTTACCAGATTTAAGCTAACGAATCCAATATACTCGTGACACTGTGTTCACACGTCGTATAACTATCATATTTATATTCATATTCACATTTAATCATCCATCACAAACGTAGGAGCCTAAAATATTTTAAATTTATATTAATTGAGATTTGTTTGCACTGTCATAAACTTAAGCTGTTATTAAGGCATGCATTATTTGATTTTGTAAGCTATGACACATCATCACGGTAAATAGTGATCGTACGTTTCTTTTTCTGACCAAAAATTGCTGACAATCAGACTCATCAAAGAAAAGTCGGGCATCAATGTTGTTGGTATAAGTTAAAGCTTACACTTCCGTTAGTACGGAAATTGCTATGGATGCATATGCGAAAGAATCGTTTAACATCGCATACGCGATATAAGTGTTCGTGTATGTGCATCACGACGGCTTCCTTGAACTATAATATAGCTACTAAATGATTGAGAAAGAAGTGAGGAGAGTACAGCAACATGATTTAAAGTAAAACTATAATTAAGGATACGTGTTTTCTTCTTGACTGATATATCCATTGACGTATCTGGATGTTGTGCTCATATCGCGTATGGTAAATACATGAACACTGGTAGTGTTCTGAGTGTTTACTACCGCGCTACACATCATGCAAATCGCTATATTGAGCAAGTATTGAGCATGTGCTATCGGCAGGCTTATTGCGCATGTGTAGATCAGGATAACCATGGATAACGCTGTTCACAGGGATTACGGAATTCACCCTAAAATTTCCATTATCAATAAAAAAAAAAGAGAACAACTTCACAATATGCGATCCAGTGTGCATGTTATTTAATACAATAGTTAATGTAATGGTACATACCCCTTTTGAACGAAAATGCAAGCTATATAAAACATTTACAGTGAAAATTAAATATTTGACCACTGTTTGCCGGTCAATATTGGGAAATTCAGACCAAATGTATGGTTTAAATCATTTTTAAGTATTAAAATTGATAATAGAAATAAAGTTTCTGCAACAGCTACATGATGTATGTCAGTTTCAATTGTTTTATTTTTTATTTTAATCCCATAACTATCACACACGTGAACGGCGTTATCCAAGAACAATACCAATTAAAATAGCATATAAAACTATCTTTATAATCATAATGACATAACATTTCAATGTTGGGCTTAAAGAAAATATAACAATTGATACATTACAGAGCGGAATATTCTTCTACTCGAGTAAAATTAACAAAACAAGTTTTGAAAAAGGTACAAAATTGAAAACACATAGTTGTCAAAAGCGTTGATTCATAGCAAGAGATTTGTTGAGGCTAAAAATGAAATTCATTCTTCTGTCGCATAGCTTGTCAAATATTGTTATGGGGGAGAGCTCTCAACGACAAAAAACCAATAATTTTTCTATCATATTCGGACTTAGTTAGGGATGTAATGGCACTGCCAATGCAATATGACACTAGATAACGCCGTTCACCGAGTGAATTACATGGTTTCGTGCATAAAATTGTGAGCAGTGGTGTTCGCAAACATTATTGTTCTAGTAACTTTAGCATATTGGGTCATCAAAAATAATCAAAGTAAGCAAATTTGAAACAATTTATTTTCTTAATTTTCCAAAGCTGTATTGGTCCCATTTTTGTGGAACGGCCCATACATCTATCTATAGTCGAGTACCAACCCATGTGAGGACCCGTATTAAAACACGTAAATTATTATACATACATACATACATCTATGAGGATTTATAGCGCGCTCTAATCACGAATATCTAGGCGCCATAACAAGAATGAGAAACCACAAGCAAGCAAAAGAAACAAAAACAAAATACAATCAAAAGTTACTGATTATCAAGATACAGATGAGATTTCAACGACTTTTTGTCAATGTTAATGGTGCCTCACGGATGGATAAGGGCAGTGTGTTTCAGGTGCGTGGACCAGCGACAGACATTATACGTCAATGCTGCTCAATGCTCCTTGAGATAAGCCTATTGTCAAATCTACTAATGAAAAATACAATACTATTAAAAAATGCTCATCACTCAAAAATTCATATACTTTTCACATCACCCAATAATTGAAAACCCAGCTAACACTATACTTTGCCTGTTTCTTTTTCTTGGAGCTTTCTGAAAAGTAAACCATTGTTCATGTGCACTATCGAAAAAGTGAAGAGGGGAAATTACTCCTTAATTTTACATCAATAGTGTATGTTCTGATCACTTTAGATTTTTATCATATCAACATATTTTTCTCATTATTTCTGTAATTTTTTTCTCCATTGAAACATTATACAGTCATAAAAAAAAAGTAACTATACAGGTAATAAATGGTCTTTTAACTCTAAAAATATATATCCTACCTAAAAATATTGAAACATAAAGTTGTTGAAAAATGTATCTTCTTTAATATGAGATATTGCACGCTAGGATCGGTTTAATATTGAAGAAGTGACAATATAAAATGTAAGGTAAAGTCACAATTTCATTTTCACATTTTACATTTCAACACGGGGAGAGTATGACAGAAAGCGTGTGTGTGGCGTATTGATCCATCGGAACAATACGACCGACTGCCCAACCTGCGCATGCATCTCCCAATTGCACTACCGATGGTAGTCGATAAGGTACCCGTAGATGGGTCAGCGTGTAGAAAATAAAAATGTGAAAATAAAAACCGGACGTCACCGTACATTTTGGAGTGTCACTTCCTTAATAATCATGCTATCCTAGCGTGCAATATCTTATATTAAAGAAGATGAATTTCTAAAGAACTTTATTATTTAATAATTTTAGGTAGGATATATTTCTTTAGAGTTAGAAGCCCATTTATTACCTTTATAGTTACTTTTTTTGATGACTCTAGGCCAAAATGCAGTAAATTACCGCCAAAGGTGATTAACCACCCGGCTAGTTTGTGTACTACTCAATAGGCAAATGTCATGTCACATTGTAAACAAAGAACCATTGGAGTTATGCAACTCAAATTTCTGAATATCACCCTTTTGATGATGACCCTTCATGTAGATTAGAAAACGTCAAGTCAAACGGACCAGAATCGGAACAACACCCATTAATATTGATATGTTTAATTTAGAATATCAGAATGTTTATTGCCTAGTATAAGTAAGTTACTATTTTGAGCACTTTCCATATAATTCAGTGAATGCAATCTTTGTTAGTTCTTTCTAAGTTATCATGACAAAAGATCCCCCAAAATAAGCCACAAAACAATGCTGATTTGAAAAACACGTAGCATCTAGTAATCACTAAATAATAAGCGCGCCTGTATTCCGCCCTTTTGTTACGGCTAGGTAGTTTGTCAATAAAAAATGATTAAACCAAACTCACCAAAGTACTCTAGAACTAAATGGGAATGAGCCCATTATAAATAACGTCTCTAAAAATAAAATACTTCATCCCAATTAAGATTGATAGATAAGATGCATAACCATTGGGCAGTTTTATTTTATACACGCTGAAGAGCCGGAAAAACATACAAGGTTTTGGAAGAATGGCAACGATATTTGAAATTAAGAAAGAGTATACACCTGAGACTAAATTGTGAAAATGTCAGACAAATCCATTAGAATATTTTTGTGATATATGCGATGATGCGTAAGCAGGTTAAAAAGCCATTTCCCCAAGTTGGACTGGAAATCAGGCATTAATTGCATGAAGGAAAACTTCAGTTCAGTCGGTGCTAGCTAACAATTTCTTTCATGGCCGGACCTCTTACGGCATTATGGACTATAATAATAGTCAGCTAAAACCTGGATTGATGTTATACTGCATTTTAGCATATTTAGGGTCCTTAAAACAGAATACAACAACTGGCTAAGCTCCAAACGGCAAATGCATTGAATGGGTGATTTTCCCCATAGGATAACTGGGGAAAACGGTTTCTGACAGCCCTATTGAAAATATCTTTACAGACTCCATTCAAAATATAATAAAGATATAATTCATAATACCGAGGTTTGAAACCATTCTAAAGCAATGTCATGTCATACTGTAATCATTCAATAGCAAAAATAGTGGTATTAGACTCAAAATGCCCCAAAAGGTCTAAGAACTAGAATGAATGTGAATTATTTTATATTCTATTCACGTTTCAATACCGAGTCATGTTTTAACTAACACAAACAACTAACTTTCAAAATTAATTTTACAATTTTGATTACGTTTTTGCAGGTTGACCAGTTGCCGAATACTCCTTTGGACCACTTGCCCAAACAAATGACTCAGCACGTTGTCGAAATGAAACATTATTTAGGCACGCATGTGACGTAATAAATTGTACGCCAAAATGTTTTACAAATACCACCATTTGTCATAATAATCTGTAATTCCAACACATTTCAGGAAAAAAGGAGAAACTGCATTTTTGTTTTTTAGCCATTACAACAGTTTCTGTAGCCAGCGAGTATCTTTGAATTTGCAATTATTACGGCCCTCGGGTCCTACAAGTAGACGAGTGTCTTTAGATAAAATAAGAAATTGTATACTTTGTTATTTGCAAATTCATAAACTAATAACTCTACCAGATGAAAACCCGTGATTTAAGTTGAAACATTCTTTAAATGATAATATTGATCGCAAATTTAAACCACCAATGTCCCAAGTTAGAAACATGCGCCTTTTTACGGTCGTTACATCCACTACAATATAGCACACGACAGTATAGCACCTATTAAATGCAATATGCACTTAGCATCTAAAGATGACTGTACTGCATGTATATATTTACTGTTGCATATCTATCAATCATATAAAGTACATTAAACATGATCTAAACCCATCTTCATAAATCGCCCATACTATCTGTGAATTTTCAATAAGTCACTCAAGGAGGTGGCTTCCCGGGTGGCTTCAAAGATCTGGAAGTTGTAAATGTGTTGGAATGTAGAATGTAAGGATATATGTCAAGTTTCAACATAAGTCGTACTGTTAAAAAAAAAGCAGTATGCCCATACAATTACAAAATCCTTCATTTCGGACCAGTTGCCCCATAGGACCAGTTGCCACATATTCCCCTACGTTAAATGAGCAAATTTCTTCTCCGTAGTTTGATACCTCATTCATAAGATTCGAATGAATACTTTTTAATTCATGATGATTTCAATAACCAAGCCTAACGACAACAAAGTTACACTTGAATTGGTATCCAATGGGATATCATTGATTTGTATTGTCCATCTGAAACAGTCAGGTATCTGGATGAATGGGTAACAGGAGTCTGTACATACACATTTTCCACTGCGTAATCTCACACTAAGCAATGATATCCCATAGAAACCCAATTTTAGTTTTTGTTGTTGTTTTGAGTTATGGTCATTGATACAATCATAACTTCAAAAATATCCACTCGATTTTAATGGATGAGGTATCAAACTTTCTGTGTTAGGTGTATATCAATCAGCATACGATGATCAAATTCAAAGTTATAACCTTTCGAATAATTGTGGAAAAAGGCAGATCGCTATAGACGCGTCAGACATCGTCTATCGAATGAGGGAGTGTTTACCCTGGCGAACGTAAAGTACACAGAATAGCACATCGTTATTATTAAAGGTTTCTTTTATCAAATAGAAAAATAAGTAATCATCGTCTCTTTACATTGAATAAATCCTAAAAAAGCCTGAATGCCCATGGCAGATTGAGTGAAAGAACTACCAAGGTTAACCAGCGAGAATCGCAAACTTACTCAGCTTATAATAAGAGGAAAGGACAAAGTTATTATTAACGGTGATCAGTCGCAACGCAATGACGTGACAGAAGTATAAACACCTAACGCAAAAAGTCCTTGGCCAGGTGCTTTGATGTTGGCTAATCCAAACTAATAAATCTGAGAGATACATTTAGACAATGTAGAAATTGTCATATTATAGAATACAGCTTGGTGATTCAATGTCATAGAGAAAAAAATAGTTTGACTTATTTGCATATAATTAGCATAATTATTATAAAAAAATACATTACAAATATGCTTTTTTTAATTTCCAGCAACAACTATACATGCCATTAACACCAAATTCACTGGATATGAATTTCCCATCATTGTCAACAATTCTGTCTGAGAAAAAGTTAAAAAATATTTTTACTTTTTGAAAAAACACCCCAAATCTGTCTTAATTACGCTTAATTAATGACCAAACTCGAGGAAATTATTAAGTATTACCATGTACCCAAACCAGACTTGCAAGGTATCAAAATGAAGGTAAAGATGTGCTCAAGACAATGCCTTGAGCAGATAATTCAATATATCCCCTTAGTATTTAAAATATTTTCCTCCAAACATTTGGTATATTTTTGAAAACCACAACTGGTGTTTTTGTATATTTCTCATGAATTAAACATGCAATAAACACTATAATCACAGAGAAAGATGTTTATGGTTAGCCACTAAAATCTGTCAAGCCATATGTTAACATGTTTGCTGTGTAATTAATTTATGCGCGTAATTAATAAATTAAGTAGGCGTTAAATGGAATCATTTTGAACCACTTTTTGTATGCCCAATTTAGTTATGTAAGGTTTTAAATTAATCCTTAAGTTATGCTTAATAAAATGGTCAAGCCACATTTCTCAATTTCGCTTGTCTTCTTCTGGAATATTAATCAAAACTTTAGATACATTATTGTTGCAAATTTTCTTACAATAACAATGTATTTCATACAACTGTACAACTCTGCACAGACTTGGCAAAAGTCTATAAATATTTGTCCAGCCATGCACGCAAACAATAGAAACAATCTTCAAGGACATGCTCACGCTAAAGGACCAATGCTTTGAAATCCTCGCTTCAAGAAATGCCATTCAGCAGTGTGGGGTGTGCAGTAAAGGGTTTTAAGCATAATGGTGTATGTTACTTTTAGGTGACCGTGTGCTGACATGCAAGCCTGTACGAGGGTCGTTCAATAAATAATGAAAGTGATCATGGTATGGGATGCATGAGTGATTCTATTGAGGGATAATGTGATCAATATAAAGTATGAACCTTTATCTTTCAAACAATACAGTTTTGGATTTATAAGTGTGAACTATGACGTCATAGCATTGTCTCAAAGTAAGTACACTTGGGACACTGCTAAATCAGTTATTTGGCGGGAAATTTGAATTGTTTGTATAAAATATGTGGTAAGAAGATTGCATAACATGACACCAGAAGCAGGTAAATCCCATTTTGTTTTCGCGTAAGTATGATAAAAAAGACAATAACTTTAATCCCTGTGTATTTGATATATGTAGTATAAGAGGAAAAAGTAAGGAGAGGCAATCAAATAAAATGTATACAAATATCAGTATTTCAAATAGCCAATTTTCATTGAAAAATTCCCAGTCAGGAATCACTAATATTTCGGAAAATCAAACAATTTAGGAAAAATCTAAGCAATTAACCAGTTTGGGAGATTCCATATGATAGCTAACGAATTATCTGAACTTATTCGCATGGAACCTGCAGAAAATATGCGCATGCGCAGACGGCAGATAATTTTGAACAGGGCCACAAATGGCTAAAATCATGAAATTTACCAGATAAAAGCTTACTGTGCCTTCAAATTCTAATCAGAAATAATGCAAAATGCTTAAATCAATGTGTTTAAATATTGTGATAGTCAAAATAAAGATATACATGAATGTATCAATCAAAGATGGCTGCCACCACCTCTCTCATTACTGCTATCTTTAGATGGTTTGAGGAAATTTTATGAACAGCTCCTCTTGAAATCCCCACTATTATTGCTTTACATCCCACAACAATTTACTAAATTATAATCCCTCCATTGTTCTTTATCCTTTGTTGTTTTCTAAGGTATATTATTGCGGATTTTGCTAAATAAAAGCGCATTTGAGATGGTCCCTTCTTGTTTGTATTAAGGAATTCAGATCTAGAAAAGAGTGTCAAGCAGAGATAAGTGTGTGTTCTAACTATGTGCCAAGTGTTATCTGTTTTTATGCTTGCATTGCCGAGATATACGCAAATGTATCAATCAACCAATTTTCAACATATTACATATCCAGCCAAATAATTGACAGATTTCAGTCAGTGTCTGAAACCTATTGTGTTTATGTTAATGACATTACATAACCAAAGGTATCTAACAATCCAAAAGTGTATTGTTTGAAAGACAAAGGTTCATACTTTGTATTGATCACATTATCCCTCAATAGAATCACTCATGCATCCCATACCATGATCACTTTCATTATTTATTGAACGACCCTCGTATACAGGTACCACCATAAGGCCTGTAGTAGGTCTAAATAGTCAAGGCCATAAAAGCCAGTAGGCAGTAGCTGGTTGGATTAGCGTGTATGGATAATCAAGTATTGATTATGGATAATCAAGTATTGACCAATCCGAAATGAGGTTTAATAAGAAATGTAACAATGCTGATTATCATACAAAGACAACACAGAGAACTGTAAAACACAGCTATTTTGATTATATTATGTGATACACATACTAAGGCTTGAAATTGTCATGGTTGTACAACACTCAGGAGGCACTATATTTATAATTCAATATTTGGAAATTTATGCTCTGTTGCACTGTAGCACACAGTGGACAATAAAAATAAGTGGTATCCCATAGGAAACCAATTCTAGTACAACTTTTTTTTGTCTTTGGTCTAAATATCTACCTGATTTTTATGAATGAGGTGTCAAACTTCGAAGAAGAAATTTGTCCATTAAATGTATATCTCAGATTTTTGGTACCAATTATTGATTTTGGATTAGATAACATAAGACCACCTGGCCAGGGACTTTTTGTGTTAGGTGTATATGCTAAACGTGATATCCCATTGTGGCTTTCCGGAACCGTTGACAATTCTGCTAGGATTGTTTATAAAGTCTGCCGCGCGTTCGCGTGTCATCTTCGGGAATACTGTACAGGCTGTCCAAAAATGATTAGTATCCATTGATGCCCAAAATCAAATGATTTTTGTCATCATCAAATCAATGAGATTTAGACCTTTGTCATACTGTTCCCTTAGATCATGAATATGGAGTGTAACCTCAGTTAAATAAGTCCGATATAATATCGGACTTATTTAACTGAGGTTACACTCCATAGTGTAAGGCATGATGATTTCTCCCTTTTTGGAAAAGTGTAAAAAAATGGGTGTGTGTTAAACATGTTTGAAAGAAACATCAATATTCTCTCAATCTCTTGTCTGCTTTTGATAAGTGATCACAAGCTTTGTTTCTATATGAGCTAGTTTTAAGTCTAAACTTGAGGGACATTAATAGGTAAACACGTGGTCAGGGCAATTAGCAGTGGCTTAGACTTCTTTTTCATATAAGAAGTGGAGTTTCTTACAAATTTGATAAACATGAAATAGTCCCTTACTTTTAACTCTATCCTCCAATGTGAAAATGAAATATAAGCCACTGCTTATTCCCCCAATACCACTTCATTGGCTATTTAAAAGTCCCTTAACACTTGTCAAATAAAACAAAGCAAAGGGTCACTCAAGTGTGACGAACTTTAAATGATGAACGAATAATGATTTAAACAACTATGACTAATAACAGTCAACATAGAGAGGAACAAAATATAATATTAGATTAAGATGAGATTAAGGGAACATATTTCTTTCAGACAAGCTGTTACACACACGATTTTTTTTGCACTTTGTCGAACGGGTGAAATCACCTTGTCTTACACAATAGAGTGTATCTTGAGTTTATATCCGGCATTCATGATCATACTATTTCAATAATTTTGACATTTCTGAAACATTTTGTGAACTTTTGGAACAGTCGTCTGCAGCGTGGAAAGTGTTAAGATACACTTTAGATTATATGACGTGTCTATCACCCAGGGTATATCATGTCTATCGAACGAGGTGGTAGTTACCCTTGGCATTAGTAAAGTACGGACAAGTACATTATTGACGGTTCCATTATTCAAATAAAAATATAATGTAGTAATTCAATTGACTATTATTTAATAATAAGTGTCCGTATCTATACGCTGAACAGATCCAAACAAACCCGACCGCCTCAATGGCAGATTGATTGAGAGAACCATCATCAAGGCGAAAACTACTATTGTTTGTAATGAACTCATAAAAGGATTAATGAAAGTACAAAGTTATTATTAACGATAATCCGTCAAAACACACGGATGCGATAGAAGTTTATTTTAAAAATGAATCCCCGTGTGTGCTTCGTGAACCTTTGGTCATTCTGCTCTAGGATTGCTGATACAGCCGCTCCACGATACATTTGTGCAAGCACTTGCTTATTATCTTCGATATACTGTACGTGGGTAAAGGTTGCCTTTGGCAGATATGAGGTAGTGCCGTACTTTTTATTTTAAACCATGCAAAACCCACGATATTTTTTACCGTTGGGGGCCATGACTTGGTTGGAACTTGGAATTGCTTTTACATGATTGTATATCATGTATACAGATACAGAGTACTTAAAAGTGTGGAGTCGGTTCACAACGAACCATGATCTATTGAGAAAACATCTTTGCGACTGTGGTATTTGAGCTTACGCGCGGGAAACAGGAGTCAATTTATTCGTGTTGGAGTAGATTCCGCCTGCCGAATTTGTACCCTAAAATGGTATGGTAAGTACAGATAATTTAAAAGGATGATAGTTTTATCAGTGTTATTCAATCGGGTTTTGAACGCTTGTGTGAATGGCATGTACGGCTAAATTGTTGACTGGATATGTGAACGAGAGTGACGTTTTATTTATGAATTGTGAGAAGTTGTTTCATGACAGTACAAACGACTACGCAGGCTTTTGTTGCGCGTATTTAATTCGAGACCATCATAGTTTCAATAGAAAGTACTTCGCCATCCATACCTTCATTATCTATGCATAGACACACTTATTGCAATTATAACTATAAAATGATGTCTAGCGGACAGCGTTATTGTTACTAGCCGTAATTAACTCGAAATGTAGGTTTGAAATCAAGTTTTGATCACCTCACCATATTTCAAATATAACTATATAGTAGACTTTATGGGCCGTTTTCTTGTACTAAACACGGTTTTAGCTGAAAACTGTCGTTAACTAAACTCGTGTTTAAGTTAAACGCAAGTTTATCTTTTAAACTACGTGTTTAACAAAATATGTTTTTAAACTATGAAAATAGGCCTATCGTCCCCAGGGAACTCGTAGGGTAAATTCATGCAGGTATATGATAGAGGCATGTGTATTTTAGGGATACCTAGCTATCCTTGGGCTCCTTCAAAATAAGGACTATTGCAACATAACAAACAATATTTGTGCCAGGGGCTTGTCCCTGGGAAGTGGGGGTGCTGGGGTGTTGCAGCATCCTCATGTTTTGTTTTTAAGGGATGCTTCCTTAAGATTTCAAGATTTTTGAAAAAATGTGCAATGTGTGTCCAATAATAAGAGCTGGAGCCTGGAGGGAAGGGAAGGGTAGGCTTACTAATCTATATTGTATTATAAAAGTATTGCACTAAACAACGATTTAATATGACCAAGTAGAAATTGAACATGTACTGCAAAATTAGTTTCAATTGTTTAGTTATTCAAGCATAACAAGATGGCTCTATAACGTTTTCTGGACCATATCGGTTAAAAATCTTGATTTTTTGCGCGTTTCGCGCGTATTAGTTTCAATGTTAATTATTCAAACATAACACAATGGTTTCAGGAACGTTTTTAGAACCATTTATAGTTTAAAAATGGAAATTTTAGCGCGCTTCGCGCGTATTGGTTTTAATGTTAATTATTCAAGCATAACAATATGGCTTCAGGAACATTTTTGGGACCATTTTAGTTAAAAAACTGGATTTCTTTTGCGTGCTTCAAACATATTAGTTTCAATGTTTTAATTATTCAAGCATAACAAGATGGCTTCAGGAAAGTTTTCTGGACCATTTTATTTAAAATAAATGGAAATTTTTGCGCGATTCGCGCGTATTAGTTCATGTTTTATTATTCAAGCATAAGAAAATGGATCAGGAACTTGTTCTGGACCATTTTAGTGCACCGTATTTATGTTCAATATTTAATTATTCAAGCATAACAAGATGGACCATTTTAGTTTTAAAAAACTAAAATTTTTGAGCGTTTTGCGCATAATTATGTTCAATATTTCATTATTCAAGTATAACAAGATGGCTTTAGGAACGTTTTCTGGACCATTTTAGTTAAAAAGTTGACATTTTTGCGCGCTTTGCGCGTATTAGTTAATGTTTTATTATTCAAGCATAAGAAAATGGCACAGGAACGTGTTCTGGACCATTTTAGTGCACCGTATTTATGTTCAATATTTAATTATTCAAGCATAACAAGATGGACCATTTTAGTTTTAAAAAACTAAAAATTTTGCGCGTTTTGCGCATAATTATGTTCAATATTTCATTATTCAAGTATAGCAAGATGGCTTTAGGAACGTTTTCTGGACCATTTTAGTTAAAAAGTTGACATTTTGGCGCGCTTTGCACGTATTAGTTTCAATGTTTGATTATTCAAGCATAACAAGATGGCTTCAGGAACGTTTTCTGGACCATTTTAGTTTTAAAAAACTGGACATTTTTGCGCGTTTTGCGCATAATTATGTTCAATATTTAATATTCAAGCATAACAAGATGGCTTTAGGAACATTTTCTGGACCATTTTAGTTAAAAAGTTGATATTTTTGGCGCACTTTGCACGTATAATTAGTTTCAATGTTTATTTATTCAAGCATAACAAGATGGCTTCAGGAACGTTTTCTGGACCATTTTAGTTTTTGCGCGCTTTGCGAGTTGTACTTTTAATGTAAACATTTTCATCTTCATTAGTGTCTTTTTATTATTGTATAGTGTGTTTATGAACCAAGCCAAAGTTTTTTAAAAATAAATCTAAATATTCATAGCAAGGAGAGCTTTCCTAGGCCATTCAAACATGCTAAAACCCAACAGCTTCACGGGGCTCCGCCCCCTGAACCTCCGGTCCCTGAACCTCCTGGACGCCACGCCGTAGTGGTGAAGACTTAGGGGAGACGTCAAAACTCGACCGCCCGTTGACCGCCGGTTACGGGCGGTTCCGCCCGGTTCTTTCAGGTCAAATGTTTTACTGGTATATGAATATTCGCGCATGCAACACTGAACAACCGCCGGTTGACTTAATGCTGTAATCTGACCAATTTACACTATCAATCTGTTACTTTGCGGTCATAATAGCTCTCTCTATAATCGTTCTATAAAAAAACAACATTCATAGACTTTCGGTATTGATTTTAAAAAGTAAATTGAGCTATAAACAGATTGAAAAAGCCAACCCCAGCGAAAATCAATAGCTGTATTGTACTGGTTGTCAACTGGGACTTTTAAGTCTTAAAAGAGCCCATTACTTCAAGATGTTATTGCTCACGTGTGTGACGAGGCACTTTCAACCGGTCGTGTTCACCAGAGTGTTACTATTTGACCTCATTATGTGTGTATATTATAACAGACGACACGTTTTGTGAGAACCGAACGGAACCGGCCGTAACCGGCGGTTGCCGGGCGGTCGAGTTTTGACGTGATCCCTTACAAATTTACAGCACCCCCATACAACATATACTTCTAAGGGCCCTGCGACACTACCAAAACCCTATTGTATATTTCACGGACATAAATTATGCTAATGAGCTCATTAAATGACGTCACTCACATCATCGGGTTTTGCCGATGATTGAAATCCGTTGATTGAAATTTTAGGTCGAGTAAAATTATGTTCTTATTTGTTGTCTGTGAGCTTTTCTGATTTTTTTCCCGTATTGGAGTATTTTTTTATTGAAAATAGACAGTTCAAATTAAACGTTGGTTCCAAGTTCAAGTAACAGCACATGTATTAAAGGCGACAGCAAAGGCAATATGCAAGCAACATTTGAGAAAAAACGATGCCCGACTTTGCAAGAAAGTGTACGGGGAAGTGTATGGGTGAACATGACAAACCAAAACAGCCTAGTAATAATCACCTCCGTGGCGCAATTGGTTAGCGCGTTCGGCTGTTAACCGAAAGGTTGGTGGTTCGAGTCCAGCCGGGGGCGTTGTTACTTTTTGCATTTAATGCAGATCGACAAATCACAGTAAAAATATAATATTGACAAAATCACAGACCACTTACACAAAAATCGCATCTGCGCATGCTCCTGTCGCGATCGAAATCTACCACGCAAGCAATGAGAGAGTTTTCATAGTGTGCGAGGGGCACATACAAATATCACATGAAAAGCACACTTTTAACAATGAATAAACATGTTATTGATGTAAAGAAATCGATGTACACGGCGATAACACATATCTTACAACTGCAACCGCTGTTGCCTGGTATGCAGGACTCTATGATATAAAATTGGATGGATTGAGCGTGATACTATTAGTTATTCACACAATACGGGAAAATACCTATGGTTTGTCATGTCATATCACGTCAACGGCGTATCCAGGACTGTTTTTATGGGGGGGGGGGGGGGGGGGGGGGGGCAAAAAAACCTGAGGCCATCTTGTTGATCTTAAATATTGATACGCTGAACCTTATACGCGCGAAGCGCGCACATTTTTTGATTTTAACACTAAAAAGGTATAGTATGACGTTTCTAACGTCCCCCACATAATATTTAGAGTATTTGGTGTGGTTTGAGGGCCATCATATTATTCAAAAACTGTCCTGAAGCCATCTTGTTAAGCTTAAATAATGAAATATCGAAGATAATACGCGCGCGAAAACCTGTATTCGTGCGAATCGCACAACATTTTTGAGTTTTTGAACAAAAATTGGTCATGGAAAACTGTTCTGGCATTTTTAACACCTAAGGGGCGATATCCAAACTCTACAGTGATTTTAAATCATTTTTCTATCGATTTTACAACGATATTCCAACGGTATTTCGTTCTATTGTTAAATGCATCGGAAAAAGATCGGTGATTTACTAGAAACCTCTCTACTTATCTGGCGTTAACAATAGAACTATTGTAGTACTCTCGATGACCCAATTAGTGAAGCAGACACATGAAAGCGCGAGGAAGATTGTATTATTAAGCTGACCAGTGTTCACCCGACCCCTGTTGTGACGTAGAGAGCGACCCATTTGCCAGATTGTACACCTCACTTATAAAACTGTATTGTACATTTCACGGACATAAATTATGCTAATGAGCTCATTAAATGACGTCACTCGCATCATCGGGTTTTCCCGATGATTGAAATACGTTGATTGAAATTCTAGATCGAGTAAAATGATGTTCTTATTTGTTGTCTGTGAGCTTTTGTGAATTTTTTCCCGTATTGGAGTATTTTTTTATTGAAAATAGACAGTTCAAATTAAACGTTGGTTCCAAGTTCAACTGACAGCACATGTATTAAAGGCGACAGCAACGGCAATATGCAGGCAACATTTGAGAAAAAACGATGCCCGACTTTGCAAGAAAGTGTACGGGGAAGTGTACGGGTGAACATGACAAACCAAAACAGCCTAGTAAATAATCACCTCCGTGGCGCAATTGGTTAGCGCGTTCGGCTGTTAACCGAAAGGTTGGTGGTTCGAGTCCAGCCGGGGGCGTTGTTACTTTTTGCATTTAATGCAGATCGACAAATCACAGTAAAATATAATATTGACAAAATCAAGCAATGGGCGAGTTTTATAAGTGCACCTATCAGGTTTCTAGTACAAGTCCCGGGGGGGGGGGGGGGGGGCACTGACATTTGAAAAGGGTATAGTTAGGTGCCGCGCTGAAGACCCCCTTTTTCACCCTCTGCTGCTAGTTCTTATGACCCCCCCTTTTAAGCCTGCATCAGTTCTTAAGACCCCATTTTCATTGAAAATTCAAAAATCGCTTAATTTTGCGTTCCAAAGCACCAATTTTGTGTTCCAAAGCCCCAATTTTTCGAAAATGTTGCGTTCTTAAACCAAAATAAATCAAAAATTGAACTATAGGCTAGTTCTCAAGACCTATTTTTTGGGGAAAAAAATCAGTTCCTAAGACCCTATTTTTCGTCATAAAATCCACTCAGTTCAGTTCTTTAGCCCCCTTTTTGAGACCCTGGGCGGCACACCCCTACCCCCAAAAAAGTTGAGTGCCCCTCCCCCCCCCCCGGGGTACAAGTGCCAGGTTTTATCATGGCAGGTGATAGAGGCTAATCGCGACACTCCTCAAACCCCGACTCAAACGATATGTTTGTAGCCGCCTATTCATTGCTAGGCTTATCGCAATCCACTCGTTAACGTCATAAGAATAATCCTCCTTGATGTGGCCTTTAAAGACTATTGTTCAGCCGTGGTTGATTTTAGAAGAAGGAGTACAAACAGGGAAGTGTCAATGACACCTCCCTGGTACAAGCATGGATAATGTTATCATTGAATACTAAACAATAGGCCTATGGGAGCCATTAAACATACAACGTGTTATTGTTTTCTGGTATAGGCATAATGTGTGTAATCAAGTAGCATTATGAATCTTACTCCCCTAAAATTTTTCTGCGTTTTTAGACTATTTAAGAATGTTGCATACACTCTGAACGTGACCTAATATATAATAAATAAATAATAAATATGAAGAAATTAAGTAATTAATGTAAATAAATAATATATAGATTAATAATTATATCAATAAAATAGTATATTAAGGCCTATTTATAATTAATTGATTGATAAATAATTAAATAAACATCAACAATTAAGAAAGTAAATACAAAATAAATAAATAACGTTACAATTATGTCAATATAACTGAAAACCCCGAATAGACGTATAATGAGAGAACAATAATAAATATTATATTTCGGCATACTTAAAACCCTAACCGACCTCTACCCAGACTCGACCGCTCTAAGTATAGAGCACAAGGACTATAAACCGCCACAAAGATTCGAACGTACGGCCTGCTGATTGAGAGTCCTAATCTTAACCAACTGAGCTATTGCGATTTTCCTGAAATCCTCAGCGCTTTATACCCAAATATAGTTCTCATTCAACTATTCCCTAAATACACACGGGTTTTTTAACACGGTGTTGTTGTCTATAAAATGAGTCTATGATTTATTAGATTTAACCACAGACAAATCCCGTACTTTGTGAACCGATTCTTAAAGGGGCGTGTACATCTCAAGTGTTTGTCCTGGACAAAAATCACATGACTCGCTTCGCTCCCAAGTCCTCGCGTGCCCGGCAAAAAGCCCATGATGCAATACTAAGTCGTAAAAGTGTGCACATAAATCGACAAAATGCTGTACAAACGAAATATAATATATCTAGAATTGTTTCAAAAAGTAGTGTTATTCGTTACATTTAAATCAGAATTACTTTCTTTAACAGTAAATAATCAACTTTTGAACGAGAAACTATCTTAAAACTACAAAGATTAAGAAATATAAAGCATTTTAAACATCCAATTTAGAGAAGAGTGGTATGTTGAACCATATTACTGTTGTTTGTTATTGCGTTCACATAGCGCATAGTTGGCTCAGCGGTAGAGCATTGGACTAGTAAACCGGAGGTCGTGGGTTCGACTCCTATCACGTCTTGAAATTTGATTTTAATCGTTTATATACATTTTTTTTATTAGTTTTCGATATTGTTTATCATTTCGTATAATTATTCATTATTGTTCAATTATAGTTTATTTTGGAATGTGGAATTATTTACGATTTCATTTTAAATTTTCCACTGACTGTTTAGTGTGCAAGGCATCATGAACCGCGGTATACCACCGAACTGTCCTACTCCTATGCAACATGCCAATACAATAGAAACTCGTTGTGTGTTATTATCGATTGAGCTAAACTTGTAAAGTAAATGCCAGCCGTTATGTAATACAAATCAATGTGCCTGTATTATTATTATTGAAATAATGTTTCGGTGGTGTAGGAAATAGGAAAATCGATTCAAGGACATGAGCCGACTGGCTTCTTATTTACATAACAATTGGCCTTTGCAGATCATGTTCATAGACTAGCTAGGGGCCATTCAATGTAGGCCTAGGAGTAGTAAACACAATTATATTTACAGGACATTCTTTATCGCAGTGAAATTGCAAAAGAAAAAAAATATCATTCAACATTCAATTAATAAAGCGAACGATAAGCAATCCTGTCAATTTATAAAAACAAACAGTGTAATAACAAAACAGAAAAGAAAACCATCCCCATCCGCAGGATTCGAACCACTGACCTCATGATTGTGAAGCCGGCGCTTTGACGTTTGAGCTAATGAAGGCTATACATAAACGTTTTGAAGAAAAACATTACATAGGGTTCAAAATACAAATATCTCTTAAATCGGAGGCTAAAATCGAAAGGACAAAAGTCGGAAACAATATCCTCTCTAAACTAATCACTTGGATTATATATTGTATAATACATAGGTATTATATTGTATAATACTTCCAAACACGATGGTCAATATATTACGCCCCCTCCGTCATCACCCATCCATTGTACAAATATGTTACGTGACCTATCGCCAAAAAGTTTTCAGCATTGATTTCAATGGAATGAAGGGGGAAATGGGCTACTTTCACAAGATCTTGGCAATAATGCGCCAAACAATAGATGAACAGAGTGATGGAGCGGTAGCTGAATTCATATTTCTAGACGACCAGATACATTGATCGGCGGTGAACGTAAACATTTTATGATCGGATTTAAAAAGCTTATAAATAGTATTTCTTAAAGAATATAACACAACCTTCCTCGCGCTTTGATGTGTCTGCTTCACTAATTGAGTCATCGAGAGTACTACAATAGTTCTATTGTTAACGCCAGATAAGTAGAGAGGTTTCTAGTTAATCACCGATCTTTTTCCGATGCTTTTAACAATAGAACGAATATCGTTGTAAAATCGATAGAAAAATGATTTAAAATCACTGTAGAGTTTGGATATCGCCCCTAAATGGTACAGTATGATGTTTTTAACGCCCCCCACATAATATTTATAATATTTGGTATGGTTTGAGGGCCATTATAATGTAAAACCTGTAGAGAAAATGTGCGCGCGGAGCGAGCAAAATTCTTGAGTTTTAACTAAAATAGTCATGACAAACTGTCCTGAAGCCACCTTGTTAAGCTTAAATAATGAAATATTAAAATTAATACGCGCGCGAAGCACCCACAAAATTGCATTCCTAATACTAATGGTCCATGATAATAACGTCCCCCACATAATATGTAGAATTTTAGGTGTGGTTTGAGGGTCATAATAATTTAAAAACTTGTATTCGCGCGGAGGCGGAGTTTGTGAAGTAAAATTGGTCATGGAAAGCTGTCCTGAAGCCATCTTGTTAAGCTTTAATAATAAAATATTGAAATTAATAAGCGCGAAAAAATGGGCATTTTTAACACTTAAATGGTCCAATATGATTTTTTTTAACGTCCCCCACATAATATTTAGAACATTTGGTATGGTTTGAGGGCCATTATAATGTTAAAACCTGTAGAAAATATAATGAAGCGCGGAAAAAAATGCATTTTTAATACTAATGGTTCAGTATGATAATAACGTCCCTCCACATAATATTTAGAATTTTTGGTGTGGCTTTTACATTAAAACTTTGGTCCAGTATGATTTTTTTTAACGTCCCCCACTTATTTGAGAATATATGGTGGGTCTAAAGGCCAATATAATGTTAAAACCTGCACGGAAATATCGTGATCTAAAATTTTATTGTCCCCAACATAATATTTAGAATATTTGGCATGGTTTGAGGGCCATTATAATGTTAAAACCTATAGGAAATATGCGCGCGGAGCGCGAAAAAAAATTCAGTTTTTGAACTTAAATATTCATGGGAAACTGCCATCTTGTTAACCTTGAATAATGAAACATTCAAACTAATTCCCGCGATGTACGTAACAATTGACATTTCTAAAATTTTAAACGTCCCCACATAATATTTAGAATATTTGGTGTGTTTTGAGACCTATTATAATGGTGAAACCTGTTGAAAAAGTGAGCGCGAATTAATCGAACAAAAAACCCCCAGTTTTTGAACTAAAATGGTCCAGAAAAACGTTCCTGAAGCCCTCTTGTTAAGCTCGAATATTGAAACATTGAAACTAATAATTCGTGGAAAGCGCTCAAAATTGGCATTTTTAACACTAAAAAGGTCTAGTATAATGTTTTTAACGTCCCTCGCATTAAAAGTATGGGGACGTGACCCCGTAACCCCCACCCCCATTTACGCCACATGTCCCTACCCTTCCTCCTCCCAGTACCTCCTTCTCTTCCTCCTTCTTATCCTCTTCCTCCTTCTTATGCTCTTCCTCCTTCTTATGCTCTTCCTCCTTCTCCTCCTTCTCATTTTGTTACCCTCTTTTCAATGGGGGGGGGGGGGGGGGGGGGGGGGGAGCATGGCCTGGATACGCCACTGTATCACGTAGATATACCAAAGCCACACATTTGGCAATTTTTTGGGATTTGTACTAGTACAGTAGCGCAACGGTATCACATCGCTAGAAAGGTAGTACATCGTTAGTACATCCGCAGGACTACGGTCAGGGATTCTATCAAAGTGCTGTCAGACCTAGCCGATTTGGCTCGCCCGAGCTATACCGACCGGTGCACACATTTGGCGATTGTCGGGGATCGGTACTAGTACGGTAGCGCAACGGTATCACATCGCTAAGAACGGTAGAACATCGTCAGAACCAGTGTCAGAACCAGTGTCTGAATTGAGGAAAAAATCTGGTTGTCCGCCGGACAACCTAGCAGAAAATTATGGTTGCCCGGCAGAATTTTTGGTTGTTCGTATTTTATTAGTTTATTTGGTTTAACTTAGTAATCTACACCCAATGCGATTATGCGCCGCGCAAGACGTCACAGTTGTGATACTGTACACAATTATGTGAATTATGAATATGTTAATAATAACTAGTAATCACAGTCACTCACACCATCATCATCTTGTTATTTTTAAACTTTTATTCTTTCAGTTTCAGAAGTTTCTGTTATTGGAGCTATTGAACATATTGAGATTGATAATCTCGACCACAGAAAACTTGAACTTGAATGTACATTTTACTTAATATAGATATTTGTAGTACATGATATAAATGTAAATGTTGAGTTGACAATTCAAGTTGGGTTATATATTGGAAATGGTTAAGGTACACGTAGGATACATGTACAAATAAGGCCCAAATGGGATCATGGAAGTACGATGATAGAATAGATTGATATTTTCCGTATGAAACTTGAATTATATAATTATTATTTAGCTGATTTTTCTAAAATTATTTAAATTCATGTGTTAACTTCTAGTAAGATTTTTGGTTGCCCGCCGGGCAACTGCAAAAGTAAATGTTGGTTTCCCGGTGTTAGTATTGGTTGTCCCGGGCAACCAAACCATCACTTAATGCAAACGCTGGTCAGAACATCGGCGAAAAAAAATAGCAACGGCAGGCGACGATAGAAATGTTTGAACATGCTCAAAATTGTCTGCCGTTCAGTCAATAGCTAGGTCACCCAAGCCCTATATGAAAGCTATGAAGATTGTTAAACGGGGTCAGTAGTCACAAACATGCACAAACACAATAGTCGAACGACCTTGCTATTGTCAAAACTCCCTACACAGAGGACTGCAGTGCAAATCTGTACGATGTTCGCCATGTAATGTCTATGGCGCCTAATGGCGGATTTCATTCCGTGGTATGAAGCTATGAAGTTTCCGTGGTCTTCGCTATCTCCAAGCAGATAGAGCAATACGTACACGGAATTTTTTTTAAACGAGGGTTCATTTCATGATTTGGTGAGGTTTAGAATGAGTTAGGATTCCTGTAATTTCGAAGACCACAGATTTTCAAAATGTGAATTTTCCAACATTTTACGACATAAATTTGGTCACAAAACGTGTTTAATATTATACATTTTACCAACCTGCAGATGTTATTGACCCTCCTCTAAAATTCTACCTGATTTTTAGCACGTTTCTCAGTTTTTGAGATGCCCAAATAGACCATTTTCCGAAGCTATATCTAGCAAATATTGCAGTCACTGATACTCCATTGTTTTCTTGCGTATAACAAAATATGACATGCAGCGTGACATCCCTACTGACTGCGTTGCGCTGCCGGAGCGAACAACGGGACTACAATGGCAGTACAATGGCAGAATCCGGTATGGCTTCGTCAAGTGTCGGTAGAGCACCGGTAGCGCCCCGTTATGGATCGGCGGCTATCCGGTGGCCTCATTTTCTCTCTTAACATGAAAAGTGGCCAAAGCTGAATTTGAACATGCTCGAGTATATTTGCCATCATTTGTTAACGGAAGCTCCAAAATAGATAGAAAAAAATGCTTATGGCACATTAAAGATTGTTGAACTTGATTATTGGTATTTCGAGAACAATTCTTATATTTTTCATGGCAAGAAAAATCATGCTTGACATGGGACACTTTTATTTACACACCTGTTAGCATGCGTTCATTTACTCATTCAGAGTGTTCAGACAATCATACAACGGCCTACACCTTAGTCGGGTATGTACAGGGGGTTCCCGTGCATCCCCTGGATGGCTATGAACTCTGACCTTTGTACGGTTTATGATTATACAGAGAGATACAAATTGCCATTGCCGAATAACGTGAATCTGTCTAAAAAAACCATACAGTTACTGGTGCAAGAATTGTATGTGACCAGTGGTCAATGTAACACCTCATTGAACAGACGACAAAGATGTAATGACCGGTAGGAGTAAAAACCGGTTTTCAGATATTTTTCGGAGAAATGACCCTTAGGACCAAAAACCTGACGGAGCAATGACCTTCTGGTAAGGGTAAGGGTTAGGGTTAGGGTTAGAGTTAGGGTTAGCCCTTACCCTAACCCTAACCCTAACTCCTAACGATTTTTTACCCTAGCGGGTTTGGCTGCGACAGAGCATAACTCCTAACGATTTCTTCTCCTTAAACGGTTTTTGTTCCGAAAGGTCAATATTACGAATTGTCGGAATATTGACCTTTCGGAATAAAAACCGTGAGGAGTAAAAACTGTTCGGGGCAAAAATCTTTAGGAGCAATGAGGATCAAAGAACTGTAGGATAAATGATTTTCGGAATAATAACCGTGAGGAGTAAAAACTGTTGGGGGAAACAATATTTAGGAGCAATGCTGTTTCGGAATAATGACCCTTAGGATCAAAGAACTGTAGCATAAATGATTTTCGGAATAATAACCGTGAGGATTAAAAACTGTTCGGAATAATGACCTTTCGGGTTGAAAAACTTCGGACCAAAAACCTATAGGAAGAAAAATCTTTCGGAATTTTGAACTTCCATTGAATAGCGTGTAGGAGAAATGACCCTTCGGAATAAAAACTATCGGAGAAATGACCTCTCGGAATAAAAACCGTGAAGAGAAATAACACTTCGGAATATTGATCTGACCCCGGCGGTTGTACTCCTCCCAGAATTTTTCAAGCTGTCCCTGCATGGCTATATAAGTTGACTTCTGGTATTTACAGAGCCTCTGCTCACTCACAAGCATTGCCTGGATGTCGACTAGCCTCGCTTCTGTGTGCAGAAGCTCAATTAACAGATATAAAGGGAGGTTGGCCTTCCTCGCCCTGATGTTAAGTCTACTGTGCCACCCTTCGACGTCGTTATTTGTTCGCACCGACTGGTTAAAACATGACTACTCACTTGGTGTCCACTTCCTGCCCTTTATCCACGATTTTTGGTCATACGCGAACAGCTGAAAATGAATGCAGATATTATTAGCATATTATAAGAAGATGAATATTAGAAGAAGATGAATGGTTTGCTCTCTATCTACAGTACCTTTGCATATTTGAGGAAACTGACTTACCGATTGAAACAGTTGTTTCGATCAATGGATATAACGCAAAATATGGTATAATCATTTAATTGTTGTAAAAAATAACCCCCTGATCATGGATATTGCATTTTTACTCAGACAAAAAGTTGGAGGGTTTCAAGGGTAACTGTTCAGTCATCAATACTGCTTCTGACATTCATTACTAGTTCAATCTAGTGTGATAGATTTTTTAAGCAGCGATTGATTTAAAAGAAAATCAAAAAGCATGTGCCCGACAATATCTCTGTCGTGGCAAAACTTATTAGATAATGTGTTGCTCAATGAAACAACATTGAATTTCTAAACTTGAAATTCCTATTTTGCCTATATCTCACAAAATATATCATATTGATGATTCTGTGAAAACTTGCTTGGTTTTTTATCTACGATGACTCGAGGAATTAATTCCCAAATAGATATATTCGACTATGGACTCATACAGAAAATATTTTCACCCTTGACCGAAGGGTATGTCACACCTTTTGCCACAATGAATTCTCTATATTAAAGGTCAATGTGTCTTTCTGGCCAGCCTGGGGTTAATCATAAATATCACGCAGCACATCATCAGGAGGACTTTGCAGATAAAGTCAATTTTGAATTCAATATGTGTGCTCAAGAGCTTTAAAATGATGCAAAATATATCAAAATTTATCAAGGCATTTAGATCTTACAAGTGAAAATTACTCTTAAAGGTAGATGTTCCGATTGCTGGCCCGATTTTCAACTTGATGTTTTCTATTTTACATGAAAGGTCATCCTTAAAATTGTTGCATTCCAAAGTTTGAGTTGCGTAAGTCCAGCGGTTCTATTTTTAGAAGCACATGGTCACAAAATATGTTCCCATTGAGTAGTACACAAACTGGTTGGTGGTTAACCACCTTTGTCAGTAATTCGCCATATTTTAGCCTATCATTTCTTAATGGAACATTTCTGGCCCCTAAGATTTTACAGACAGGCCTAATGAGAAAAATATGGGGATTAAAAATAAATAAATCGTAGCCCCCAAAAAGTGATCGGAACATATACCTCCATTCGTTTCTTGTCGGTTTCATCTATATCTTGAAAAACACACAGCCGCAAAGTCCCCCTTTTGATGTGCTGCATCCAAAATGTGGTATTATTTACAAAATAAAAAAATCTTTTGTTAGTTTACCTCTTGAAGCATTGGAGTAGATGCCTTTGCCTTCAGCCTGTCGAACATTGACGACACTGCCTCTGCCGGAAGGAATGGCAGTCCCAACAACCGACGCAGCAAATTATGGACCTTCCCCTTCTTGTAATATGCTGTGCTTAGCCTTGTTGATTCGTTTCCACACCGCCTGCACACAGAAAACACTATGTAAAAAATTATGTAAATATAGAACTCCATAATTATTATGTAAGAGTTTACATAAAACATGTAATATATACCCAAGCTTGTGTAAATTCCTATGCAAAGGCTTTACACAACTGTTTACATAGTATTATGGAGTTCTATTTTTACACAGATTGTGTATTTTTTACATAATTTGTGTATTTTTTTTACATAGTGTTCAAATCGACCATGAATTCTTGAACGGCTGCTGAGTGCGGCAAAAGGTCCATGATACATTTGAAGACGGCAACATAGTCTTTCGACCGTTTCCCCGACATAAGGGCGTATGCCAAGGGTACCTAATTTTGAATTAGAAAAGAAAAACAATCCATCAATATTTGTTACTTTCTTAATTCACACTTGCATCTACTTCTATCCTCATCACTTCAGTGCTTTGATTCTATAGGCTATTCATCATTTTCTTCACGACTTCCAATGCAGTAACAAATCACCAAAAGCAGCCAAAACAATTTTTACACCGTTAAACGCTGTCTTGAACATTTCAACTTTGGTCCTTAACATTTACTACGACGGGTGATTCACTTTTCGATCAACCAAAACAATGTGACGTCATAAATATTGTGTGCTGCCTTTAACAAAAAATAATAATATTCGCCAAACAGCCAATTAGAAAAACCGTACGTAAATATTACGGCGATCGGGAAAAAGCGCAAAATACGCCATTTTTCTATTGGCTCTAAAATCAGTTTAGATTGACCTTCGTAATTTTCCTTTCTGAGTTCAATTATTTGAGGGTCAATAATTATGAATATCCTGCCAACAAACCTTCAAATTATTTAGTCTTTTTATTCAAATTTAGAACACTATATTGTCACAACAGTGGCCATAAGTGAGTATATTTGCACTTTCTAAAAGGTACATGTTCCGATCACTTTTCCTTTGGCTATGATTTCACACCATGTTTTGATATCGGAAGAATCCCCATATTTTTCTCATTATTTTTGTAAAATCTTAGGGGCCTGAAATGTTTTATTTAGAAATTATAGGCTAAAATGTGGTGAATTACTGCCAAAGGTGGTTAACCACAACCACCAGTTTGTGTACTACTCAATGGGCAATTTTTGTGTGACCTTGTGCTTCTAAAATTAGAACCATTGTTATGCAACTCAAACTTTGGAATTCAACAATCTTAAGGATGACCTTTCATGTAAAATAGAAAACATCAAGTTGAAAATCGGGCCCGCAATCAGAGCATCTACCTTTAATTGAGTTTCACCCAAATCTTTTTAAATTTTCATATACATAAGATTCATAAGATTTCGTTCAAAAACCAACCTGCTTTGTAACTTTGTTTTTCCTGATGAAACGGTGGATGCTCAGAAGCTGTGTGAAAGGCTTCCTCACAACCTTGAAAGTGGCATCTATATGCCATCTGCGCTCACAGCCGGTTGAGTTGTGCATTTGTTGCAAATACTAGATGTCGGTTTGGTCCCTCTATGATGTCCTTCTGCATGAATCCTGAAAAAATATACACATGGCAACATCTGTGAACATTATATTTTTAATTGATAATAGTTGTAGCAATGTAATAATTGAATAGATTTGGGATTCACAACAATCCCATCTCTGATTACTGCCGTCTCAATAAACCGGGGGTGGGGCACTGATGTTGGAAAAGGGTATAGTATATATGCAGCGATGGAAATACTCACATGACTTTCCACCCGGGGTTGACTAGGATTTGTGGACTTAGAATATTTCTAACCATAGACGGTTACCATCTATGTTCTTACCCAACATGTATAAAAAGAAATGAATCAGTTGATAAAGTGGTTATAGTGGGATTCGAACCATGGACCCCTGCATTGTAAAGCATGTATGACAACCACTAGAGGGGTCAACTAACCATTACAAGATTTTAATCACTCTTATTATTACGGAATAAAGCTATATTACTGTAATGATCAGTACATACACTATTATTAATTGAGCTGCGACACACATGCTCGTCAACCCCGGGTGGAAGGTCACGTGGGTATTTCCACTACTGCACATATATACGCTGCGGTGCCCTGAAGACCCCTTTTCGGCTAGCTCAAGACAAGACTCCTCCTTTTGAGCCTGGCATCAGCTCAAAAGGTGATAATTCCAATCAGCTAAAAAGCTGATGACTCCTGGCATCAGCTCAAAAGCTGAAAACTCATTGCATTTTCCTAGACATTTTTTTTTGGGGGGGGGGGGGGGGGGTGTGGAATATTAGTTCTTAAGACCTTATTTTTACCCTGGAGTGCCCCTCAATACCCAAAGCAGGTATGGTACAATTTGTGAACCCACTTTCTAATTTTAAACAATTACTCACCCTCTGGAATAACATCATCCCGTAACTCAAAATCCAAGGTGATGGGTTCTTGCGGTCGCTGCTTCTGCCTAACACGGTTTGCTGTCCTAGCTAAGTTAACTGGATTGGGCACTGACCCCATAGGCTCATCAGTGATTTCTCCCAGTAGAACCTCCTCCACAATCTGACCGGTGGGTGCGAACATGGTTTGTCTTGTCTTTTGTGAGATTTACATCAATGACCTTTGATGTTATGCAGCTGCCTGGCACACCTGGATGGCAGTGGTCCTTTTTCCCTGGCTGGCAGTTATCGTCATTCTGCCTGACAATGGCCCCGTAAAACACAGATTTGTTACGTATGGTACACCTGTAAAACATATGTAAAGCCAATTAGACATCATCAAATAGCGATCTCTAAGCACTGACATTTGAAATGTTTGAGAAATGATCCGTAATGGCAGCGTAATAATGATAATTGTGCCTAATGTTCGGTTGCAGACAAACAGGGTGAAACAAGTTCTATGGGGAAAACTGACCCATTTCTTCTTTTTTTGTAGAAAATTGTTGCAAATTGTATTCTGTTGACATTTTAGATTTGTTTAAGAATTTTCTTGAAAATATTTAGAAAATAGATGGATAATCAAGCTTTTTTATTTAACAGTTCTGATGTTCCAAAGCTAATTATCATTGGTTGAATAATGAAGTATGGTGCCTAATCTTTCCAAATCGTTAACCCAAAATATAAAAAAATGGTTGTATCATAAGATATTTTGAAATAAATCATGTTGCAAATGTCATTTAAAGTTAAAGACTAGCTTTGTTTTCCACGCCACCTTTAATGACTCTGTTTACTCAGGTTACAAACAATGCATCAACTGCCCCAGATCCTTCAGAAAATTAGGATTATTTTATGACTGATTCTTATAGAAATATACCTCTCCATCCGTGCTGCTTGTATATAATATCTTCACGTTCCATTACTTAGGTGACATCACTTTGGAGGGCCTGTATAGTTCCATTGGGTCATGTTCATGATCACTTTGGAGGGCCTGTATAGATAGACAACAAATCTTGCATTTAACATTCACGGTACATTTTCCCATCAACCATTACTGACTAGGACGATATTAAGTTTAAAAAATAAATAAATTGAAATAATACTTTTTTTCGTACGGGTGTTCTGTCTGTCAGTGCTGTGGTAAATCAACTTGCACAAAAACCGTGTGGAATTCTTGTTCAATTCAAGTTCTTATTCCATTCAACCCCCTCTTTATCATTAAGTTTTCATTCATTGCCTCTGAGTCCTGTCCGTCTGCTCCTGCCCCCATCACATTTACATTCATGTCAGAAGAACACATGCATCTTTATTGTCCAACTGTTTCCGTGGTTCCATTCATCGCGTGGAATCCAATCCGTCTGCAAACCCCCCCACACACACAACCTGAACGCCTCCCCCATATACCCCCACAACCTGCCCCCTATACACACAACCTGCTCTGAGTCATGGCTCAAGAAATGTCCCAAGAAAAGTCCCAAGAAATGTCTCAAACAGTGTTGCCAACTGAGGTGTCCTAAACCGCGGCCCAAGTGTCCTCTAAACCGCGGGCCACGACAATAAGTAGCCAAATTACATTACGATCCTGTGTACTAAAGTCGTTATATCATGTGTTACGGTTGATCAAGGGAGAACCTTGTTTCTTGTCGAGACAATGTCAAAGCCGTTAATCACTATATAAGTTTGACGCGTTGAGTATTTGTCTTACTGCATGTCGAAAATACTCTAATCTCCCTTTGCAAACGTCGGCGCTCATATGTGACGCTCGGTCGAAGGTGGACTTTGGAATCTGTAGACGGTGAAATTACCTACCGGAAATCATAAGCATTATGGGTAATCATTAAACATGTTGATCCTCTCTGTAGTACGCGTCATCTTTCTTGGTTAGTCAGTCAAAGGTGAACTGTGGCTTCTATTTTCGAGATATTATCAACCTTGAAGCCAGGAATTCGCGCAGTCGCAATGACTCGAAAGACCGGGGGAAGAACCTATATATTTTAGTTGGGTAGCAAAGTGGTTTTTTTAACTTTTCAGTGGGCGAGCTCGGGGGAGGGGGCACTAAGGTTGGAAAGGTGTTCAAAACTCTGGAGGAAAATCGCGAACATTTTCGTTCCAAAGCCCCAATTTTGTTAAGACCTATTTTGTGGAAATCAGTTAAAAAATATCATATTTTTGCCATAAAAAATCTCTTAGTTCAGTTCTGTACTATGTCATATTTTTCGTCATAAAAGAACTCTTAGTTCAGTTCTGTACTATGTAGCCCCCCTTTTTGAGACCCTGTTTTTTTAAAACTTTTCAATGGGCAAAACTCGGGGGGGGGGGGGGGGGGAGGGGGGGGGGGGAGGGGATCGCGAACATTTTCGTTCCAAAGCACTAATTTTCTACGACCTATATAACTGTTTCGTGAAAATTTGTTTAAAAACCCTATAAAATTCTCTCAGATCAATTCCCCCCTGTGGAATGTTCTTAGCGATTACTTTGTGTTAGATTATGCTAACACGAAATCAAGAAAATGAACAACAGTATTGATGGAGTGTTAAGACGCCTTAAATTCAAAGCCAATAACACTTGATAAGCGGCTAGGTAACCTATTCATAATTTCCGTGAGAATGTCGATCAACATCGGTCACTATCATCGTCCAAATGTGCACTTGAGTCGTTTATCGGTCTCATCAATTGATCCGTATGTCAACATAAACAATAAACTATTGTGTATGACGTCAAGCAGAGAGTCGGTATGGCTTTTGATGTCGTAGTGTTTGGAGGTAAATTGCTTTTTATTGTAACCTTTTTAAAAGTGGCTTTTCGAATAGTAGTTGGGGGGGGGGGGGGTCTAAGGGATATTTGGTTCAAATTCTTCTAAAAGCACCAAAGTTGGCCCATATGTTGCCCATACCTTACTCTTTTGATTTTTGATGAATGCCAAAATGTTAGCCTTTTGGGACTGCCATAATGGCCAATTCCAATATGGCCGCCATACTGGGGGATCAAAAAATCAAATTGCTTCAATTAAGCTAAGAAGCATACCAAATTGTTTGTCTGAGCACAAGGATTCAAAGTTTGCCCCACTTCCGATGTGTGGTTACTGAGATATTGAGCAAAACGTGAAAAGGTCGTTGACCTTTGCTTTTGGGGTCAAAATTTGAACATGTTCCGATTTTGACAAACGATATCTCAAATTGTTCGTCAGATCACAAGGGTTCAAGAAATTGTAGTTTTTACCACCTGGAATCGTTTGTGTGCCTTATACAGGGTAAAAAGGTCACAATCCCTATATACGCCTATACAATCCCTATATACGTCTATACAATATAACCCACCCTATTTTAGTGTGTGCCAGGTGAATGATTAACTAATCATTCACCTGACACACACACAAGCCAAGTTCAATCCCCATCACATGCAAACAGTTATCTCCCCCACCCCCAACTTTGACACACTTTTCTCACCTGTACTTACATTGCCAACAACCCTACAAGGAAGTTATGGTTAATTATGTTCTGTATAAAGCTTTGCAACTTTTAATGAAATTATATTTATTTATATTTAGAATCTGACAGATTTGATCAATTAAAAGTAATAACAATAACGGGCAAGAAGAGCTTTAACTTAACCACAACTTGAACAGAAATGGCAAATACAATGACAATATGTACGGCTCAGCAGAACCCGTGATCCAAATTTCACATATACTTCACAAATTTCATACTTGATCACAATTTCTAAAATTGTACCGTTCCAACACTGAATTTAATACTACAAATCCGAATATTTATTGTTATGTTGACCTTTTCAAGCAATCACTAAAATAACACTGCATGAGTTGTTTTATATTGCCCTATCCTTTTTCTTTTCAAGTCTGTTGAACCACATGCTTAAAGACCACTAAATATCCTTTGAAATGGGACCAAAATGGTGTTTGTAACATTATAGGATGACTAGTTATTGTAAAAAGAACAAAGCATGGGATTATCCCCATTGAGTTTGTACAGGCGGCACCCCTTCCGGCGGCACCCCTTCCGGCGGCACCCCTTCCAGCACCACCCCTGGTCCCCAAACATCAAACAGCTGTATCTCCCTTTCTGTATTAGCTATACCATTGCCATTTGGCAGGGAGATAGCTTGTTATTAGTGCTTTAAAATGATACCAAATTTGTTGAGATAGCTTTTGTGGTTTTAAAAATATTTGAGGAAAATGACAGCATGAAGCTAAAAAATATAACAGTTCATAACGCGTGACCATATACTTCACAAATTTCATACTTGATCACAATTTCTAAAATTGTACCGTTACAACACTGAATTTAATACTACAAATCACACATCCGAATATTGATTGTTATGTTGACCTTTTAAAGCAATCAAGAAAATAACACAGCATGAGTTGTTTTATATTGCCCTATCCTTGTCCTTGCGTCGTCTGTGTGCCTTCAAACCCCTTGTTGTATCCATCGGTGTGTGACATCATTGGCATTCAAGAACATCGTCTTATTACAACAAACCCCACCGAAGAGTTATGGTCTGATGAAAAGAACTGGGTGCTAGTATATAGCATAGCCACAGATCAGAGACAATGAGGTGCTGGTATAAGGATGTCAAAGCATATCTGCAAATGCATATAGAGCGCAAAATCCATCACCAAGATAATTATCTCAGCTAGATTCCATGGAAACCCGCTACTTACAGTGACATCAATCTATGCTCCAACTGAGTGTGCTTCCCCTAAAGACAAGAATGATTTCTACAACGATCTAGAGAATCACTTGGAACAGGTAAAACTCACAACATACACTTAGTTGTCGGAGATTTCAATGCTAGAGTGGGACTAGACAGCCATTCATCACAGTCTGAAGTTATTGGGCGTGACTGCTTCTATGATATAACTAACAACAACGGCGAGAGACTAGTGGATATGTGAAATTCAAACTTCGTCCCTCACAAATGAGATTTCCTCAACCTAGATCCCGTCTATGGACATGGATGCATCCAGCAGGTTCAACACACCAATTAGACCACATTATTATCAACAGCCAGTGGACAAACTCCCTTCGTAACTTCGTGCAGGAATACAATTCAGTGGAATTAGACTCCGATCACCGGATTGTCAGCATCAAACTGGTCGTAGTCTAAGAACTACTAAAGGGAAACCATGTAAGCGGCCAAATTTCAACTGGAAGAAATTACAGGATGCTGCTACAAGAGAACAGTTTCAACTTGAATTGTCAAACAAGATTTGAAGCCCCCCCCCCCAATGCAACAACTTGTCAATGCCAATAACAGAGAGACACGATTTGTTTGAAAATGCTGTATCAGAAGTGGCAGAGAAGGTTGTTGGTAAATGCAAACCATATGGGATGCAAAGTTGGGTGACAGACAGAACAAGGCAAATAAACACAGAGAGGGATGAGGCTAAAAGAAGGTATATAATATCCAAATCTCGACAGTTCAGAGAAAGATGGAGGAGGCTTAATACCTGTCTGAACGAGTCGTATACAACTGACAAATTGGCAATGCTGAACACGCAAATGGAAGAACTCCGATTGGCAGATATGTAAGGTGACTACACCATCACATGGACAATTATCCATGATCTCTCAGGGAAAAATCAAAAGCCGAGCATCAAGGTCAAGAAAAGAGATGGTATGTCCCCTACAAGTGACAAAGATCTGCTTGCAGAATGGAAGGAATACTTCAGCTCTCTGCTCAACAATGACGATGGTCAAACACCATCTGATCTGCCCAAGCCTGCTGATCATGACTTATCAATCCAAGATCATCCATCTACACACGAGTAGACTCAGTAGAAAGCCATACACCAGATGAAAAACAACAAGGAATCAGGTCTTGACTGTGCGATCACCTCAGAAGCACTCCAGCGTGGCGGCGATGTAATGGCAATGGTAATCCATAATTTCTGTGCAGAAGTTTACACGACTCTCATACTACCTAGCCAATGGACCACCAGTGTTATTGTTCCTTTGTTGTGCCCAACAAATACACATACTCAGAAGGATCATGGAAGGTTTCCAAGACTATCAGCTCCCCCTTGCGGTAACATTTATCGATTTCAAGAAAGCCTTTGATTCCATCAACAGAAAGGTAATGTTCTCAGTACTGCGACATTATGGAATTCCAGAAGCTATAATCAATGCTACAGGGTGACCCAGAAAATGTTGAACCCAAAAATCACAAAATTCAATATTTTTTTTACCATTAAAATAACAAAATATTGCATAACTCGTTCACCAGCTATGTGCACCATACATTTAACTTTCTGAAACATTTTAGATCATAAAAATAGGCCACACGAAACTTAAAATACGTGTAATTTTGTAAGAAGTGTTGTTTTGTAGTGTAAGTGAAGTGCAAAAAAATGGTTTCATGCTACATGAGCAGAACAAGTGCCTGTTTGAAACCATTTCTGCACAGTATCTCATCAATATTCATTTATTATGTAAATCAATATTATTATTATATAAGAGACTTTGAAAACAAAAACTGAAGTCCCCTTGACTTCATTTGAAAATGTGAATTTGATAAATACAGATCAAAAGAAAAGATTACTTAACTCACCGTACTTAGAACAGAATTAAGTTTCATATCTGAACCAAGTTACAATTTTTTCACTTTTACAAAAGGGCGAAAACACCCCCTGTCACACAATCAAGTGTATCTTTAGTTTGGTAAGGCCAATTTACATGATCTAAAGTTCTCCAGAAAGCTGAATAAATTGTTAACATAACTGTTGAAAACAGAATGCCATATTAATTTATTTTAATTTTTAATTCTTTTTTTTAAGTTTGTGATTTTTGGGTTCAACATTTTCTGGGTCACCCTGTATAAGTGTGCTATACAACAACTCTAGAAGCGCTGTAATGGTAGATGGAAAAATGTCAGACCCATTTGATGTCTCCACAGGAGTTTTGCAGGGAGATGTGTTGGCTCCTTTCTTCATATTTGTTATTTTGGTTGACTACCTACTGAAGAAGGCCACATCAGAGCTAGATTCGGGAGTCCTAACACATCCTCGTCGCTCTAGTCGTTACCTGGCCAAGTTGCTAAATGACTTAGATTTCGCTGATGACATTGCTTTGTTGAAATCTTCAATTCCGCGGGCACAGGCCCTACTAGCCAGAACAGCGGCGGCAGCAGCCGACATCGGGCTTACATTAGCACACCTAAGACATAGTACATGACTATTAACTGCAACCCCATCCAACTCTTCAAGTCTATGGTGATCAACCATGGTGTCAGATTTCAGATATTTTGGCTCTATGATGGCATCTAGTTCAAGCGACCTTAAACGAAGAAAGTCACTGCCTTAGTGTGCATTTTAGAAGCTGGAACGCCTGTGGAAGAGTCCCAAAATACCCATCTCAACTAAAGTGAAGTTGTTTAACACCACCTGCATTACTATTCTGTGCCATGGCTGCGAGTCATGGGTGATCTCTCAAGACATGGAAAATAAAATTCTGCTACAGAATTATTCTGAATATTAGGCGGATTGACCACATTCCAAATACCAACATTTACGCCATGACCAGCACTGAGCCACTTATTCATTTTGGAAGGCTACGGCGGTTGAGATTCACTGGTCACATCCTCCGGCTGCCAGAAGAGAGCCTGCAAAAGAATATGCTCTATACTTACCAACACATGGTAAAATTAGTATTGAAGTTTGGAAGCTATTTATAGACAGCTACTGAGTATTACATATTGTGAACATGAAATCTTTTCTAATATCATAAGTCAAATTATATCCAAGCAATTCCGCTCGTTCAAAAATCAGACTGTGCTATCTTTATATAATGTATTCATTTTTGTACTTTAATTCACGAATATAAAGAAAAAACTGGATTGATTAAATTTGACAATGACCCCACTAGTGTGACGGCCTAGTCAAAACCGGGTTGTCCAACGGGCCAGAGCAGGTACCCAAAGCGCTGTAGGCACTAACAGCTGGTCCAATAACTCAAAGGGTTGGGGGAAAGGAATCATCATTTACAACCCTGGATACCATGGCATATCCGTGGTCAAAAAAGCTCAGAATATAGAGGGAACAGAACCGTAATGCATATTCGCTGTATGTAGGCCTGTAGGGCAAACACTTCATTTCATACTATAGTAGAAATAAATAATGTATACGTCCAAGTTTATTTCCAAATATAATCTCAGATATAATGAGGTCAAATATTAAACAGTACGAAGTATGCAGACTATTTTATGATTATGACAAAGTTCACCCCATTGGCTAAATCGCTACCTTCGTTTTCACTTTACCATGTTTACATAACCCACTTCCACGTAAAGATTGAAAATATATGATTAGCTTGTGAATATGTCATGTCCATCAATTCAATGTTTTAGTAACCATGCTTATGCACCAATTCAATAAAACAGCATACCCCTGGTCCTGTAATCTTAATATTTCAATGAGTACATTGTGACTTATCTCATTTTATCAGTTCGTCTGAAATTTGATAAAGCCCGTTTCCCTTGAAAATATATAAAGGATAAGATATTAAACCAAGGCAAACATATAACATGCATGGGAGTTGATCAACATTAATAAGCCTGAAAACTTGAGAAGGTGTGTTAAGTTGGCTTTACAAGGCCAAACATTACCTAAAACTAAAGAAATTACCACATTTTAAAGAAAATTGCCCACATTTAGACTATTCAAAACAATTATTGCCTGAATTCAGGCCACCATAGACATTTTGATTCCTGATAGTTGAACATTCAACATGATATCTGAATCCAATTACTATCACTCTTTTGTTGTTGAAACTTCTCATACGCTTAAACACATGACATCAACCATGCGCCACAATACTGCATTCCATTACAATATCATTCATTATTCCACCCAAAATACTCTGACACCAACCAAATCTATTCACTAACAGGACCCAGTCAGGTTTTGTTCAAAATCTCAAACCATACACCCCGAGAACCGCGAAAGCCGAGAACCGCGAAAAGTTTAGTTATAATTTAGGCCATCTTGCAGACGTGAATAATAATTAACTTGATTACTCTAGACAGTCCCATCCTAAATCGCCTGCGAGTGACATTGACGGTGCCTTAACACTTTCCACGCGGCTGTTAGTTTTACCATATACAAAACAGATTTTTCAGAAAACTTTCCCAATTTTCAAAATCTATCTCAAGAATTACTGACTCAATACTAGGCATGTTTGTACTTATGTCGATGCATTTCTCATGGTGATTCCAAATATGGTAATGAGTACAGTAATTTTGACATTTTTGAAATATTTTGTGAAATTTTGGAATGTCGTCTGCAGCCGCCTGCCGCGTGGAAAGTGTTAAGAATTAATCTCGCCATTTGAAATGGAAGAGATTCAAGTTTTTTGTAGTCACTAGCACTGTAATTAGAAATCGCGCATGCGGAATTTATAGATGGTAGTGCCATTGACCTCCACAACACTTCCCCATAATAGTAATACACCCTGTCAAAGTCCTCATGATTATTGATACTGGATTTAATGTAGCCAATTAATTTATTTTTACTTTTACAAATAACTTTATTGACGTGGGTTTGATCTGACAGATTCCTAGTGATATGAATGCCTAAATACTTATAACTTACAATCTCCGGGATTTAGTCGTAATCGCATTTCTCAGACTCGAATGAGTCAAGTTGTATACTGTTTTTTTTACGCGTGCAAGTTAGTAAATGTTTAGACAAAGAATATTTTAATGCTATACAAATAATGGGAAATGATATTTAGGGTTCATTTCAATACGTGCATGAGTGATCAAAGGTGTATAGTATCATAGATGGTTGACATATTGCTGGGCCTGTAAGCAATATTTACTATTCTTCCGGGATTTAAGGCTTATAGACGGAAATAGACTGTTCATCATCAATTTTAATGTCAGTAAAAAAACGGTAAAATACTGGCAATCTGAATGCCAGTTGTCAAATACAGGGTGAGTCAAAAAGAAGTTGTACGGATTTGAATATTTTTTCCTGAGAAAGAAAAAGAAAATTGACCTAAAACTCAAGCAATATTTTGACGAGAATATTCTTCCGATCATCTGAAAAACCAATGACTGAAATCGATCATTCCTATCCAGAGTTATAGTTATTTTACTAAAATAAACCATTTTATTAGCCGTCCACCGATACGTAACACAGAACAAAGTAAAGAAAATGTTTAAAACTCATCATTATCATATCAGAAAGTAATTGTTTTATTCCTCATAATGCATAATCATAGAATCCGTCAAAAAGAGAAGGTTAAAGCAGGGGTGTGCCACTGAGCTTGCCGATCGAAGGCCACTTTTAAATTCAAATTTGGTCGGCATAGAACTGGTGGCGCTATACCGATCAGGCGTAGCTATTCTGTTACCTTATGAAAGGTAATATGCTATAGGTCCAATGTTTTTCTCACCATTTGTGTCGAAAAAATAGAAATGCAACCATATGGTCCGAAAAGGGATGAAAACGTGAAATGCGTTATCGTGAACGGCGTTATCCTGTAAAGTGTTATCACCCTCATTTGAAGAAAATATTGCAAAGGCACAATCTTTCTTCATTGGAAAATCTTTGAGAAGTCTAGATACAGCAGTGAAACATTGAAAACAGTGAGTCTGCTTCTTCTTTCGTGTTCTATATAACGCATATCACTTTGTGAACCAAACGGTTTCTCCTAGAATATGCTGTAAGTGTAAATATATGGCTCATAATCTACATTATATGAGTGTTTACTACCGCGCTACACATAGCCAGCTATAACGATATATTGAGCAAGTTTTGAGCATGTGCTAGCATGTGCAGGCTTATAGCGAGCGTGTATGTCAGGATAACCATTGATAACGCTGTCCACAGGGATAACAGAATTCATCTAAAATGTCCATTATCAATATAAAAAAAAGAGAGAATAACTTCACAATATGCGATGCAGTGTGCATGTAATTTAATACAATAGTTACTGTAATGGAACATACGCCTTTCATACGAAAAAGCAAGCTTTATAAAATATTTAAAGTGAAAATTAAATATTTGACCACTGTTTGACGGCCAATATTGGCGAATTTATAAAACAAAAAAAGTTTCTGCAACAGCTATATGATGTATGTCATTTTTCAATTGTTTTATCTTTGATTGAATCCCATAACTATCATACACGTGAACGGCATTATCCAAGAATAATACCAATAAAAATAGCAAATAAAGTTATCTTTATACAATGACATACAATTACAATGTTGGGCTTAAAGTATATATAACAATTGATAGATTACAGAAGGGAATATTCTTCTACTAGAGTATACGTACAAAGCATCATAGGGTATATGACATGACACAAATCGTATACACGTATAAATTACCATAGGCTGCATGACACAGATCGTATACAAGTACAAAGCATGATAGGCTACATGACACAAATCATATACACGTACAAAGCATCATAGGCTATATGACACAAATCGTATACACGTACAAAGCATCATAGGCTACATGACACAAATCGTATACACGTACAAAGCATCATAGGCTACATGACACAAATCGTATACACGTACAAAGCATCATAGGCTACATGACACAATTCGTATACACGTACAAAACATCATAGGCTACATGACGCTAATTGTATACACGTACAAAGCATCATAGGCTACATGACACAAATCGTATACACGTACAAAGCATCATAGGCAACATGACACAAATCGTATACACGTACAAAGCATCATAGGCTACATGACGCTAATTGTATACACGTACAAAGCATCATAGGCTACATTATACAAATCGTATACACGTACAAAGCATCATAGGCTACATGACACAAATCGTATACACGTACAAAGCATCATAGGCTACATGACACAAATCGTATACACGTACAAAGCATCATAGGCTACATGACACAAATCGTATACACGTACAAAGCATCATAGGCAACATGACACAAATCGTATACACGTACAGAACATCGTAGGCTACATGACACAACTCGTATACACGGACAAAGCATCATAGGCTACATGACACAAATCGTATACACGTACAAAGTATCATAGGCTACATGACGCTAATTGTATACACGTACTAAGCATCATACACTCTTAGAAGGTCAGGATCAAATATGAGACGAAAAGGATCAATTTTGATCCAGAAGCGGTATCACATATGAGCTTACCCTTTCCGGATCAAAGTGATCCGACAAGCAGGATCAAAAAGTTTGATCCGAAATGGGATCAAATATTTCTGTCAAACGATACTGAAACGGATCAAAATAATGATCCTTAATCGGATGTACCTGTAGCTTATGATCCTACTCCAGGATCAAATTGAATCAAAGAAAAAGTGAAAACATAGGGGGTCATCGGGTGACAGATTGTAAAAACAAGCATGCATGCAAGGGTCTTTCGGTGACACCGGGCCAACAAAAGGGGGGTATTTTTTGATGGAGCCTGGTGTGAAACCTAATATTGATTGAGTGCCCCCACCCCCGGGTGCACACTGCAGACTATATATCGAGTGCAGTAAGCTTACTACATCGTGTAGGCCTAGTACATCGCAGTGATCGTGACATTTTGTGAGGAGCATTTTGACCGAAAATCGTACTAATGGCACTGGTCAGGTACAAGAAATTTGTTCACAAGAATAGAGCATGTTCAAACATAAAAAATAAAACTACTTTACCGACAAAATCATGTAACATTTCACAGATTAGACTGGATAACTTACCGCGGTATTTCACCCTTGTTTCAACTGTGGCGACCGAATTCAAAAGATCGTCTGCTTGTCGTCTATCGGTTTGCGAAAGAGTGACGTCAGTCACTCATTGACCAATGAACTGTTTCATCGAATTGATCCGGAAATCAGATCAAAGTTGATCAAGGTGAATTTGATCCGTTTGTTGATATCTATCTGGAAACGGATCAAAACGATCCGAAAACGGATCAAAACGATCCAAAAATGATCCTTAAAGGATCAAAACAAAGTGAGCCGGAAATCTACTCATGTATTTGATCCTGACCTTCTAAGAGTGTAGGCTACATAGCACAAATCGTATACACGTACATACAAGGGTCATTCAATAAGTTCTATATACCTCCTTCCTTGTAACATCGCTAATATTAATGTTAACCTCATGACATTTGTCATGATTATAGCTCCGAATCATAGCTACACATTTGTAGTAAATTGATATCTGTTTCACATTTGTTATCATATAAATATATTACAGTATTATCATGTATAAATAAGATTGTAAGCAATGTTAACTCTTGTAGGCTTGCAAATAGTGTACTATCAACTCATATGTATTGCTATGCCTTTGGCGCACTGGCATACTGCTAATCAGTCAAATTTTCATTGTTAAACTTAAGCCACACTGATGCCTCGAATGTTAAATCCTTAACATAATAGTCACTTTATGGGTTTTGATTATATGCAACCTTCAGAATTGTCTATTAGTTAGTCAATGATAGAAATTATCGCTTTGAGAGACTTTTAATCCCTCTATCGTATGGTTCGGTATATTGAAGATCGCTTAGTTCTTATGAAAGTGAAATATGACTTTTGCAGGGTTCTTTAGGGGAGGCGTAAACTTAAAGCTACAACGGCGTGATATTTGATTAGGCAAAAAAATAAATATGTTGTGTTGCCCTCAAGTGCCAAAAATTTAAATTCTTAATTTTTTTTCTTCAAATTAAAAAAAAAAAAAAAAAAAAAAAATATATATATAGTAAAGTCAAAAATTATATGAACAGCAGTAAGAGTACTCGATACAAACGGATACCAGATATAATAGAAAAGAGAATATCCACACTTTCCTCTAACAAAACAGTATTCGACCAAACGGCTCCTGCATACAACGACGCACTCAAAGCCAGCGGATACAACAAAACAATGGTATTCAACAAAACCGAAAACAAGATGAGAAAACCACGCACAAGAAAAATAACATGGTTCAACCCACCTTTCAACAAAAATGTAAAGACCAACATCGGAAAGACCTTCTTACAGCTAATAGACACACACTTCCCAAAGGAACACGTCCTACACAGAATCTTAAACAGAAACACCATAAAAGTGAGTTATAGTTGTCTACCTAACATGAAAAACATCATCAAATCTCACAATTCACGGATAGTAAGGCACACTTCAGAAAACCATGACAAAGTAACTAATCAGGCAACTGCAGAAACAAAGGAGAATGCCCCCTGCGAGGCATGTGTCAGGTCAAATCAATCGTATACGAAGCCACCGTCAAAACAGAAGACTCAGAGAAAGTATACATCGGCCTGGCGGGAGGTACGTTCAAAAGCAGATACAACAATCATACAAAATCGTTCAGACATGAAAAATACTCAAAAGAAACAGAACTCTCCAAGTATATCTGGTCACTCAAAAACCGCAAACAGAACTTTGAATTAACTCTTTACCTGACATAGACGCATTAATGCGTCAAAACAACCTTTTCACGTTTTACCCTATAACTCGTTAACTAAACATCGGAAGTATGGCAAACTATACCTGTTTGGAATCCTTGTACTCAACCGAACAATTTGGTATGCCTTTTAGTGTAATTGAAGGCATTTGAATTTTTGTGCCCCTGTATGGCGGCCATTTTGGATTTTGGGCTTACGGTATATTTGTCGTGCTGATCGTACACAATTCTGGTCATTGCACCATAACCGAATAACCCACTACAGCAAATTTGGTAATAAAATGTTCAGAATTATAATGCCCATCTCTTGAAAGCATTTTGAAGGGCTCAAGTAGTATAGTTTTCATACAGGACTACTAAATATTTGTAAAAAAAGATGTTACAAAAATTGCATGCTGAGTAACGGTTACCATGGCAACCGCCACGATCGTCCGGTATCGTTGAAATTTTCACAGAAGTGTCCGGCTATTCATAAGCTTTCAGAATATATATAGTTTTACTACCTTACAGAGTCTCATATTCAAATTATAAGTTGATATTTACATGCATGTGCAAATTCACAATTTCTTCAAAAATAATTTGTCAGGGAAAGAGTTAAAGTGGGCCATAGCAAGAAAGTCAAGTACCAATATGCGATCATCGGGGTTATGCAACCTGTGCATGGACGAGAAGGTGGAAATACTCTTAAAGGCCTTTCCGGATCTCAAGTGTTTGCCCTGGGCAAAAGTCACATGACTCGCTACATACCCGAAACTCCGCGTACACATCATATAAATCCCATGATGCAATACCGAAGTGTGGCTATAAACAGCAAATAGTGAACGAAATCCATGTCTAGAAATGTTTTGAAAAGTCATTCTATTCATGTCAATGAAACCAGGGTTACAATCTACACAAAGCAGCTTCGAATCAATTTTTGGGCGAGAACCCCATCTTAAAAACATACAAAACTATAAATATAAAGCATTTTAACTTCCGATTTATGGGATAATGTTCACGAAGGATATTTTAATCTATTTATGTTATTATGTTGTTGTACAGTGCGCCATTGGCTCAATCAGTAGAGCATCGGACTGGTGATCGAAAGGTCTGTGGTTCGAATCCCACCGGGAATGTATTTTTTCCGTTAGTACATATTACATTTAGCAATGTTGGGTTTGTTTTAATCGTTCCCCCATAATCTTTGTGGATGCACACGAAACTTTTCACTTTATTTGGAATGATTGTCTGACAAATTCAATGAGCTTTTAATTTGAATGTTGTACTACTTTTACTTGTTCAACGTTGCGTAAATTGAATTATTGAGACCATAGCCCCATGTACACACAATTAAATCTGTAGACCCAAGGCCAATTGTGCCATTATGAAAAAAGTCAATCGTCCTTGAATCGATATTCATATTTTCCGTGTACATGTACGGTCATATGTATCAACATTATTATCTGTTTCAGAAGCTTCGTTGAAATACCGGGCGTGGAATCATCATTTTGTATCTAGATTATGTGTGCGGTTCGCGGGTTTCGCGGCTGCAAGGCGAATATCCAAAGCACCAGTTGGAAATTGGATTTAAAATCAATGTTTTGACATTAGAAATGAAAACCTCCGTTATACTATAAATGAAAGACACATTAGTATATTGTTCTATACTAATCCTCCCAAAAAATCGTATGACATATATGATCCAAAAAGGACATTCATTTTTTTAAGAATTTGGTCATGTTTGGTGTTTTCATTTAATAGCTGTAAATTGTTGGATCATTTTGAATACAAATCTGTGTTGGTTGGTTGGTTGTTTGTTTGTTTGTTGGGGTGTTTTTTATTTGTTTGTCAGGGTCGATCTGTATGGACACACGTGGGATCTAATGGGATCTGACTCAAGCAAATTGCTCGGGACAGGCTAAAAAGACACGCAGGCTGAAATAAATAAAATAAAATAAAAAAGATAATAGAAGGGTGAGGTTATACAGAGTCATACAGAGTGATCATATTTAAAATGAAACACGAAATACCAATTTCGTGATTTTTGACGCAGTCATGGTTTTGCCTAGTTTGCTAATAAAGTAAATATCGTCATCGATGTGTTCACGTTTTGTTTAAGATTCTGGCCTTCAATTCAATGCTTATCTCTGATTTCAAGATAATTTGGCACGTGATTCGGACTCTTCATTTCATCGATAAATAAGGCCGCTAATTGGGTACGAATTCTAAACTTTGTTTGCATTGTATTTAACCCATTACTGCACATAACCATGACATAACAGAGAACTTCGATTTCAGTGACTTTTTGGAACCTATTATTTACAAATTGGTATAGTATATGAAAAATAAATCAAAAAAGGGAAATATAATGGAAAATAAAAGAGAGAGTTTTCCTCTTCACGCAGGTGAAATACAAATGAAATTATAACAAATACAACTATTTGCAGCAACAATTATTTGCTTTTGTATGAACAACTATATTTTCATAAAAAACCTATTGTGGTCGTTGCAATGGAACTATAGTTTGATCAGCTCCAAATTGGCAAAGCCTTCTTCATATTCTCATAGCAGCGATGTGCAGATGGACGCGAGCGCTCCTGAAGGCAACAAGCATCAGCAGCGAAGTTACATAAACGTACTGTTCATCACATGAGGGCTGCGTGCGTGTGGCCAAAATCACGTGCCTGTGACCTTGATACATACGCGTGCGTAAAAAGCTGCGCCTGATAAGTTACGCCACTGTCCAGGACGGGAACATCACCAACTATAATAATGCAATTCTGAATATCATTGGAAGATTTTTTTTGGTTGACGGCGCCAGTGTGGTGAGGGAAGATTACGGTGCCCATTTATTTACGTCATCAGTTTCAAAAATATGTGATGTACACTTCAATCCAGTTGGGTCAAATCCAGTAAGCCTAACCAGTCGTTGAGAGCGAAGGTTCATTCGTCAATTGATTATTTGTCCTCTAAAAGGGTTGACAATGTCATGGGAGGTCCGTTACGAAAATTGGGCGGACGCCACAGGGCGGTCAACATTAATACAGGGGTAAAATTCGAAAAAGTATAGTTTGACTTATCTTCAATCTGATAAGCAAAAAGGTCAACGTTCACTAGTCAAATGTGAAATAATCCTTCGATTTTGATGAAAATGATTTCAATTATTTATATTTGGTTTCATTATCAGGATAATTTGGGTAGGCCTATGCATTTATTTTCTGATCCCATTTGGATGGACCTTATTGACCTTTGTTATTTGGCAACTACTATATAGAGGGAACATTTGACCTTTTTCCTAAGGTAGGAATACACGTGTACATTGGGTCTCCAAATCGCTTCCCCTGGCTCCCCTTTCTAAGGATGGATTTTCATTAGTTTTGTAGAATACTTCTCGTGTTGATCCCTTCAATACATCTGTTTTTCATATACAGGGTGTCCCAAAAGTCTATGCACGTTTTTGAAGAGTCATATCTCATAAAATATAAATCATATGGTATAAATTTAACCATATTTTGATAGACGAGATTTGGGAAATTATTTTGATACCAAACACAACCCTATTGGTGAACACTATAAAACTGGTTGAAAGTTCTTGGCCGTGTGAGACCTACTCATACCAAGTACCACACATTGTTGCTAAAACCAGGTGCGCATAAATTAACGGTATGAAAGCAACGTTGCGCGTTAGTCACAGTTCACTGCTTACCTTGAAACATTAATGTTATTACCAAACTCGGTCACTCACAACATCAATAGGCGCAGTAGAAAACATTGCACAGCAAAAGTCTTCATTCAAGATGGTTTACAGCATAGATAATCGAATACAATTTGTATGGTTCTACGCTGAAACAAATCAGTTCAACTTACTCAACAAAAGTTCAGAAAACATTTCAAAGTGAAACGCGCACCAGGAATAATATCCATTCTGAAGTTGGTGGATACATTTTTGAACACAAGAACTGGGCATTATTTGTCTCGATGTGGTAGACAAAAGACTGGTTGATCAACAAGTCACATTGATGTTATAAGACCAAAGAGATCTTTTCGCCGACTTTCCGCAGAAAACAAGATTAAAAGATAAACTCTTCACAGCATTTTGCGTAAGGACTTTTTAAAGAAGTTTCCATACAAGATTCAGATCAAACAAAACATTTAAACTAGATTTCACTATAGAAACGAAAATTATGTGTGATATAGTTTGTTATTATGAATGGGATCACTGTAAGGTAACATTTTAAATATTACATTTGACGGATCACTTTCCGTGTAACCAACTCTACCCGTCTTTTTGTTAATCTCAATAGGTATGGATTTATGAACTTCATTCCTCAGAAGTATAAAATAACATTCCTGCAGTAATACATATTTATCTTCTAGGGTGGCATTACAAACAGACGTTACTCCAATATTTGGTATCAAAATTATTTCCCACATCTACTCTTTCTAAATATGTATTTATAATTTCAATACGACTTATATTTTGTGAAATACAAAGCTTCAAAGTCGTGCATAGACTTTTGGGACACCCTGTACGATCGACAATCTCAGTTTTTCAATTATGATTTTAATTTTAGACCCCCCACCCGACATAGGCCTAATAGTACTCGGATTTTACCTCTTCACATGTGTAATCAAGACTTTGCCCAAGAATATTTCGCAAGTGTTTGATTACAAACGTGAATGTTACAACATTTTAATACACTCGTCGTAGAAATTTACATTTGAAGCTGCAATCCGTGATTTTTTAGGGATAACACCCTCGGCCCTGCACACTTTTCCCATGGAGGCTAATGATTGTGCGTGCCCTTAGCATGCGTATAACTCGAAAACGGTACGTCAATATAAGACTGACTATATACTTTTATGAATAATACAAAGACTGGACTTATTATCATGTATTAAAGGTGTGGCAATCATCTAGATTTCCACAGCTTTTGCATTTTAAGATGATAGCCCCTTACATCTCCCGCCCATGCTTTTGCGAGGGACACTGTCGCATACAATTGTAATTAGATCTTTTAGATAAGATTCAATGGTGATTTAAACTTCGCTCCCCAAGCATGGACACGAAATAATTGAATTTGACCACTATTTGACCCAACTTACCATGCGTACTGACTATTTTGCCAGCCAAGCGGCGTAACCAGAGAGGGGGATATCGACAGTCTATCAGTCGAGATTGGCACTGTCGGTTCATTTGACAAGAGGAATCATGGAATTATGATCTATCTCTTTATAGATGGATGGAAAAAAATATTATGGCTTGTTTGCTAAACATGATTATTAGTATAAACTCATCACAAAAAGTATCGAGACACTTAAAAATGAGTCAATAATTAACGGCCCGAAAAGGTATGGATTAATCGAAGCAAATAACCCAGTGCATAATTTTGTTCTACGTATTTGGACACCTCGATTGTTGAGATACGATGTTGCGGGATTTTAATGGTCGTAGGTCCAGTTTCAAAAGTGATAATCATCCAAGAGGTATCACCATTCCCCTTCAAATGTCTAAAGCATTTCAGAATGTTTAAACGTAAGCAGTAAGAGTGTCTCAATCACTGATAATTGTGGTCGGAAGGGGGATACCAGGGATAGGGAGGATTCCATCGAAGCTGAGTGAGCTCTAACCATACTATTTTCCCCCAATACAATTTTGACGGTTTAGTATCAAAATTGCCAGTTACAGGTCAGGTATGAGCTAATAAACCAATAGCAATCGGGTTAAATCAGCATTAAAAAGGCACGTGGCAAGTTGCTAAAAGAATAATCTCACAAAAAATATACGAGCGTACATGTATCACTCATCTGACTCCTCAACGATGGTGTCATTAATTCCAACTTGTATCATCATTACAGACATTATGATGAACACTTTCAGAAATCCAGGCCTGGAAATAGCACCTGCCCACCTGTCCATAGCGGGTAACCTTTGCGTTGGGCGGGTGGCGATACAAGAAAAACAGCCTGACTGGCTGGTAAATATTTCGAATTCACAGTGTCAGTTATACTGACTGGTGGAATTTCTGTCGGGCAGGTATTTTTGTGAGATACCTGCTCGATTGGCTGGTTGAAAAAAACCTGAAGTTCCAGCCCTAGAAATAATGAACTTGTAAATTGGACAACCCTTGAATCATTTATATGATTGAGGAGAGGAAGAGAACAAATAAATTAGTCGTTTTGGAAAAACTAGACAACATCCAGCCGATCTTATCCACCGGTCCAATCACATGCGATTATCTTCGTAATGAAATTATTATAATTATGGGGTGAAACAAGAACAAAAAATCAAACACCCCAACCATGGACTTATAAGTCCATGCCCCAACAAACAAACAAACGACAAAAAAACCTTTGTATAGGTAACAAATGTTATACAGTTTTGACAATATTAATTCCGAAAAGAATACTGCTTCCATGTCATTAACCGCGAAATCAGTGAACCGCGCCATTTTATTTTGAACATATTTTAACGATTCCATTTCACATTTTTAAAAGTTTAGAACATCGTCGTATCAAGAATGTAGATTGAAAAACATTAGCCGATTGATTTCTTTACCAACAATGGGTTTGCTATCAATTTAATCGATTACAACACTTACAAACTGCAGTACGTGGGGGTGAGTGTCTGATAGTAATATTGACTGGTAACCAGGAAGGTGGTAGGCCTAGTATACAGAACAGGCAAACTCATGTGAAATCATTAATTATTTTACATTCCAAATTAAAGTAAGAAAATATGGACAAATAATAAGTATCAGGATCGGGTTTCTTGATACATAATATTCGATCTCAACAAACAACTACTAAAACAATAAAAATAATAATGGTTACCCGTAGTAGGAGTCGAACCCGTGACCGCTGATTCAGAGCCATGCGCTCTACCACTGAGCTAACTGAGGCGACGGTAAATATTCTGAAACAAATCTATATATTTTTGACCATACCCACTACCCGCTACATTCGGTTATTATACATTTTTATCAGATGTTCTCGCCCAAAAGTTGATTCTATTTCGTAAAAGAATTTAATTATGATTGAAATGTAATGAATAATCCTACTTTTGGAAATAATTCTAGACCATTTATTTTGTTCGTACGTGATCTCAACGCAAGGTTTGTCAAACATATCACAGCCAGTATTTGTGGTATTCTGTCACGTGATTTATCATACATTGCACCATGGGCTTTTAGATGGACAGTGTCGACTCGGGTTCGTATCGTGTCATGTGACTTTTGCCCAGGGCAAACACTTGAGATCCGGAAAGGCCTTTAAGAAAAGAAAACACAATCAATCGCAAATCCGAACTCATATCAACATGTCGCCATCGATACAAGCCACCGAACCGTGCTAAAAAGAAATAACTCGAGTATATTATTATTATGTTGAGCAGTTGGCTGATGATCGCCGTTTGTATAATACGTGCGTGAAACCTCGGGTCCCACAACCATGAACTGCTAACGTATTTTGATATTTATATACGAGGGGCGTTCAATAAATACCTGCAACCATTGTTTTTCTACACTCATGCGCGACGTATGCCAACTAGAATTAGGGTAATTTGAAATATGGGTCTTTATTTTCCTCGCTATGCATGAATGAACAATATCGTTTGTGGGATTACGTAATGGCACATGCGTAAAATCAATACTCTCTGGACACTGCAAGAAAAATAGCTGATCAGGGCGGAGAATATTTGAAAGCAATTTGATGCACAGTTACTTTTTTCAAAATATTTCAAGAACCGATGCATGGAATAAGTTGCCGTTTAAAACAGTGATAGACCAGTACTATGTGCTCAACATTACTTATTTTTAGATGCAAATTATGGAGAAAAAACACTTATTATGTAACATTAAAACGTCATCTTCTTGTCATAGCTTAAAAGAAATTCTTTAATGAATAAACAGTAAAGGTCAAGGTATCCAACCGCAAGATTTGTCTTAAACCTCTTGTTCCTCATTGTTACATGTCATAGATTTAAACGGGAGATTATAAAGACAATATCTGAAACCGTTTTCTGCAGAGAAAATTTTAATACAATGAAGCTCTTTTTACCCAATTTGAGTAAATTCACTATACTGACCATAACATTAAATTGGATTGTATTTTCAAACAGATGTTTACATTTTTGAACTTTATATATGTATTGAAGTTCACCACAGTTCTTGTTTTCTTAAATTCAATTCCTTATCTGTAACTTTTACGTTGGTTGCAGTGATTGTTTAACATTTCTGCTCATTATGAGCGCTTTCTGACCACCGTGCGTTCTACGCATGCGCAGATTTTTATTCCAAGTTCAACGATCTCCATAAATTAAAGACCATTTTTTAGATATTATTCATTTCCTTTTTTATATACCAGTTGAAAGTGTAACACATAACGCTGTGGACACCAAACATCACAATTGAAGCTATGTTACCAATGCGGTTGCAACTGTTATTATTACATCTCCTGGCAGCAGTGTACGGTACGGTATCTCAAGAGAATAGTGAAAAGGGTAGGTAGAGCACATAGGCTAACGACAGAGCACAGATAGTCAATCTATCTGTGGACAGAGTTAATCAATTCAAAGTGATAGAAATGTGCATGTTCATTTATTCTTACAACTAATTACACCACAAACAATACACACTGTAGTCATGGATGGTCAAGGTGAACTCAATTTAACGCACCGAACTTCCACGACCTGATATATGTTGTTTAGGTAGTAAAAATGAAAGTGCCTGTTATTCACTGGGAAATCTGCATTTTAATATAAGAAGTATGCGTCTTTTTAATGTTATTGGCTCATTTATACCCCTGTCTTTGGGCATCAGTCGACGGATATCGGCACGTTAGTTGAAGCAATGTCAATTTCTATCCGTCGATATCGACGACCGTCAAAAGTTGGGAGTATGAACGATTCATTCATTAGCTAATGTTTTCCCCTTTCACGATATTAATAGCATTATGCCATGCCAGCGAGTTCACCTGTGAAAGTGGCAATCAGTGTGTCCATTGGAGTATACATTGTGAATATGTCAGCACACGACCGGGTGATATCAGGTTCGAACAATGTCATGATGGGTCGGATGACAAGGATTGTGGTAAGTAGACTGCTGAAAGACGAATCTTAACAAAACCATGACGTCATTTCTCGAAAATCATGTAAATTTGACACTTTCAACCAAAAATATATCAGTTTTTAACGAGGTATTTGGTCTATCAATGAGATTTAGAGGTCAAATTTAATGATACGATTAGAAAAGTTTAAAAAAGTCCTTGTTTTCTTATTTTTTCAAAGATCTTATAATGACCTTTCCTTAGTAAATACATAGTTATATTTAGGTTTTCATTGATAAGCTGCACTCTTTTTGGACGGAACTTTGCTATGCTATATCTGTAACGATGTCCACCATTTTGGAAATATGGTGGTGACATCAATTATCCTAGATGTGATGATACGGGAGGAGCAGGCGCGTAGCAGAAAATATAATTTTTGAGTGGATGCGGAATCTTTTCAAAAGTTCACATAACGAGTGCGAAGCCTGAGCAGGAACGGGTGGGTTATGAGGCCCTGCTCATATATGATTCCTGCTGGAATTCAGGGACAAAGCCTCGTTTTGGCGGGAAGTTCTTTTTATGCAATGGATATTACTATGTCTATAATTTTTTTTTCTCACGATATAGTTTGTGGCACGGAGCACATCACTCTTTCCGAGGGTGAAGTTATCAACATCTCCTCGCCAAACTATCCCGCCTACTACCCCGACAGCCAGCGCTGTACCTGGATCTTGACGTCGGGCGATGACAATGACGGTAGTATTGCTCTCAACGTTGTCGACATGTTGTTGAACACTTACAGACGTCCAGACGACTTCAGCATTGGACACGGTGAAGACGAGACTGACAGCGATAGTACACTTTTTCGTATGCACCATTTGCTCCCACCGGGTACCCTGATAGTCGTAGATGAAAACACTATTTGGATGACTTTTGTTTCCAACCATGCGTGGCGACAGAGAGGTTTTATGCTGGAGGTGGAGATTGGCCCAGTTGAAGGTAAACCCAAGGAGCGCGTCTTGTGTGGTACTCCATGAAAGTCATAAGACGGAATAAACGTTTCACTTTTTAACAGTATTAGGCCTTTTATTAATACAATGGCTCACCAAACAAGAGACTGCCAACTATATTCATTGGACTCACATATATCTGACAATATTAGAGTGGTCAAAGTTTTATTTATAAATAAGGACATTTTCTTTACAGTGACTCTATATCCCTTAAACATGTTAAGGGCCTCAACATGTTAAGAAGATTGTCACACTAACTTGCCATCTGTGAGATTAGGCATATGCATGCAAGGTGCCCTCAATACAATAAGATACTAATATTTAATAATTTGGTGCAAATTATTGAAAATATGATCAGCAATCGGACCTGGATTGGTGTCAGCACACGTAAAATAGCCATAGTCATCTGCGTAGTGTTTGCGATTTAATCGGCGCAATCAAAAAAAAAGAATCCCGCCCACTCGCGAAAAATGATTGAATGTATCAGTGTGGACGTGGAAAACAAACAGAAATCACTGCACAGGGGAAGGAAGGCAAAGTTAAGCCATTGCAAAAAAATGAAAAAAATATTGTCTCTAACCTGTGACGGTATTTGATATTTCATTTCCAGGATTGTGTGACAACCAAGAAATGATATGCTCAAATGGGCAGAGTTGTGTCAACGGCAATTTCTTTTGTACAGAGCAATGTGACCAAGCTTTCATAAACTATTCGTGTGGTAAGTGTTTTACTTGATTATTTTGAAACTTATGCTATCCCTGCCATATCCTCATTACTATCTCATCCATTAAATTCCATGTGAATACGTTAATCTTACTATAGTCAGCGTCATAATGCTATGAACATAATTCCACCGATGCGCGCGGAGGTGAATTCGCATGAGCATACGTGCGGAAACACGGAAGTGCGTACCGGACACTTTCAAAAAAATGACCGCGCGTCCTGATTGGTAATTCGTGAAATTGTCACCTGCATGCATGCATAAAAGTTGTTTGTGCATTTCCTGCATCTGGACGCAGCTTCGCGAACAACAACAAAACACTCTCGCGTGAACTAGTTTAAACTTCGTCTATTTCATTATGAAAGTGAGATTATACAAATTACTAGTGACCTTGAAATTCCCAATTGTTTTGTGTTTTCTTTGTTGACCGTATTATCATTTCAAATATCATGAGTAAAAAGCTTTCATGGTTTCGAAAGTTAGAAAAAAGCTTATGTTTTGCTTTGTTGAATTCTCTAGCTGTTTGCAGCAATGACGATTTCTGGTGTAAGTCAGGTTTGGGTTGCGTGGAAATGTCCATGGTTTGTGACGGTCGACTACAGTGTTTGGATGGATCGGATGAATTCGGATGTTGTAAGTATAATATTATCTTACATCCTGATTGGCCAGACGACGGTGGTGTCAATGTTATTAGCCAATCACGAACATTGCACTAGCATTCATGAGGGGAAAACGTAAATGATGAAATCAAATGTGAAATGCTAATAAATAGAGCACACCTTCATGTTCTGCTATGATCATGGTGATTATCGTGAATAAATTCGATAACATGTGATCAAATGTACAATGCATTATGTAGCAAGTGTGAATTGAAAGTTGTTTTGTGTTTTCGCAACGTTGTTTCCGTTTCGTAACACCACGACACCCTTATCTACTTACACCCTTCGTAGGATTGCCGAATTTACAAGTGTGCAAACGCATCAAGAGTATTCCTAACGGATAAACCGCCTTGCACTTTTTTACAGGAGGCTCGTAGCATTTCATATGCTTCATCTGGTCGCTATGGTCTGCAGGACTGCATTTGGCTAAACTGTTGGAATTTAGAAACCCGTATTTTTCTTAGTATGCAAATACTTTTTATTTTTTATTGAATCATCATTTTGAGAAATGACCAAAAATCATGAGGATGAAGGTCGTCTCAGCAGGCCTAACTTCTAGATGAATTATTATATTAGATCAATTCTTCTTCATATTATTTTTTCAGATGGGTGCGGTGAAGAATGGGTTGATATGGAAGCAGACGAGGTACTGTATCTAACCTCCCCGCACTACCCCAGCAATTACGAACCAAACACCATGTGTACCTGGCAATTCACCGCAACGGATCACAACGGCACATATCATGTCAAATATTTGAGTTTTGATTTGAAAACGGGTGCTTATTTATCCATCGGAAAGACTCACGACGTATCATTTAATACAACCGTCACGAAGAAGGATAAGTTTTACCCGCCAAATTCCGTAATTGTACAGCACCAGAAGATGTGGATATACTTCGAGACGACTAATTACAGTCCGGGATTTTTACTACTCATCGAAAGAACGCAAAATAATGGTAAATTAAGTTCAAGTGTACTTTAGGTCTCAGACATGCATCAACTACACGGTAGAAAATAGAACCTCATAGTAAACGTAAGATGCACGTTATTCCGTCTTATGTACAATTTTTTATAAGCCAGGCGTACTGGTTTTGCAGTGTGGCTTAATTAGAGTCTGAATCTAATTAAATATCGGCTCATCAACGTCCAAGGTGAGAAAGTAAAAATGATAAGGCAGGATTAGCCCCATTTAAAATCCGTGATGTTTCCAAATTCGCATTTTCAACATACTACGCGGAGAGAAAATGCTGTGTATGCATTGCAAGGTTTGGATAACCGCTGGGGATATCTATCACACATGCTACACTACCCATTCAAGGCAGCTTTAATTTAAATTAGCCCGCGCAGTGATCAATACGGTACAAATGCGGGAAATGTGCTTGGTAACCTTCGGTCTTTTTTCCCGCGTAGTGTATTGAAAATGCGAATTTGGAATTGTCACGGATTTTTCATCAAATGGGGCTAATCATGGCTTATCATTGTTGTTTTGTAGGAAGTTTGGTACCAAATTGTGCCTAAAAAATTCATCCAAATGTATATCTGGTCTGTTTGGGCAATCTTTCGTTGAGCACTTTATATAAGACTGTTGACAAAAACTGTATCTTTTGGAGCATCAAATTACACGTATTTAGTATCTTATATTGAGAACATAAGCTTATTTCGTTCATATAACACCAGTTTTTACTTATATTATTTTAATTAATACAGTTACCTGTAATGATTGGGATTTCAAATGTGAGTTGAGTGACGTCTGTCTGGACCAATATCTCGTGTGTAATACCCAGAATGATTGTTTGGATGGGTCGGACGAAGTTGGTTGCGGTAAGAACCCCAAAAATAATAAAACTATTTCCCTGTATCCATAGAAGAGATATATTTAATGTATAAGATCTTAATGTTAGTAAGCTGATCGCTATACCGCCCTCTACTTCCGGCGGTAATCACTACAAAAAGACAGTGAAGAGGTCAGATAGTCTGATGAAGTATAGTACGCTTATTACACTTTACACCATGGATTTGTCTTGCTATCTTGTATTGTCTTATCCTGAACAAATACATCAGGTTTGCTGTATAAATATAAGATTAATTTAAAAACCCAAAACAAATTGACCTTGACAGCATCATGTTTTGTAATCGAAGCACATCCTGTATATAGGATGGTGATTTTCTCATCTGACTAGCTTCTGCTCCAAGGACTCCTGTCTACAGGGAAGATGCTGATTCACTTGAAAGACTAAATCGATGCTGAGCAGACAACGGACAACATCTACGCAATCCCTTGCAATAATGGCATACACACGTATGTGGTTTGAACGAGTTGTCTGTTTGGAACGCGACTTTTAAAGGAACATCAAAAATAGGACAAGCTACACGCGAAAAATAAAGAACTTTGCTCTTCAAAAAGAGGAAGCGATCCGAAACTGAGCATTACGGACCATGCGTTTCATACTACTCATATACGGTAATGGATTGGAAAACGCCAACATTATGGAAAATAAGTGTGACAGAGGTGCATGATACGTCAGTGATTCTATTTGGATCATGAATAGAGACGCTATTTCCTAGTCACGTCATGATCATTTCTTTGTCGAAAGGACGCCACATTATACGGAAGCGGGCGCAAGTCAGACCAGATATAGAAATCATTATCATTCTGAGATGGTGCTTCCACTAAGATGCACGAAACGGTCAAGGCAGTGTTTTTGTTTTTGTTTGGGAAAATGAATTTTATTAACTTGTAACTGATCTTTCTGGATTTGAATGGCATTTTCTTTTCTTGACATAATCTTGTCGTGTCGTGAATTTATTAATATTTTTGATCATCTCTTTGCCAGAGCGCCGGGGCTGAACTCTTTATTATGTAGACCTATCTTGGCAACAATATTCCTGGAATCACTTAATATACGCTACTAATATAGTTAGAGTTAGGGTACTGATACATCATATTTCAAATTCGTGTTGTTCAGATTTCACAGGTCCAGTCAACATAACCGCCTTACCACAACAACCAACACTAATCTATACTCTGCCAATCTACCCATACAACTACGCAAGCGTAGACCGCGTTTGGTACATTTCCGCAGACGATGGGTTTCACATCATCTTCAGCTTCGATCTTTTCAAATTCTCCCTCGTCACCAACCAGGATTATCTCAGTTTCGGTATCGGGCACAACATCTACCGCGGTACGAAGGTCATGGAACTCACGGGCCAAGTGGCCCCGAGGACTTTGACGATTAACGCATCTACAGCTTGGGTGGAATTTGAAACGGCTAACGATGGGTCGTGGGGATGGTGGGGATTTTCTATCAGAGTTGACGTCATTATTGATACTCAAGGTTTGCATTATGTTGTTTGTTCAATGGTGTCAGAATTGAACAGAATTGAACATTGTCTCAAACGTATTATAATGGTCTAATTTACTTTTACAAGACAGTAACGTTCAGGGGGGGGGGGGGGGGGTATATCCAACAATTCCCCGATTTAGGTCTATGGTGACGTTACTTCATCATTCACTGATCGCAGTGAATAAACGCGCACTCCCTCCCGAGGCACCGGCATATAGAGACAGTGGTAGAAATATTGTTTGCATTTTTGCGGTGATTACCTGTCAGTCATGTGTATTTTGAAATCGTACGTAATGTTTGCATGGCTGTTTAACTGTCCGCTTTATAATCAAAATTATGGGATAAAAAGATTATATAGTGGCTCTTTTATGGTTTGACCTGATGTAGGTAGTGCTAATGAATAAGAGTATACGGTGAAAATTTCAAGAAAATTGTTCGAGCCCTTTTTAAATTATCGGCATTTTTTACTTGATACATATTTTACATGTAACTCTAAGGGAAATGTGGCCGATGAGGGCGCTATTATAGTAAACAATAATATTCAAAGATCTATTTCTCAGATCTGGCACCAACAAATGTATTGAAATTTCTACAAAAGATGGCCAGTATATTCAGGTTTTTGAATCAGGTAAAAACAAAACTGGGCCAGCAAGTTACGCTGTTCTCAGAATAAAACGGACACATTATGTGGAATCAAAAGGTTTGGCCTCGTACGCACCACCGTTGCCATATTGTTAAATCAATTTGTTAGTAATGCATGTGATTTTAGCTGGTTTTTTCATCATTTTTACAGTAGGATGCCCGGATGATCAATTTTTCTGCGAGTCTGGCTACGGATGTCTCGACATGTCATTGCTGTGCGACAACCGTGTCCAGTGTCTTTATGGATCTGATGAACACGGATGTAGTAAGAACTGCTATACATGATTGTGGGATACTTTTGTATTGTTTATGATTTATTCCGTTTCATTTTAATCAAAATATATAACTATTTGCATAGTCCTCTTTTGAACATGGATACACGCTCTCTCTCATTAGCGCGTTATGAAAAGCACTCTGAAACCTGTAGCAAGATGAATTGTAATGAGAATGGTGGTCATGTAGAAGGAAGGCCTCGTTAAGAATCTAAATATCAACACATGAAGAGAACCGATATTTCTATTGTAAATGGCAAGGAAGCTATGTCTTACGAATCCAGAGAGAAGAGCAGAGGAGGCAATTTAATCTGAACTTCAAATTTTGTGAACCGAGCAAATATAATCCTTCTTTAATGTGAATGACTTTAATGTGCAAAAACGGTTGCAAATCGTACAACATGTTTTGATTTGTTTTGGATTTTGCGTATGTGTTTAATTCACGCTGTATACTGATTATTTATAGATATTTGTGGGGAACCATTGTATGTCTTGACGCCGGGTGAGCAGGTCTCTCTGACGTCACCCGGATACCCCCAACCCTATTCCATCAACACATACTGCGCATGGTTGATCACCGCAACGGGTGCAGGACATCCCGCACTTACCATTATCGATTTTGAGACCGACCAGGGATATGACTTCGTTTTTATCGAGAACCATGAAGGCCTCATTATTTCTCTTACTGGTCGCAGCGAAAACATACCAAGTTCAGTTACTGTGAATAGCACAAGCATGATGGTTTATTTCGATTCGTATAATTGGGTTTCCAGTTTAAGAGGATTCGAGTTCTATCTGACCTGGTCCCCTGAAAACGGTAGGTGTATACAACTGTGTATTGCTACGCATCTCTGCTACATGCTATCAGTGGCGTGTCCAAAAAAAAAAGGGGGGGGGGGCTACACTGTTATTGCTGTTGTGTAAACATGTACACAACCGCTGTTTACTATAGGGTTGTGAAATGGCCATTTTAATGGTTTACACAGCAATTGGTTAATTTTCTACACAATAGTAATTGTGCGTGGGGTTATTTGGAGAGTTGATTGAAGTATTTAACGGTAAGTATATGTTTCACTTGAAATATTTCAGTAAAAAAGTATTCAGTGTGTGTGATTCTATCAGTGCTCTTGGCGTCGTCGTGTAACTGTGAGCTGTAAACTGTAAAGTATGTCAGCTTATAAGCTTAAGTTTAGTTATTATAATTTTGCACTAATTTACCAAAATAAGCTTCAATCAACTCTCCAAAACCCGACTCGCTTAAGCAACACCGACACGTCCGCCATTTCGTTTCCAATAATGTTAGTCACACATGACAGCAAGGGTAATTTGTGATTAGTTAATTATTATCACGCGCTCCAAAGTCTACACAACTGTTGTTTTTAAAATTCCGTTATCGCGGCAATTCAATCGGTCGCAGCAATTCAATTGGATATGATAACACAACCTTGTTTAATAATCACACATGGTTGTTTAAAAATCTTTTTCCACAACGTTTTTTTACACATGAGAATAACAGTGTAACTATCATTCGGTTGAATCGCACCAATTTGGTTAAATTCGGGGTTTTTTAAAAGTGGTTTTACTCCATTTCTATCCAATTTCAAGACTTTATTCGGGGGAATCGAACATATTAGTATTAAAAAGCTAATTTTGCGCGCATATTTTCAAGGAACAGATAATCGGGAAATGGTGTGAAGTCATTCGGACACACCACTGCATGGTATCCTGGACACATCACTGCACGGTATGCGCAGCTGGTGTATTCCTTTTTTCATATTTACCGTTAGTTTTTAAAATTTTAATATAATAAGAAGTCTAATTATAAAGTCAAATTTTGCACTTTATGTTAGTGATATCAACTAAAACACATCGAAATGTTATCGATCGAGTTTTACATCTGAATTCCCCAAATTAACCTTTAATTATTTTTATACTTACAAGTTTCGTAACAATGAAATGGATTGAGTTACAATTGCACTTTTTGGACTTTGAAAACCCAACATTGACCGTTTTAGATGTAAACACTAATTCAAAACTTTATTGTTTATATATTATTTATGACAATAATCTGAATTCGATTCCAACACATTCTTGCGGATAAACTTACTAAATAAAAACAATCATTTCAATGTCATTTGATCTAGAAAAACCGAACTAAGTGATGGGAAACGGTAGGCGTCAAGCTTTTGACACTTTAGGTTTCTTCATCCGTGGCTGTTTTACATATTGTATAATGGTGTATCTCCTATTATACTTTCATGAGGAATGTTGAAAACAAAAGGAGGACAGTATTCGTATAGGGTATATACAATAGTTGAGGGCGTACTTCAGTTTTGGTAAAACCCGGGATATACAGAGAATGCGTAATCTGGTCTGGAAGGCTTATGGTGATCCGGTAGAAATATAACTGTTTAGCTGATAGAATTCTACGCTATTAGAACAGCATATACACCCTTATGAAACAAAAGAATAACTAGCACCAGATAAGGAAGCACTGCAAAGCTAGTACGTAAGGCTCATACGTATAAGTGACTTGTACGTAAGACTTATACGATATGCGTCAAAGTAATTTTGCATCACCATACGTACACGCAACCTTAAAAAATTTCAATAGTATTATGGAAGTATATTTATTAGTTTACTTCAATTGTCATTGGTGATTGTACGTATAGTGTTGCATAACATACTTATCGTATCGTATAAGTATTACGTACTTGTCATTTATTTGCAAAAACTACACGTACTAGTTTTGCGGCCCAATGTTATGTCTAACACATGAATTGTCGCTTCATTACATTATTTTGACTGTCGTTTGATGCTTCTAGTGACCTGCCAACTTGGTGAATTCGCCTGCCACAATATGTCTGCCGCCCTCATTTGTCTACATGCCTTTCAAATTTGTGACGCAAAAGAACTGTGTCCTGATGGATCAGATGAAATTAATTGTGGTAAGGTAGAAATTGTAAATGCTGTTAATCATTCTCCACCAATTCAAACACCGCATCAGGAATAACAATCATTGCTATCGTTAGTTGGACTCCAATCGCTCTGCTGTAGGTCCCACACCACCAACTAAGATCCCCATTGCTTTTTGTGGTTAAGAGGTCAAATTAATGTTAATTCTTTCAGTTTTAGAGCAAACTGGTTCGTTCAAAATATTGGTTTTATTAGAGACCAAGATGGCTTTTGCTTAAAATCCATCATTTCTTCCAAATTCGGGGAATCGAACATATTAGTATAAAAATATCATTTAGATATATTTACAGTATATAATACCTTTTGTAGGACATTAAAATAGACTTAACGAGGGTCTATCCTAATTTAAAAACACCAACGGGTATAATTTGACAGTGCACTCTGTAGTTGATGAAAGATACCATGGCAGTACGATTAGAACCCAACTATGATAACATCATGTTAAACATATCCAAAATGCTCAAAAGAATTTCAATCATTATTTTAAAAATACCATTTCAAAATGTTTTCAATTTGTTTTATAAAAAACACTAACTTTAGAGGTATTATTCACATAAGATGACATCAATCAGACTCATGGTTTATCAAATGTTATACTTTTCGTTACGACAATGATTGTGTTTCGTTAATTATATAGGAGCTTGCGGTGCCAAACAATTCAATCTTGGTACTATCGATGAAGTTGTCCAGCTTTCTTCACCCGGTTACCCAACAAGCTACCCAAACGATCTCAACTGTCAATGGATCGTCTCTGCTAGTGCAACTAATCTGGTCAAAGTAAACATCGTACATTTCAACATGGAAGACGGCTACGATTTTCTTACGATTGGTAATGGAGAGGAGGCAACGGCAGAATCGAAAATGGTCGTGCTCTCCGGCCGTGTGAATACACGCGTTGTTCGAACTCATAGTGAAAACGCGTGGATCCAAATCATAACAGACCGATCGGGTAGTGCGAGTGGATTTGAGTTTCGCCTAGGGCAAGTTACGGCCAATAATGAAGGTAATCATGAGAGGAAAATCTATTTTATTTCTGATCAATTTAGGTCCGGTACATGGGCTATAATTTCACTGCGTATTCTAGCCCTATAGTCTATTATCCATCACGAGACAGTGACGTAACTGCGTACTATGCTAAATGCAGCGCATAAACGCTAGCGTCTACTCGTTGCGCTGACGTATACACACGATCGAAGAAAGACGTCAGATACATACACGTGCGTAAATGCTGCGGCTGTAAAAATACGTTACTGTCCAGAGGAAGACAAATAGAGTACAGATGGTGCAAACTTTCCTCTGTGATCGCAATGTTTCCCACACCAATGAAACGGGGTTATAGGGCGCATATCTACGTGCAATTACCTTATTAATGATAAGTACTGGATTTGCAATTACAAATCGTTGATCAGGGTACAGTTATATTTGACTAATTTTCCTTCAACTGACCTCTATTTAAACCAATCTTCTTTGCCAATTATAGACATTTTGATGAAAGGGAAAAAATGTACTTTAGGTCCCAGATACTGGTATACCAGTATCGTAATACTGAAACACAAAAGTTGATACTAGTACGATTTTACTGTACCTGTATCGGTCGATACTGGAACACCAATTGTGTTCCAGTATCAAGCTATACTGGAACATGTTTATGTTCCAGTATCGGTACACACACTACCAGTGTAATGTCCTAGCATTGAACGATACTGGTATATAATTTTGTTGCAGTATCGCCCAATACTGGTACATTTTAGATGTTCCAGTATTGGACGATACTGGAACACTGATTTTGTACCAACATCAAACGATTCTGGGTGTTGCAGTATCGGATGATACTAGTACAGTCCACAATCTGGGTACTAATGTATACTTTTTCCATTTCTTATTCTATCAATACGGTGTACAAAATGATTACATTTATAATAGCCCAAGTGGTTGATAATCTATTAGATATATTCCTAAAATGCCTAAATATTGTTAATCCCGTTACGGAAAACGTTGCCAAATTATGTTTCTACGATGTATTATCCTGGTTTTGATCATGCGTATATCCGTACCGGGACGAAAAAAATCACGAGATTGTCTCATTTTATGTCTGTTTCTTCTTCTGGAAGAGTTTTGCAATCTTAATGATGTTAATTGCGGTAATGGAATCTGCGTCGACGCAGTTGGTAAATGCGATGGGTTTAATGACTGCCTGAATTTGTTTGACGAAAGACACTGCGGTAGGTAACCATGCCATTTATTCATTAATTGGCTATCTTGCAACACGTCCCGCGCGGAATAAACCGTGGGGGTAGTAACACGCATTGCATTTTTTATGAGCACGCGCACATCAGTTACGGGCTGTCAAGCAAGACATTGCCCAGTAATTGTTCTGAAATGATTGGACTTATAATCACTGATGTTGATCTGTAAGCACTATGATATTAATACCAGGCCCGTCAGATGGGGGAGGGGGGGGGGGGACGGTTGCGATCGCCCCCCCCCCCCCCTTTGAATTTAAAAAAAAAAATATTTAAGGTAAAAATTGCGTTTTTCTTAGTTTCAAATATAAATGATAGTAAAACTACTCATAAGACATTGACTACAGTTCTTTTTGGACTGCAAAATTTTGTGTCCGTGCGAATCTTTTTTGACTTCTAACAACCCCCTTCCCACCATTCACGAGGTGACCGACTTGGAATTTTTTTGGGGCAACCTTTTACGACAATTTTAGGTGAAAACGCCCCCCCCCCCCCCCCCCCCCCCCCTTGGGCAAAAGTGTCTTACGGGGATGAATACGTTAAACTCCACGGTAAAAGTGACTTCTACTATAGGCGTTTACGGAGACGCCTATAACTAGGATTTTCAAGGGGGGGGGGGCAGGCATGTGAACAGAGGGAGTGTGTCATTTAATGAGGGAGCGAGCCTTCTGGTGGAGGTCCTTCTGCCCCTACCCCCCTTTAGTTACGCCCCGCCCCATATTCCAATGTTTTATGTGGCATGACTTATGGTATTAATCCTCATGAAAAAATGGGTACAGGGAATTTTTTCTGATACGGCAGTGTGATAATACTATTTATAAAGTTTGAGATGTAGATGTCCTGAAAACGTCTTCTAGTGACCTACGTATTTCGATTACATGGAGCATCGGTTTCAGGTCAAGTTTCATAGGCCTTTTTGGAGAATGGCTGGTAGATACAATAGGAGAGAGCAGTATTTTTAAAAGTTGGGTTACTAATTGAGGGTGTAACATGGTTCGGGTAACACAAATAATGTGCAGTCATATGATAGAGAGCTTGCCATGATGAGTGTTCCAAAATATTACATTGGTGTCATTGCAAATATCTTGAGTTATAGTAGCCACTTTCAATCTGGAGCCCAGTGTCTTCATTTCGTACATTCACCTTATTGTTTAATGGTCTATTATAGCGTATGTGACGTGCCCAACGGCATATCTGTGCGACGAATCAGATGCGTCCAATGTGAGTATGTGCGTTGAGAGGAATCAAGTATGTGATGGGAAAGCCGATTGTCTTGAAGGGGATGACGAAACAAATTGCGGTATGTCTATTTGTTTAAATTTATCTTGAATATGGTGTTCCTTTGTTGGGAGGGAAGTTGGGTTTTAGAGATGCCCGCCATTTTAAAACTGTACAAAATTGTGTTTGATTTTCTTAAAGTACCAGGGAATAAAACACACCCTAGGAATTGTTGCCCAGTGCGCTAAAATGCAAGCACAGGACAGTGACTTAGGGCGTCTAGGTGAGCGCGTTTACATCCCAAAGTCCGAGGGTGGTTGTGGTTGCCACCATCTCAAATTCTTAAATCGCCATTTTGAAAAATATCCATGACAAAAGTGTATAGCACTAATTTGCTCAAAACAGGCTGTCCACTGTTGCTAGGATCATATACTAGGGTCGATAACTCGGTATGGTATTGGTGCAGGGAAGTGTTTAATGTGCATAAATCGGTGAGCAATCAAGCTGTTCTCGTAGCAACCAGTGTAATGGCCTGAGCTCAGCGCATCATATTTTGGTCCGGTAGAGCGAGCAGAACAGTGCATGTTGTGTTCGTAATAAGAACACAGATAATGAAGGTATGGATGGCGAAGTAAGTACTTTCTATAGAAAAAAATGCTCGTCTCGGATTAAATACGCGCAACACAAAAGCCCTGTAATGAAAAAAACTTTCATAAATATATTCTTACAATGTATTGATTTGAAAAGACGTGCTCGTTGTCCATCGAACTCATGGGTTTGAGGTTAGGTGTTATTAAAATCTAGGTAAAGTAGATGTCTATAAAACTTGGATAATAATTGGATAGTTTTTAAAATATTAATCTTTACGAAACAGATCTGTAAAACCATGTAGCAGGATCAAGTCCAAATTTCATATTGTATTTAAAATAATATTAGAAATATTTGAAACATGTCTGTCTCCGTATTCAAGGTATATGGTTAGAAATATCATTTTCCTCACTTATAATGAAAAATCCGGGTCAAATTCCGATATTTGGACCTTTTGGCGTCAATTCTGTCCTATATTTCAGTGTACAGACGAATAAAGCGGGATATTGAGGTCATACATGTTTAGTTACGTCATCATGACGTCATGCGTGGGATGCTTGTACTTGTTTTGGTATGTATGGAAAGAGGAGACCTCTAGCTATATTATGATGTCAAAATAAGCATACTCTGCATCTCGGCTTTGATTTTTTAGGGGAGATGCCCCGGAGTTAACAGTGTAACAAAAACGTCTGAGGAGGACGAGGGTTAGTCTAGAAAAATCAATATCCGATGCCCCAAACCTAGGAAACTCAGAATAAAATAAAATATAGCCCATAAAAGTTGTATTGCATGTAGTATACGAGCATAGATTATTTGAGAGTTAAGTGCAACCACGGATATACAATTATACAAAAAATATTCGGTTGCCTATTTTCAGACACCAAACGTTGCCCGGGTAACTGTGAATGCATGTATACAAACGTAGACTCTTTGCGGGTTGACTGCAAGAACGGATGGACAATGGACCATTTGACTGAAATACCACCAATATCTAAATCTATGTAAGAGTCAGCATCAATTTTATTTATTATTTATTTATTTATTTAATGACATATTTAACGATGGTAACACATGATCAGTGCATGCACTGCTTTCCACAGGGGCCCTCGGAAATGTTGCAACATTCAGGCAGCAGCTAATTCAGCGCCAAGTTGCGACATACATTGTGGTCACTGGAGTTCAGAAAAGACTATCTTCGATATTGTCACTCTCTAAATAATTTATCTGATGTACGTTTAGCAACATTACGTAAGAGAATAGAGGTAATCTACACAGAGGAGTCGACCCAGGCCTATTCATCATTCGATTGAATCGGTACATGACGTCCAATTCATTGCATGAACCGTGTTACCAAATTGGCCAATGCATATCATGAAACAGGTATGTCTCATTTTCCGACAAGATGGCAGCTAATCCAACGTATGGATAACCTCTGTTCACTTGTTGTTCATTTTTATTACGTACACATCATTTAGATATTTATCCGGAGGCAACGACACCACTGTAGAGCCTGGCGTATTCAAATCGTTCCGTAGTTTACAAGCAGTGTAAGTTAGAGTATTTGTGATGCAGTACATGTACATCAAAAGGGAGGACTTTGCGGCTGTCTTTTTTTCTTCAAGATAAATGGAATGGAAATAGACAGAAAAAATAAAGCAAATAATATGAATTTAGGAGTCAAATCTGAATGTCTTGATAAATGTTGATACATTTCTTGTCATTCTAAAACTTAGAAAATGCTCAAATACATAATACACTCAAATTTGACTTCACCTGCAAAGTCCCCTCTTTTAATGTGCTGCATCACATTAATTTAACAAGTCATTTCATATGTTGATGACCCTACGTTAATACATTATTTTTCTGGTTAAGTGTTGGTTTAGAGAGCCTAGAAACCAAGGTAATATTATTTACGAACGAAAAATCAGGCCAGAAAAATCAATAGTTCGTGCTGACTATTTATTTTCAAACCTCAATTTTAAGGTTATTAAAAATCGTATCGCTCTGTAACTGTGTAATATGTTGTAGTTTTATGTTCATAAGTGCGATTTAGCCCATACCTGAATTCACAGGACGAAATCAAGGATAGAGGGCGCTTCATGAAAAGAACGCATATTATAACTTTAATTCTTACTTTCAATAAATAAGCCCTGCACTCAGTCTATCATAATCCTGGCCGGGGCGTAACCAGGGGTAAGGTTAAGGAAGCAGAGATAAGCAATTCCCCTGTCATAAGATTCGCCCTCCTGATGCCCCCCCCCCGGGAAATGGCAAATTATGTATAGTAACCAAAACTAGTCCGTTATGCCCCTTCTGACCAAAGCCTGTCCCCCCGAAACTGAAGTTCCTAGTTACGCCACTGATTCTGACGCCAACATTCTGCCCTCTGCATGAGAACTTCCTTGCATATGTGTAGTTTTACATCACACTTGAGTAGAAAAATATATCTCAACAAAAATGAATAGAAAATAAAAGGTAGTTTGTATGATTTTCGAGTTAGAGAGGCATGCCTTGTTTGTTTAATTTGTCCCATAATCTCTACAATTTTATTAAAATATATATATTTTATTATGATTACAGATCATTATCGGGAAACCGTATCTTCAATATCAAACCACTATCATTTGAAGGAATGGGACTCGTAACCTGGCTGTAAGAGTTTGCTGGCATTATTATATTAGGGTTGGATACATTGAGGATTTAAAGTATGAGTTGATTAGGAAGAAACCAATGTGACTACTATGTATGAGCAGTATACTTGAGCTTCTAGGCATAATACACTCTCAGAACAGGTACAGAGACTATATAACTATGGGACAAGTATCTCGAAGGCAAAGTCCCCCGTTTACTATGCTTAAATTGACGGAGGACGCTTTTGGAGGGGGCGCACTATCACGGTCGTAGCAAACCAGACGACCTAAGACGTGGTGGATTTTATCGGCTCAAAACATGATCTGTGGCACAGAAATAGTACATCAATGGTAAAAAAAGCTGATTGTGATTTAGAGTAAAACTTATTTGCTTTGATGATAGCAGAATTTAGTTCTTATATGACACGAAACATTCAGAATTGGTTATTTGAAATTAATTTTTACGTGGAACAAAATACGAATTTTAAATTGTGGATGGCTTCGTCTGACAGTGACAGAGGAGGGGCGTGGCGTTATTTGCATTTCATGAATATTGTAATCAGATCAGTTGGGAAGGACGCTGGATCGCGACGATCACATCGTGTGAGGTCATGAATAGTCATGAATGAATATTCATTCACAACGAATGATTGACAGTTTACGCTTAACTTCCGGAGGACGGTCTGATAGAGTGCGCTATACTGAACAAAATCTCTACAAAGGGCAGATAGGGTGTTACGTAGGCCTGACAGGTATTAAAAAACCATGGGTTAAAAGAATGTTGGTTAAAAAATATACTACATTGGTTAAAAATGAAGCGTTGGATAAAAATTACTTTTAATACTGCGTTGGTTAAAGAGTAAAAATATATTTCATTTTAGTTTATTCAACGTTGGTAAAGGCATCATCATTGTAACCAACAATAGGTCATAACAAGATTCCCGCCAAAGAATTTCATTGACGGGAAAATATTTTGCGCATAATTATTATTTAGACCACGTCAGAATTTGTATATGAAATCAATCGTGTTATTTTCCGCCCCTTGTATATTGTGCCAAATATTGGACTAATATTGGTTTTACATTGGCGCTCTTCAATTGGCATCATGTTGCCAATCTAATATTGGACCAATATTGGTTGCCAGCATGATGCCAATTGAAGAGCGCCAATGTAAATAAGGTCCAATAAGGAGCACAATATACCAGGGGCGGAAAATAACACGATTGATTTCATATACAAATCCTGACATGGTCTAAAAATTGCGACCGCTGTTCTAAGTTATCGCTTCTCGGCCTCTTGGCTAGGATCTTGTGCCTTGTCCTTTGACTTGTCCTGTCCCTTGCCTGGGCTTGTCCTTTGCCAAAGTTGGTTCTGGCCACGGGTTGGCCCCAATATTGAAAGCCAATATTTGGCCAATGAAACATCAATATTGTAATAATGTCTGGGTTAAAGTTTTTAAAAGTTTAGCAAAAAGAATAAAAATGTAAACAACATTTTTTAACCAACTACTGTTGGTTATAACATATTAACAAACAAATGATTAAAAATTGTAACCATCCACAGGTTAAAGTTTAACCAACCACTGTTGGTTAAAACATATTAACCAACAAATGATTAAACATTGTAACCAACCACAGGTTAAAGTTTAACCAACAGCTGTGGGTTACGGTTTTAACCAACCGATTGTGTGGTTCACCTGGTAACCTCCCGTAGGTTAAAAATGTTACCCAACATGGTTAAAGATTTTAACCTTTGTTCGGAGAGTGTATAGCCGTCAATCCCAGGGGCAAAGAGAAGGAATACAAACTAATGTTCCATGTTTAGGAAGAGTAATATTGTCAGCACCTATGACAACTTAAACCAAAATCTCCTTATGCAACTTTAAATCCATCGCAAGGTTATAGGTGCAACTCCAAATTTCCTTTGTTCTACGTCGAGGAGCTTTTATGTCATCAATCACGAATCACAGACTCCAGACTTTCCTGTTCCGTTTGTTCCCATGGCCTTGCAGACGAAGACCCTATATATCCAACATAGCAAGAAAAAGGATTCGTCTTTTACACAGCCCATCTCCTTTATCACGTGTCAGAAAACAAATGCCCTTGGCCTTTAGAATTAACATATTTCCTGAATTTGCTGCGGCATAAATACATCATGCAGCGATGGTCATACTTGGAAACTTAAATGTGAAAACATCGGATAATGTCTGTATTTGCTGTTGCATAAATAAAAATGCAGCGCATAGTTGGAAAGAATTTACAACAAGTTATTAAACCGTAATAATTATCGTCGTATATTTTCAGTGATCTGTCAAACAACCCAATTACAGTAATTAATGAAAGAACGTTTCAAGAACTGGAAAGTCTTCAGGAACTGTGAGTATTTGTTCGTTGGGCAAATTGTTTACCGATAAGTTTAGAAGAGACCACATTTGAACTAGTGTTGGTAGGCAGCGTTCAAATTAAGTGGTAATCGGCTCGGCTTCACGAAGCATAAAAATGCTGGCGGACAACGAAAACATTTCAATGCAGGTTATCCGTCGCTCGTTGGGCAAATTGTTTACCGTTAAGTTCATACGATATAATTATTAGTAAATAATAATCAGCCTTTGAATGATAAAAAAGTAAATATCATTACATTTATATTTATGCCTCAACTGAATCTTTACCGTCTGCACTATTTATACACGGCACTTGCTCAGTAATTGGTCACATTTACTAAGTTGGGACCCTATTGCGTCACATGCATATATTTGACAAAAATGACATGTGATTATGTTCTAAGCCTAATAACTTAAAAAGTATAAATCCCAAGTGTGCAAAAGTATACATTGGTAGAAAGCTGAGATGTCTAGAATTCTGAATATCTAGTGTTTATTCCAGTATACAGGGTGACTTGCAATTTACTGTGCTTCCTAATTTAAACATAGTGCATTGAAATAAATATTGAACCCCAGATTTGAGAAGCCAAAGGCAATGCCCTTCCGGTCATATATTATTTGTAGGGGCTAATTTCATTGTGAAACGAAAATACAGGGTGATCAAAATGTGTCAATTTTCACATAAAAAAACGATATATTCTGTGTGCACAGTATGACAAAAATGTATATAAATGTTGGTTGTTCAAAATAAACACTTAAATTGAGTTTATGAACATACTTTTCTGGTAGAAAGGTACAATTCATTCAAATTTTATTATACAGGGTGTCCAAAAATGAAGAAAACAAATTCCACTGATTACGTACAACCTCATTTCTGTATTATGAATTGATTACAATGTTATGCCTAGCATTAATTGCACTGACATCTTGCTAACATACATAGTTAAAAATTGTTGATCTAAAGAAATCAGCATTTGATATTATACATATTTTACTGACAATTTGAAAATGATATACTAGTAGGGTGGCGGCGACACGTTTATCCTAAACACTAAAAAGTGATATTATTGTGCGGATTTAGTGGATAAAATAAGCACTTCCTACATGCAGGTAATTAGTATCAATACAATCAGCAAAGGTTATCAAACATATTAAGGAACATTCAACATTAGGTCCAACTTCATTAAAACCTGCAGAGATATTGTCCCCCACCCCCCAGTTACCATTTGAAATGGGTAATAATCTGCCGTTGATACATTTTCAGATGGTATTTGTCGTATGTAATTAATTAGTAATATTAATTAATTGGGGATGTAATTATCACTAATTAGGGTTTGGTAATTACAATACTGATACTAATCACACAAAATAATAATTCAATGAACTAATATATACAACGTTAATCATTTATATTGCCCATCCTATTGGAAATACATAGCATGCATCCTCACCCTCCTCCACCCCTGACCAATCGTAATTAACGAGTTATAGTAATTAATCTCAACTTGATTTATATTTTTTTCTTACAGATACTATTATAGCAATAAATTATCTTCCAAATGAGACTAAATATACTCAATTGTGATGTATGGTTTGAAAAATATAAGCATTTTAATGGCAAATAAACCAAAAATGTGACAAATTCACCCTTTTTAGGGTCCCAACTTAAGAAATGTGACCAATTGTAGAATACCTCTAAGAGGCTGCACAATGTTGTTGTCGCTTCCCCCCCCCCAGTCCCCTGATTTGGTCCGCCATTTTTAAAGATAGCGGGGCACTGTGAACATTAAAGTGTGTTTCAAGTGGCTAATTAATATCTGACAATAAAATCTAAATCTATGAAATTTATTACAATGTTTTGTATGTGGTATCTAGTCGCGAGGTTAACCGAAACATATATCTTCCCGACACTATAACTAAAAAAGTACACATTTCAGTTTCATGGTTAACTCAATTACGGCGCAAGCAAAATAAGATTCATCTCTCAAGTGTTGTGTCTATTCCCAAAAATAAGCCTCAACTTCGAATTTCAGTAGAAAATATGAAAGAAAACACGGTTTTTAAGGACCCAAGCAAGCAGCAACCCACTCTTCAAGCATGTTAACCGTCTAGAACTCAATAATGCATGATGTGGGATATATTGAGGTAAGAATGGGTCCCTGTATAATGGAGTATCGTATGTGATAAACTGTAAAAATTACTCAGAACACATTGAAATATTCATTGTTCTTTTACCGCAGATTTTTATCAGGCCTTCCACTGCAAAGTATCACCAATGGTGCATTCGTAGGACTTTCGAATCTACAGACACTGTATGTATCCAGGCATTCAAGAAAACATTGCCCAAATATAATAGCCAATTAACATGACCCAGTGACCGAGTAACCGTCTGACGGAGTGACCGAGTGAGTGACTGACAGACAGCCGGCCGACCGAGCGACCGAGCGACCGACGACCGACGACCGACTGACCAACATATTCTCGCGTTAAAATGCATATTTAAGGCGGTCAGTCGGTCAGTCGGTCGGTCGGTCGGTCGGTCGGTCGGTCGGTCGGTCGGTCGGTCGGTCGGTCGGTCGGTCGGTCGGTCGGTCGGTCGGTCGGTCGGTCGGTCGGTCGGTCGGTCGGTCGGTCGGTCGGTCGGTCGGTCGGTCGGTCGGTCGGTCGGTCGGTCGGTCGGTCGGTCAGTCAGTCAGTCAGTTATTTAGTCGCCAAGCGCAGTCAGTCAGTCAGTCAGTCCACCCCATCCTCTACCTTAAAATGCATATATCACGCATTTCATTTATTGCTGTATTTTGCATATTTGACGCATTTTAAGGCGTACGGGATAAATCGCAATAACACTGACAAAGTAGTTTAAGAATGTAGGATATCCAATATTTATAGTTTAAGATTGTAGGATATCCAATTTATAGTTTTAGCTTGTGCCGTCCTTGTTTTTACCATTTTACCTCCCCGACCACCAACCCCCTGAGTGTGTTGGCATATAGTTATGTATCAATATGATTTCCAAGGTGTCAAATCTAAAATACGTATACTGTACGTATTTTATATTTGTACGTATACTGTCATTGTCGGTGTTATTGCGATTTATTCCGTTGAGGGCGCTAACGACCGACCGACCGACCGACCGACCGACCGACCGACCGACCGACCGACCGACCGACCGACCGACCGACCGACCGACCGACCGACCGACCGACCGACCGACTGACCGACTGACCGACTGACCGACTGACCGACTGACTGACTGACTGACTGACTGACTGACTGACTGACCGACCGACCGACCGACCGACCGACCGACCGACCGACCGACCGACCGACCGACCGACCGACCGACCGACCGACCGACCGATAATGTTGTGTCGGCATATGTTATGTTAACACAAATCATGTTATGTTAACACAAATCATGTTATGTTAACACAAATCAAATCAAAAATGAACAAAGGCAATATAGGCATATGAATTTGTAAGCACTGTGAACTAGCCCATTTTTATGAGATTTTGTGTCGGCGCACATGAACAGCCTAGGCCCAAGTCTTTGTTTTGCTCATTGTCAAGACACTCAAGACAATTGTGTCGTATTTATAGTATAGGCCTAGGCCTAACGGGCAAGGTGTGGGACCTTTAATCATACTTACTAGGCCTATTGAATTGTCGTTGTCAATGCAAACCCAAGTCAATAATGTCGCCAATGGCCAATCATGTTGGCACATAGGTTACGAAATATTAAATAATTCGCCTATACACATAATTAAATTATGTAAGTTGATGTAGGGCAATTGCTCTCATTGTACTGATTGTAGACTCTGCAAGCCCACTATCAGTCCATCGCAAAAGTAAGCCCAAACTCCAACGTTTAGGTGTCAATGCAAAGTAAGAACTTATAAGTAGACTCTGTCCTAACTTCGACTTGAACAATGCAAATTATCATTATAATTAAGACAATATGCACAACTGTCGTTATTTGCGTGAGACCAGGATTTGTGTGTGCACCAGGGGCACAATCGATATCTCACGTAATGGTATAGGTCTATGTCGATGTCGGACATACAGGCTGTAGGCCTATCATGCCTATACTGAACATTTGACCATGTTTTGTTAGCATTATTCAACAAAAACAAGATGGCTTCAGGAAAGTGTTCCATGACCATTTTAGTTTAAAACCGTCATACTGGACCCTTTTAGTTTTAGAAATGCCAAATGTTGCGCGCTTCGCGCGTATTAGTTTCAATGTTTCATTATTCAAGCTGAACAAGATGGCTTCAGGAAAGTTTTCCATTTTTTTCCAAATGACCATTTTCGCTTAAAAACTGAAAATCTTTTTGCGCTTTGCGCGCATTCTTTCTACATGTATCAACATTATAATGGCCTCGAACCAAACCAAATATTATATGGGTGACGTTAAAAACGTTATACTGGACCCTTTAAGTGTTAGAAATGCAAAATGTTTTTTACAGGTTTTAACATTATAATGGCCCTCAAACCCTACGATTTGGATCAGGACTTGATATGTGTAACTATGCAATATCAAACCGTCAAAAACGTTATACTTGACTATTTAAGTGTTAGAAATGCCAATTTTTTCGCGCTTCAAGAAAGCTTCAGGACAGTTTTCCATGACCATTTTAGTTCAAAAACTGAAAATTTTTGTGCGCGCTTAGACTGACTGACTGACTGACTGACTGACTGACTGACTGACTGACTGACTGACTGACTGACTGACTGACTGACTGACTGACTGACTGACTGACTGACTGACTGACTGACTGAATGAGATGACTTGCTTACTGACTGATTTAAAGATATTTGTAAGTTCTTTTTGTTCAAGAATGCCTCATTCACAGATTTATGAACAGTGACTTATCTAAACTTATTTAACTGTCCAAACAGACTAAAACATGAAACATTTTAACCGATTAATTGTTCTCAGTGTGCTGGTCAGGGATAACTCGGAAGCTAAAAGGAAACTCAAGTTTGAAAATGATGCATTTAAGGAGTTAATACAATTACGGATATTGTGAGTTTTTAAAAATATTTTTAGCACATACCCAACCATGAGTTTTGGATTATCTTCCAATTTTGAACAACAAGCGTCTCCAAATAAAGCGTCTATACACTATACAAGGCTAAAGAAATAATAATCATCGGTAATTATGACAGAAAATTGAAAATACATAATTTGTATGCATTGTTTATTGTGCCCAGTGATGTGTTATCTATAGGAGGATACAATCTAAACATGCTAAATCAAGTACTAACATTAGGGCGGCCAATTATCTGCAGTTTGGAATACCAACAAATTAGCGAGCAGTAGTATCGTACATGTCATCAATGTGATTATTTAATAAGGACCAACATTGATAATTTGTATTTTTCTCTATTGCAGGTATGTCGACGATCATCGCCTATGTTGCAATTTCAAACTCCTACAAGAATGTACTGTTTTGTCTCCGCAACCGCCATTGTTTAACTGTGGAAGCTTGATGCAGAACACTTTCTTGAGAGTATGCATGTGGATTCTTAGCATAAGTGCCCTCTTCGGGAATTTAGTGGTATTAATAATGCGCCTTAGGGAAAAGTCAAGGACCCACGTTCAGAGAGTACAAGCATTCTTCATTGGCAATTTAGCATTTTCGGACCTGTTAATGGGAGCGTACATGCTGATTCTTGGTGTTACTGATTTGTACTTTGCAGATGAATATTTTATTTATTCCGATGAGTGGAGGGCAGGACCAATCTGCAAATTTGCAGGGTTCATCTGTCTACTTTCAAGTGAAGCTTCTGTCTTTTTTCTTACCGTCATTAGCTTTGACAGGCTCTTGGGCGCCGGGTTTCCGTTGAGTTCGATTAAGTTTTCACCGAGGTCTGCAAAGATAGTAGGCGGTATTATTTGGCTATTAACCTTTGTTGCCAGCATATTGCCAATATTGACAGCAGGGCCGCAGTCTGATTGGTATGATCTATCTGACGTGTGTATTGGTTTACCTTTAATTACCAGGCCCTCTAGTTTTGTGTTTGAGGCAAGTGGTGTTAGCGATCAGGTCGTATTTGACCTTCCAGTGGCAGCAGACACCAAACCAGCCTGGTTATTTTCCATTATACTCTTTCTCGGCATCAATCTTCTGTGTTTCTTTGTCATTTTCATTTGCTATCTGGTGATATATATTCAGTACAGGAGATCTAGTATAATGGTACGACGTACGGGTAGGCAAGATGAAGAAACCAAATTGGCGTTAAGAATGTCTGTAATTGTTGGGACGGATTTTCTCTGCTGGATGCCAGTTATCATCATGGGTGTCCTTTCACAGACAGGTGCCGTCATAATTCCCCTTGAAGCTTATATTTGGTCTGTGGTATTTATACTCCCAGTCAATTCGTCGCTCAATCCCTATTTATATACATTAGCATCATTGACTGCTCCTAAGAAGAGGCAGCTCACAAAAGGTTCAGAAATGACCTTTAAAAGCGATATGCTAGACACGATTCAAGAGAATTAGAGATGATTCTTAACACTATAATTTGATCAGTTATAAATCCTCTTTACAGCAGCGAATGAATACAGAAGGACGCGGGCCCGAGTGAAGTCAACAAGCGAACATAATCATAATATGCATGACACGTGCTTCCGTCCAAAACCGCGTGCGTGTGCACATATTCGAGCGCGTACACACTTGGATTACTTTTGCGCGCGAAGAGATAAACACCGAACATTTCTCGCCAATTTGGAACTGATCGAACTATTACACTTTCCACGCAGCTATTATTAGTTTTACCATAATTATACAAAACAGATTTTCCAGAAACTTTCGAAGTCTATCTCAAGGATTACTGAACTAATACTAGGCATGTTTGTACTTATTTCAATGGATTTCTCATGGTGATTCAAAATATAGTAATGACATTCAATAATGTTGGCATTTTTGAAACATTTTGTGAAATTGTGGATCTGTCGTCTGCAGACAACTGCCGTCTGCAGACAACTGCCGCGTGGAAAGTAGTTTTAAATAGAAGTTATCAAAAATATGGCTTTTATTTGGATGCTGCGATTTTTTAGCTTCCTTTTACTAACAAGGCTGTGGTGGATAAATTGTTACATTATCACGAGCGATCGGATTATTCTGCCTTCTGAATTCACTTCAAAGCGCCGTGCGCGTGTCTGTTTGTCGCAATACATATTCGTGCTTGAAAGCAGCGTATCGCACTAAAAAGGTTAACAAAATCGTTCTGTTTTCGTGTTGTAGACATAGTTAAAGGAGAATTATCGTGGTCGAAAGAGTTGCTCTTAATTAGTTATTTATACATAAATAAAATGTTCTGAAGTAGTTTTATGATTTTTTAAAGCGTCATATTAAAAATAATTAAAGAAAACACTGGTCAGTTCAACTTATCTTCAATTGGTGCTCCATTGTAGAAGAGGGATTTCTATAAAATTCGTGACGTATACGTAGCCAGCAATTAACATCATGAAATACAATTCTTACTTTGAATGATCGGGATTATGATTCCATGTAATGATGAAATTGAAATTTGAGCCCTGATTCTTCACTTGATGTAAGTGCGTGATCAACATGAATTAATTACCAAGCCGTATTATTGTAAAATTGCCCACGGACTTAGACATTATTTCAGACAAGAACACACGAAAGCCTATACAGTCATGCAGAGCTGTCGAATTCCCATATCGATGCCTGTGTAACTGCTTCATACTTTTCCGCAATAACATCCCATCTTGATCTTCTACCATCAAAAGCTATCGTTTCAGGATGTCATCTATTTCCTTTTTGTTATTGTATCTGTCGTAATTGCCATCAAAAAGGTTCACAAATCCATCTAAACTATCGCATATTATAGGTCAAAATAGTTACGGCGAGCCTGCGACGACTTCTTCGTGATATTTTTATAATCTATATCATTCGCGCAAATCAACAGCTTATTTTCGTTTCTTACACTTTTTCTTCTGAAATCTTGTTCTTAAAACTCTTAAACGAAGGTGAATGGGAGGAATGTGTAACCAAATAAGTTAGTTTCAATGTAAAATCATGTGTATGACGAAAATATCGTGAGTTTCAAAAATAATTTAAATTACTTTCTTAATAACAAACGCTAACTCTCATTGTTGTCAATGGGGCTAGATAAAAAACACTGAGATACCGTCTAGCTTAGCTACGTCATCATTTTAACAATATCCCGTAATAAACTCCCAGGAGCACTTGCTAATCGTCTTCTGCTAAAGTTTCAAATGAGCCCATAAATTGCTTCTTATTTCATTTCCCGAATGATAATGAAACTGAAACATGATTGATAATATGTGAATTGAACCCCTACGCATGATTAAATTAACTTGACCGCGATTATGTTTCTTTAAGCACATTTATTGTTTCTAGACTAAAAATAGATTGTAATGCCAAATGTACATAAAAAAGCGAATACAATATATACTGCTCAAAATCAGTCACGTTTATTGTTTATAGTCTGTGAAAGGGATATCTGAAATTTGGAACGGTTATATTTGACCGATTGGTACGTCTTTGCTTTTGAATTGGCGAAATGATAAGCACGTTGGAGATATTTTGATGTGTTCCATGCGTTTCCTTCCCAATAAATGGACATTTGGTTTTCACTGCATCTCCAGAAAAGTACATCCAGTACTAAGATAGATTAACTATGAATTTGTAGCTGAGATTAAAAGCTACAATGTGGAATTGTTATGAGTAGGAGGTAGAACTTATTGAATAATCCTCGTATATCCACTAGAATTGGGGATCATATTATTATATTTCTGTGTTTCGAACCCTAAAACTAAATTCATGCCTGATATTTTCGATTTTCGATCTAATCTTGGGGTTGGACATACACTAACTACTTTTAATGAAGCTATTGCGCTTTTAAACGGGGAATGTTTCATTGTTTCATTGATTCTCATTGGTTCTCAGAGAAATCGGCGACCTTTATATGAGACAACTTAACACGGCGTACATCAATTAGCGAGATCACGCTCGCGCAGTGCGTTGTAACTAGATTCCCATCGGCACCAAGCACATAAGCATGGAAACGAAAATCTAGTGACGGGTTGCAATCGCCACCTCCTTAGAAGGAAATGTCAGGACAAATTGGAGAACGGGGTTAATAATGGGTGATTTTGATTATAGTGATTGATTAATGTGGGGGTGTGTGTGTAACTACATTGTTCTAATTAGGGAAACATCTACAACGTGTCATCAACGGTCCTGTATATGAGGCTACCATGGTTACACTATTCACATTTTTTTTTATGGGTACCAAGCCATGAATACGGGTACTGATACGACAACGAATTAAAGATAAGAACTCGAGTTCGAGTGCGATGAGTACCGTACTAGATTCATAAATATTGGCCGATCGGTTTCTGATCAGGACCTATTCCATTAAACTAAAAGGAACCACAATGGACCAATCATAGCGATTTGAGCATCATTTATAATCTGTTGGTTTCGCTGCAATACCCTACTCTACTCTTAACGAGTGGCACATAATGGATCATCGTTTCTCCGTAGAGCTTTAATCCTTCCCGTATAAATGAGGATCAAATTAGAAAGAAAATCAATTTGACCGACAGCGCGAGAGACATTTGTCACTATTCTGAATATGAACTAATTACGATATGGTTTATGACGAAGATAAGCATATAGGATCATATGTGTTAATGACCGTCCCCTCTTTACTGAATGAAATGTTTATGCGGCCAAAGTCTATGAATCTACTTTAGGCCATGCGTATAGCTCTGATACCAGTACTGAGATGAGTGGAAGTGCATTTACCATGTTTACGAAGCCTAACAAGTACGGGTACGAGAATGGGCACATACATTGGTACCGTACGTTTGTTCAAAATACAGGCACTTTCGGGGGTACAGAGTTAGGTATATAATTTAGTTTAGCTCGGGTACGGTTGTACGTACGGCCCGGGCGTACGGATACTTCTGCCAGTCTGAAATAAAGTGTGAAACAGTGGCATTGAATGAAGGACAGAAAGACTATCATTAATCCAAGTGGTAACTAAAAGCTCAATTATGGTAGATGGTAACTATCCAAAGAGTTTTCACATCTACTACTCGGTGTTATTTGACCATTAAATACATCTGAAGCCGGCAGTGCATTAGGAATAAAAGCACACTACAATGAGCTTTTCTATTTGAGATCTACACACCCCTATCTAAGATATTACCTTAATTTCCCCCACAGGGAGTGTGAATCTCAAACGGGGTTAACTGTATGGTTGACTGACTCCATTTGAAATATACACTCCCTGTGTGGAAGATTAATGTAATGTCTACCACTGTTGATTTAATATGTTCACCAATTCATACACCAATTGAGTTCAATACACTGCTTTGTGGATGATGGTCTTACAGTTGAAATTATATTTTCCCCTTATTTTGTAATTTGTTACGTAACACCTATCAGGATGTGATTTAATAAAGACTAGAATTATTGGGAACATTGATGTTTTGTTAATACTTTATTTTGACATACATTCTGTATTACATGCTCTTGCTTTTGTCTAGGTAGATGGCGTGGGCAGGAATTGAAATAAAGACCTCCCCAAAAAGAACTAAATTGTTGTGAATGCGTCTGAAATCCAAAATCTTTATTCGTACTGATAATTATTTATCACAGAAATAATGTCGGTTAAAGGAATGTAATGGAGACTGCGCCCTCAATTATGATAATACTGGGATTTGTATATTTTTACAATTGTATACATGTATGAACTTACACCTATACGGATTAAGAAAAATTAGCCCTCTTTGTACAACAAAACGTCGATTCAAAAATGCTGGTAGAGAGCATTAACCAGCATTTTACGTAAGGTTAGGGGTGGTATTCCAACATATTTAAATAGTGTTTTAATCAAGTCTTGCTGTGTTTTTTTGAGTAGAAACAACAATAATAGCAATTTTAATGTTCATCTTGAATTCTGAAGTAAATTAATTTTACAAAAACCGAATTCTATATTGTGCTTTTATGCAATCAGTGTTATTGATCAAAAAGGCATTGCAGGAGTGGTAAAATCAAGACGAACCGATACACGTCATAACAAACTTACTGCAAATATCAAATGTGCCCTTTCCAGTTTGAACTTATACAACACCAACAATACTATTCAAATGTAACATAATAATAAGGTGTCAAAATTACCGTAATGATATCGGATTCTCATTATATTTTCATAATTAATATTGAATCAACAGTTTCAAAATTAAGGTGCATTTGTTTTTACGGCCTACTAACCTTTTTTGGGAGGTGTTTATTTGATAGTCAGCCAATGAACCGCTACATGTATAATTGCATGGTTTGTAACATGGGATGCTTGACCGCAATCCCATGATAGGGGCATTGAGAGATTGCCGAGAAAAATGAAATTTGGAAAAAAGAAAATGTTTCAATAGATAAAGTACGTAGGAATCCTGAAGTGTAATGATTTATGGGAATACGGTTGAATAATCGCGCTAAATTGAAATTTGGTTGAAGCAAGTTATGTGGTGATGAGTGAAGCTGATAATATCGATGATCTACATCGAAATAACCGATTCGTGAAGTTTTACATGATATATATCGATTTTAAAGGTAAACGGTTTCAGATGGTAGTTTAGTATAAGCCCAAGTATTACCATGGCAGGTAATAAGGTATGTTCAGACAGGCATAAGTGATCGGCGTAAATTTAGACCCTACAGTTGTGATTATTTCGAATCTTGTTTTCGGCAGCCTGGTGCTAAGCCTTGCTAAGCATTGGTGTCCAGTTTACATACGATTTATTCCGTTATTCGATTATCTCGCTTGAACATGAATGCAAGATCGAAATGTCTCTTTTTGTTACTCATTTTTCGCCTTTTTCGGATGGTGGTTTACAAGATGTAAGGCCTAGTAAAAAAAGTTCCATGTTTCCCGTCCCCGCAAAAAAACCCACCTTTTTTTAATTTCAAATTTTAAATTTTCAGAGCTTTATTTAATTGGTCACCGAATCAGCATCGATTGACCCCTACCTGGCTCCTCGAGTGACCTATATCATGCCCAAGTATAATATTATCTTTTTTGTTGAAATCATTTAGAAATCCTTTCATTAATTCAAGACACATACAGTTTTGAATTATTTTTAACATTTGAAAAATACCTAAATTCAATAAATAATCATTAAATAGGGGAATATAACTGCTGTTATGCATGTTATATTAAATAGCATTCAAAACCTATTTGTCATTTTATCCACCATTCATACATGAAACATCTTTCTTTATCAGATCACAGGCATATGACTCAGAAACGACCCATTCCCTTGCGCCCCCCCCCCCCCCCCTTCGGCAACTTAAAATACCTAGTCCAGAATCTGGGATCTAAATGTCTCCTAAATGTTTCCGATAGATTGATTGATTGATTGATTGATTGATTGATTGATTGATTGATTGATTGATTGATTGATTGATTGATTGATTGATTGATTGATTGATTGATTGATTGATTGATTGATTGATTGATTGATTGATTGATTGATTGATTGATTGATTGATTGATTGATTGATTGATTGATTGATTGATTGATTGATTGATTGATTGATTGATTGACTGCATGTTGTTTCGTCATGATTGGCCATCGTATTTAATGAACTTACGAATGTTTCATATGGAGTGCTTCATATACTTGTATCATCAGACTTTCGATAGAATAATATTATTTCTACCAGACTCTTTTGATATTACGTTTAATTAATATCCATAAATAAATATAAATCACAGCGGAAGAGAAAAATCCCTCAAAGGCTGTACTCGTGCGCATAAGCTGCGCATCCATTTGATCACCGCGCAGTTCTGCGCAAGTTGATTGAAAGAAAGCCTGATATTCATGATAATTATCCATATCTTTATATTGACAACGTAATATAAAGCAGCATCATTTCATCACAAGAATATAAGTATACTATGCTACGTTTGATTGATAAGTACTGATCGCGACTTGTGTATTCTCTCCAAAGAATTAACGGCGATCTGTAATGTTACCGTTAAGCTGAATAGCTATACACACATAATACTAACATATTCAAAGCGAATACAAGTAGCTGAATCGTACTCGTACATCATAGATTTAAACTTCAGTTTTTGTATTTGATCAAATATTACATGGACTTGACTGATTGAGATATCAACTATTACATCTATAGTCGATGGTATAGGAAAGAAAAATGACAGTTTTCTGAAATCAAGGTAAGATCAATCTTGTATATTATAGGCAACACTCAGAACTATGCAGTTTCCAATGCATACGCATCCATTGACCTACTATAATTGGAGTATATATCTCTTTTATTTGTGGTCACTAGCAGGATCGAACCTTGGAAGTCCCGTTCTTCAAGCAAAAGCTTTACCAACTGAGCTATCAAGGGAAACGATTATCACTGCAAAGAAATGCAAATTTAAAAGCTTCATTAGTTCCGTTTCTAGGCATATAACATCGTTTATTGCGTTAATTAAATAGGAATTCACAGTTATTTAGCTCATAAGTTGAAAAAGATTCCCATCGAAAGATGTTCCTTCTATGCACATAGCTTGCAATCCGCACAACAATAAAAATATAATGCGATCGCATATGAATGGACAATGGACAAAATTCTAATGGTACCAAATGTTTACTCTTGTATCTACTTAAATGGTCACGTCGTAAAATCGATTTAAGAAATAATAATCACTAAAACCCTCATGTATCTTGCGCGTTTCGAGCGAATTGGTTTCATTGATTTATTATTGTTACTACTTTGTTATTCAATTGGCTTCAGAAACGTTTCCTGGACATTTTTAGTGTTAACACTTTCCACGCGGCAGGCGGCTGCAGACGACATTCCAAAATTTCACAAAATGTTTAAAAAATGTCAAAATTATTGAATTTCATAACATATTTAGAATCGCCATGAGAAATGCATTGACATAAGTAAAAACATGCCTATTATTGGGTCAGTAATCCTTGAGATAGACTTTGAAAATTGTGAAAGGTTTCTGAAAAATCTGTTTTGTGTATGGTAAAAATAATAGCCGCGTGGAAAGTGTTAAAATATACATTTTTTTGCAGCGCTACGCGAAAATTAGTTTCAATGTTTAATTATCAATGAAGCTCAACAATATTGCTTCAGGAACGGTTTTGAAACCTTACTTTTTACAAAGGTCAATGCAATATTTTCGTGCGTCGCGCGAATCCTTTTTAATTTATGCGCATTTAAAACACTTACGCAGTGTTATTTGCTTTTGGAAAATTGAAGGGAACAACTCCAATTTTGAATGATATTGATAATAAGCCCAATATTGATTGGAAATGAAGTGAAGTCTTTCAATAAAAAAATAAAATAAAATATTGGTCAAAAGTACTCACCAAATCGCCCCAAATGGGTTCGAAAATTGAAGAAGCAAAAGAAATCCACATCCAGGGGCGAACTTGCCACTGTGGCGTTGTGGCGTGGCGATGGGCCGCTTGGTTCTGGGCCTCTCAGTGCCGGTTACTCCCCTTTTCTATTGTGTAAAGCATTTTTTCGGGCCGTTTTGGACTCAATTTTTGGACCCCCCCCCCCCCCCCCCCCACACACACACACACTCGCTACGCTGACATGGTCAACAAGGGCTGCTTTAATAATTTTGCCACGGCCGCTTTCAGGGTCCCAGTCCGCCCTTGTCCACATCCGCCCTCAGACTACCCTTGTCCGCGTTACCGCGGATTGCGTTTCATAGTCAATCATGCATACTCATACGGGTAAAAAAATCCTGCGCACGCCTATGTATACGCAAGGAGGACGGCATTCAAAAGGGCTTTAGTTAAACGATTTATTTAAAAGTAGACCGTGTGCAGATTACCTGAGCGAAGTCTGCAATATTTATAATGTGTCAAATGCACTTTGGGTCCAATTTATAGTAAAGTTAACCGATTTGTCTTTAAAATTATATTTTTCCCAATTGAGTATATTACACAAACGGAAGTGGTCGGGATTTATCGGTTTTACTGATATCGAAGTGCACAAACAGCTCTATTGAAATAATTCAAATCATTTGCATAATTTAAGCACGATAAAACGGGTTTTGACATTTGGCATCACTTGCCGTTTTAATCCATCCGTAGAAACATGGTAATTGCTATGTTTAAGTGGAAGACGTGAATGTTAGCTATCTGCAGGTGGGTGAAATCTGAATAGCAGTGATAAAGTAATATCGTGTAATTACATAGCATTATTTGCATCATTTTGCCACATATTGTGAAGTAAAGTCATAAAAGGGTTATGCAACTCAACAAGTACTGACGCGCAATATAATATACCATCAGCCCATTCGTAAGCTCCGAACGTTGTCGTGTACAGGGTGAGTCTGTAAAAAACCCATTGTGCACGATTTGAAGGAGGAAATCAGGAGGAAATCACACAAAAAAACTCCAAAGTCAGAAAAACTCCAGAGTCAAAATATAAACCTTAGAAAAGCTGAATATTTACAATTTGGATGCTAATCAACATTAAATGACTTAATTATATGAATTTAGTTATGAATCAGATTGGTGACTTTGTACGGACTATTTTCAGGTTCTTGTTTGAAATCGGTGACTTTGTTTTGGTACCTCGGGATTGCACCTCGGGGCGTGCCGCCCCCTCGGGGTAATCCCATGGTACCTAAACAAAGTCACCGATTTCAATAAAGAACCTGAAAATAGTCCGTACGCAGTCACTTACCTTAAAATGTAACTGTGTTGTACTAACAAGGAAATTGAAAACCTTGACAAATGTGCCTTCAGGAAACATGATGTTACCAAATTAAACTTGTTCAATATTTTACAATCTAATGAAAGGACATGATTTTTGACATTTGTATATTAGCTCATCCCAGGTATAACATTTGTGACCCGTCCCATTAAAACATACTCTCGAGGTCTTTTACCCAATGTCTGATTACAACATCATCAAAACATGCAAATATCCAGCTTTAAATTGATACCTCACAATGGAAAGATAGCCTTAAGAATCAGGACATGATGAATAGAAGCTTAGCATTTCTTTTTAATTTCTTTATAATTTTCAAGACATTTTACTTTATATCTAGAAACTAGAAGAACCGACAAGAGGTATGTTTTGATGTAATGGGTCACATTAAATCAACATTCCTGAATTTCCTATGAGAGATGTGGCACAAAATCTATATATCTTTTGTGAGGAATATTCTCAATATAAACCTTGCTTATCGAATTCGATAAACCTGGTTTTTCGAAGCGATAAACCAGGTTTTTCGAATCGATAAACCAGGTTAATAAAATCCAAAAAGCAAGGTTTTGAAAAACCTGGTCTGTCGACTGATAAACCTGGTTTATCAAAAACCTTGGTTTTCGAATAGATAAACCTGGTTTATCGATCTGGTTTTTGAAAAAGCTGGCTTATCGGCCGATAAACTTGGTTTATCAAAAACCTTGCTTATCGAATTTGACAAACCAGGTTTATCGATCGAAAAACCATGTTTATCTCTTTCATTGTGCAAAATACCTGCCATACATGTGTGTGTTTTCGAATACAAACAAACCTATTGATTTTTATCACGTATTGCGTATGGTATTTCAAAATAAAGCGCTCAACAAAAGAAAGTCTTACACTTTGTTTAGGTCAATTAAAGTAACTTTTGATTGTTCTTTTACCAAACAGGCTAGATAGACATTTGTATGAATCTTTTAGGCACATTTTGATACCAAACATAACACCTAGCAACAAAGATAAACCATGATTAGCGCCATTTAAAGAAAATTAGTCACTTTTCAAAAGTCACATTTTCAATTACTACACCGGAGGAAAATGGATGTGTGCGAGGTTCACCCCGTGAGTGACATTGTTATTAACCAGGATTGACCGGCGGGCAATCGATCACATAGTGCAGCCGTGTACACTACCCTACGCTAGGCGTACACTTAGTGAGCGGGATATTTGATTCCGAACATAAAGGGCATTTGTGCTTGTTAACAATATTGGTGTTTTCTTCCGCGTAATGTATTGAAAATGTGACTTTTGAAAAGTGACTAATTTTCTATAAATGGTGCTAATCATGGTTTATCTTTGTTGTTAGGTGTTATGTTTGGTATCAAAATGTGCCTAAAGGCCCTGTCACACCATAGCGTATGGCCTTAACGTGGCCTGAACGTACAATGTATGCCGACGTATTCAAAAAATAGCTCGAAAATTGTCAGAGTCCAAGAACGTCCAAGAACGTCCAACTTCCCAACGAATTTGCGTAGGAAAAGTCGACATCGGTGATGGAATGGACGTATCCAGAGCGTATCCATAGCGTATTAAACGTAAACATAGCGTATGACTAACGTATTGATAGCGTATCACTAACTTATAACAAACTTATGACAGCGTATCACAGCGTATGCGATAGGTGAGCGTATGACCAACGTATTCGAAGCGTATGTCTGCCGTGTTCGACGTATCCTCGGCGTATCCTCGGCGTATCCTCGGCGTACAACGAACACGTGACTTATGCCGCTGCAGAAATTTAGTTTCGTAGACGGCGGGACAAGTGTTGCCAGTAAACGAAGCCTAGATAATAATTATTAAAATATCTAGAGAATAAATCTATAGGTCCAACCTATAACTTAAGGCCCTGTCACACCATAACGTATCGCCTCAACGTATGCCAACGTATGCGAAATATCGAAAAATACGTTGGTGTACGTTGGCGTACGCTGATATAAGTTAGGGGTACGTTGGGGATACGTCGTTTACGTTAAGAGCACGCTGTGATACGCTGTGACAATCTGGACCACGAAAAAAACTTACGAGTAACGTACGAGTAACATACCACTAGCGTATGTCAACGTATATTTAACGTACCATAAACTTACCGGGAACTTATGCAGAACGTATTAAGCACACGTTGAGTACGTCGAGAAATTTTGAGCATGCTCAATATTTTTTCGCGGGCTCGACGTGTTCCAGATTTTTACAGCATAGGACAGCTTGCTCTTAACGTAAAGGCCCTGTCACACCATAACGTATCGCCTCAACGTATGCCAACGTATGCGAAATATCGAAAAATACGTTGGTGTACGTTGGCGTACGCTGATATAAGTGAGGGGTACGTTGGGGATACGTCGTTTACGTTAAGAGCACGCTGTGATACGCTGTGACAATTTGGACCACGAAAAAATATTGAGCATGCTCAAAATTTCTCGACGTACTCAACGTGTGCTTACTACGTTCTGCATAAGTTCCCGGTAAGTTTGTGGTACGTTAAATATACGTTGACATACGCTGGCATACGTTAGTGGTACGTTACTCGTAAGTTGGTATACGTTGATGAACGTAGACTGGGAGAAACGTACAGCCAACGTAGTGATAACGAGTTGATAACGTATATGTGCCGTATGTCTAACGTATGCCTGACGTATTTCCAACGAGTTTCAACGTATTCTCACGTATTCACCTTATGCCAGGCGATCGTGTAAGGCCCTGTCACGTATCCATAGCGTATCCATAGCGTATTGAACGTATACATAGCGTATGACTAACGCATTGATAGCGTATCACTAACTTATAAAATATTTATGACAGCGTATCACAGCGTATGCGAGCGTATGCGAGCGTATGACTAACGTATGCTTAACGTATACTTAACGTATTCGTAGCGTATGTCTGCCGTGTTTGACGTATCGTCAGCGTATCCTCGACGTACAACGAACATGTGGCTTATTATGCCGCTGTAGTACGTATAAATACCATGTAATACCGCGCCGATCTCACATTACATCATTCCCGCCGATGTCATCAAGCAGTTAACATGCCTCCCAAGAAGAAGCAAGCAACCAGGGGCCGAGGCCGAGGAGGAGGAAAAAGCAAGAAGGCCAAGACAGACCATGAAGAAGTGAGGATGAGATACTCAAGGAACCCATTTATACACATGGAAAAAAGTATCGCATCACTTGTTGAAAAGTACAAATGTGGCCTCGAATTTTCGCACCATGGTGTGATATTAAGGATCATTTGTTTGCGTAAGGGATCACGTCAACACTCGACCGCCCGGCAACCGCCGGTTACGGCCGGTTCCGCCCGGTTCTCACAAAACGTGTCGTCTGTTATAATATACACACATAATGAGGTCAAATAGCAACACTCTGGTGAACACGACCGGTTGATAGTGCCTCGTCACACGCGGGAGCAATAACATCTTGAAGTAATGGGCTCTTTTAAGACTTAAAAGTCTCAGTTGACAACCAGTACAATACAGCTATTGATTTTCCCTGGGGTTGGCTTTTTCAATCTGTTTATAGCTCAATTAACTTTTTAAAATCAATACCGAAAGTCTATGAATGTTTTTTTTTTATAGAACGATTATAGAGAGAGCTATTATGACCGCAAAGTAACAGATTGATAGTGTAAATTGGTCAGATTACAGCATTAAGTCAACCGGCGGTTGTTCAGTGTTGCATGCGCGAATATTCATATACAAGTAAAACATTTGACCTGAACGAACCGGGCGGAACCGCCCGTAACCGGCAGTCAACGGGCGGTCGAGTTTTGACGTCTCCCCTAAGCTGTCCAACAAAATGTTATGCAACAAAAGGGCCACATTTTAGTTTGTGATGTAATCGATGTAATGTTTTTCAAGGCCAAAGTGAAAATGCATAAAACAAGTTTGAGTAAAACGCGATATTGAGAGGCCCAATGATTAATCTCTATAGTTGTAATCCTTGGTAACACATTCAAGTCTTCCAAGGTCAAAGGTCATCTGAGGTCAAATTTCAAAAGTTGCCCGATTGTCCTCAAACATGAAAAAACTCCCTTTTTCGTACGCCCAACGGTTATGGGGTCAAAGGTCAAAATAGGTCAAATTTTAAATAAGTTCAAATGACAAAAGCAATATTGCGGAAGTGTTGACCTAGGTCAAATAAATTTAAAAAAATCAACGGTGACCTCATCGTATATACTAGATTTATGAGCAACAAAAAATGGCATGTTTGGACTCATTCACTGTATTGTAGCCTATAACGTCTAAATGAAACATTTCTTGCGCCAAATACAGAACTAATATAATGACTATTTTAAGTTTTTAAAGTCTATTCAATATCGAGTTATACCCAAACTTGTTTCATGCATGTTTTTGGACAAAAGCATGCATTTTCCCATCAGCCTTGAAAAACATCTATCGATTACGTCACAAACTAAAATGTGGCTCTTTTATTGCATAGCATTTTGTTGGACAGCTTACGCAAACAAATGATCCTTAATATCACACCATGGTGGCAAAATTCGAGGCCACATTTGCACTTTAAAAACATTGGGTGTACCATTATTGTTTACATTTAAATTGAATTTCCAATTAAACCTGGTGTATACGAGGGTAGGGTCATTCAATAAGTTCTACCTCCTCCCTCATAACATTGCTAATATGAATGTCAGCCTTATGGCATTTGTTATTATTAAAGCTACTGATATATAGTGAATGACAATTGATATCTGTTTTACTTTTCATACGATTTGGTCAAAGCCGGAGAGATATTATGGACAATGGAAACGGAAAATTACCTTAAAAATAAATATATGTTTTACGGTGTTTTTTTCTTCAATTTATAATGTTAGATATAAGAGCATGATTTTAATACTGAAAATGGAAGTCAATGAATGATATCTGATTATAGTATTATCAGATATGAATAAGATTGTAAGCAATATTTACTCTTGTAGGCTTGCAAATATTGTAATATCAACTGAAATGTATTGATATGCCTTTACTGGAATACTGCTAATCAGTATAATTTTCGTTGTTACAACTCAAGCCACAGTGATGCCTCGTATGTTAAATCTTTAGTCACATTGTGAATTTTCAGTATGTGCAACCTTTGGAATATCCTAGTATCAGGTAGTCAATGGTAGAAATATATCTTTGGGAGACTTGTATTCCCTCTAGTTAGTCCGGTATATTGAAAATCACTTAGTTCTTATATGAATGTCAAATATGCCTTTTCCAGAGTTCTATAGGGGGAGGTGGAAACCTATGGTTGTCCTGACCTGGTTCTGGTTAATCAGAGGGCATATTCTTTCCAAAGAAATCAGTCACCTTTGTTCTTTATAGTCTGTTAAAGAGATATCTGACATTTATAACGGTTATAATTGACCGATAGGTATGTTTTGCCTCTTACAATAGGCCAAATGAATAGCACTTCGGCGATATTTTGCTGTTTTTCATTCGTTTTCGTCACACTAAATGTAAGTTTCGTTGCATCTCCAGAAAAGTACAACCAGTACTTCAATCAACTAATTTGATGAGGTTCCAAGCTACAATTGTGTGAAATGTCATAAGGTCTGGCTTACAATAATAAAGTTATGAGGTAGAAGGTAGAACTTATTGAATGACCCTCGTATAATATAAGTTGTGGCAAGAACAATATGAACCAAACTATTTGAATTTTCCTGTATATTCTTCTTTTGGAGTAACTCTAGATCATGTTGTTGTAGTGAATTACCAAATCGAACATTTGATAGCGAATATTATATTATTATCAGTCTGGTGTGTTGTCCATTATACAAATATTCAAAGCAAAAGAGAGGTCCAAATGTTTCATTTTGTTCAATTTGTAAATAATGGAATTACTCTTTCAAATTCGATATTCTAATTATCATGACATTATTAATTATTTTTGAAAATAACAACAGAAAAATAAATAATCTTGGAACAGTATCGAATTGTGTATACAAGTTATGTGAATAATATTTGAGAAAACAGAGTAATATAATTATAAGCCAATAGTTGTTCAACGCAAGAAGAAAATAAAGACTATGTCAAGTCTTTAAAGTTTTTATAAGAGACGAAAACAACAACTCTCGATAGATCTACTCAGATAATAACATGATATGAAAAATATTACGATTTTTAAAAATAAATTTGGCATCTTCTAACTGTTACATGAGTCAAAATGTCTTCTTGTTCACTGAGTTTACATCGTGTTTCAAGTGAAACATCATGTCACAGAGTATACGGTATCTTGTCTACTTGTAAAAATATGAAATTATGACAATGGTTGACAGAATATGAAACAATCTTTCGAAAGATCCCATATAAAAAAATGAAGTTATACTCTTGCAAAAAGAGCATATACAAGGTGTTTAAAAAAATTGTGCACATGTTTGCGCAACTTGTTGACCATGAAGTCCTAAAGTTTGGTGTAATATCTTTATACACACGGAAAGGAAAAACACTAAGCTTTTAGACGCCGTTTATTGTATCTGATTTGGATTTGTCAATCCTGAGATATACTCAGTTTAGCAAAGCTACCCAAAATCAACGTTGTGCCACTTTTACAGAAAGAATGATTATGAGCGTCAAAACGATACTTAGCATTGGTCTATCCATGGTCATCAATCGTCTTGAAACATTGGGCTGGGCATTTGACCAGAATTGTTTAAAAGAGGCTGAGGAACAAAAATGATGTCCTTGGAATATTTGGTAAGGGATTTTTACGAGCAGTTATTCTGGGTTCCCTCTGAAGTGCACGCCGCACGTTATCAATGTGTTACTGTGTCCTGCCACTTTTCATATCTTAGTCTTCCAGAATGTTCTTTATTCATATTGGTGCTTGTATATACCATCTACCAAGCATTTCCAATACTCCTTTTAATATAGGTGTATTCCTAGATGGTACGTGAGTGTTTGGGAAATAAATGGCAAACTCTCTGGTAACTTCTGCTGGACTTATCGTTTCATGATATTTTAAGACCATGAACACCCTCTTCTAATGAAAATCGAGGCCTCACCCAGCCATATGGACGTCTGTCTTGTTTTGAAAATGTAGGCCCAATAAACATTTTGTGAAACCTCGTCAAAAGGACTGCTTCGAATCATGTAACAAACATCTTTATATTCAGTTCTGCTTGGATACACAGGCACTCATTCTATTATTTAAACCTATTCAATCTCATTACAAAAATGTTATTTTGCATAACACTGGTGAAGGGCAATCGTACAAGTGGAAGTTGTATCTTAGGACATGCAGGAGTAAACCTTTGAAACTGTAAAGTGGCACAACGTCGATTTTGGGTAGCTTTGATAAACTGGGTATATCTCAGGATTGACAAATCCAAATCAGATAAAATAAACGGCATCTGAAAGCTGAGTGCTATCCCTTTTCGTGTGTATAAATATATTAGACCAAACTTTAGGACTTCATGGTCAACAAGTTTAGGGACACCCGGTATATTTTACAAAGTAGTTTGCTCTAATGTACAGTTAAGCCCACACTTATTCATATCCTTTGAAAAATATGAGTTTTTTTGCATTTATCTCATATATATATACCAGATGGATTGGTGGAACTTTCACTTTACACAAAAGACAGTTAGTTTGCAAGTACAAATCAATATACTTGGGCTCAATATTTTTTGCATAACAATAGAATTGAACAAGAATTGTGTTTTTATGCCTGTCCAAAATTATTCATACCCCATACCAAGTCTCAGGATTGATGCCATTGTTTGGGCTAATACACATGTTTTTGACATTCCCAACGTTCTTTATATTGTGTAATTTGGTCCTCACTGAGTTATTTGATCTTCTGACAAAGAGCTAGAGTGTTGTACTATAACATCCTTCACTGTACATTCAATAGGACACATTTGTAATGCACACATCATGGAATTATTGCATAACAATATAACAATATTTGTTACAATGTGCACACACAAAGGTCCTCACTGAGTTCTTTGGTCTTCTTCTTATAACATCCCTCACTGTACATTCAATAGGACACATTTTTAAAGGATTCACATTGTATACACACATGGAATAATTGCATATCAATATAAAAGCCTATCACACAATATAATGAACGTTGGGAATGTCAAAAACATGTGTATTATCACAAAAAAGGGGCCTCAATCTAGAGCAAACTACTTTGTAAAAAAATATATATATGCTCTTTTTGCAAGAGTATAAGTTCTTTGCGGAATTCACGGTGTAATAATATATCAGAAATGGGAATGAATATCGCATCGTGAATAATATTGCTAATTTTAGAAAGTAAATGATGCTTTCAGGACTCGTCTTAAAGCTGCTAAGTTGCTTTGCACAGTTATTTGTAATAATTGTTTTAACATTTCATTTTACTATGTATGATGGAAGTAAATTTTATTCACTGACAACTTAAACAAGATAACAGATCTGTTAATATTGGTTTAGTCAACATTCTTATTGAGTTCTTATAATTGATCAATTTTCAATTGACAACTCAAACAAGAGAACAGATCTGTTAATATTGGTGCAGTCAACATTCTTAATGAGTCCTAATAAATTTTCAATTTAACTATCAAAATTAAAATGTATTCACTGACAACTTAAACGAGAGAACAGAGCTGCTAATATTGGTTCAGTCAACATTCTTAATGAATCCTTATAATTTATACATTTTCAATTGACAACTCAAACAAGAGAACAGATCTGTCAATATTGGTGCAGTCAATATTCTTAATGAGTCCTTATAAATGTTCAATTTAACCATCAATTGCTAATTCCGAAAAATTAATCTGGGGTTCTTTCATTTAATCAAACTAATTTTATAATCAATCTTGTGTATATTGTAAATTATCTAACGGATACTTTTCAATCAAAATGATATAATTTATCTATAATATAAAGACGTAATTCTGTCTATAATTTTAAAGCTCAACTGTCATTTGGTTTTTATTTGGAACATACATGTAACATGTTTTGGAACATACATGTTAACATGTTAAAGATGTTCAATAAATTATGTTACTTGTGTCTAAGGATAAGTTCTATTTGTACGACATTTCAGAGAAATACCTTAGAAATACCCTTCCAATCAATTTTGGTGCCAGGTTTACTATTTCAAAGAAACGCAAATAATGTTGATGTTATTTTAAACGTTGTTGTGTGAAATATATGTTAGTTTCGTAATTTTATGGAGAGAAATGAAAAATATCAATACATCAATTGTTTTAAAGCAATACAGTATTTTAAGTTTACAGTATCATGTAACGCTACATGTTACGTTGGGCTTACATTCCGGCACAAATTATAATAAAAGAAACACGATGCATATGTAGAAGATATTTACAAAATATGTGAATGGTGATCCAGGGTTGCCGAGCTGAAGTTTGATTTTACGGTGTGTAGTAAGTAATGTCAATAAATGATTAGCATTTTCCACAATTTTTAGACTTTTACTGTTAAATTGCTTTGTGGACTTAACATATGCGTACAATTTGACTATGGTTGCCATGGTAACCACATATAGCGTATGATTGGCTGAACACTAAAAGAAGCATAACTAAAAATAAAAAAGTAATTGTCACCATACTTGTGTGATATACAATTTCATACAATATCCTACTTTCAATATTACATATCAAATGACAAGATGGCAATACCATGAAGCCGGATAGGGCTGCCATGGCAACCTATAACCACTATTTTGCACTATAATTAAAATGTAGAGCATGATTTTAAAAATCGGCTTCATATGTCATTATATTTACATGTAAGTCCATTCTACATACATGCCAAAGGATAGGGTGATACGACATTGATGTTTAAGTTGTGCTTGTTTCCGTTTTCCTAATTACCGATTATGACGTTTTGAGATATTGGCCTTTATAGTATGGGTATCGTTTTTGTTAATTAACGTTGGTTTTCATTTGATATATGTAATTCTGGTGTTATTTTCAGTTGTGCGCTGAATTAATCATTTTCAAAAAAGAGTCAACACAAAAATAGCAGGGTGAGGAAAAAAACAACATACATAAGAAATCCCTAACCAGTGATATTTAACGATATTAAATGTTTGCAAAAATAAATAATATAATTGTACGACTTAGCAGTAGCGTAGCGAGTGGGGGCGGGGGGGGGGGGGGGGGGGGCAGCCGTTTTTTGACCTGGTTTCTTTGAAATAGGGACCGTTATGGGGATCTATGCCCCTGAAAAAAATCCTAGCTACACGCCTGCGACTTAGTTTCATCAAAATATATGATACAAGTGTTAATTATTCACTTAAATGTAGCCCCTTGAAAATCTTTACATGCATAAGTATAGGATAATGCACATTTTAATGAACTAAGTGTTATTTGTGTATTAAGCAAAAGCTACTTAACTTGATGACATTTTTTAGCTAATGACAAAGATGAACGCCATCCTGAAAATAACGCTGTCTAGAAATATATGGTTACCACGGTAACACAAAAATACATTAATATATATTCAACGTTGATTTTAGATTCCATTGTACAATCATAATTACAATTTATTAGTTTGATTTATATTTACTCTTTTGTCTAGCTTAAGTTAAGTTCAATATCGCCCATATTTCTATCGGTGACGTATGAAAAGTTCCACGTTGATTTATAAACATTTCATATAACATTTGATCTAGAGGCGAGTTTGGACGTACATTTTCATTCAATCGGTGCGTAAATTTTGAAAGTGTGTGTTTATAAAAAAATAGTTCAAACAATCAGTTATATGGATATCAAAAGTGAATTGCTCATTATCATATCTTTCTTTTAACCAGATAATCCGAATCGGTCTGAGGATGTCAGCCATGGTCTCAATTTTAGTACTATTACTTTTACGTCTCACAACATCGCTTGGCGTTGCAGATTCGGAAACAGGTACATTTATTATAATAATGGTATACATAAATGTATTATTATGTGCCAAGCAGTGTTGCTTAAACTTAATCTAAGACTTCTTAATCAAGAGTTTTATAGAGTAGAGCATTTCTTCTGCCGTCGTAAGAAGCCATGCAATAATATGCAATGTTAAATAGTAATTATAATTATTTGACTCGCTTATTAAACCAGTTATACTTCAACGTTGGTCACTCTGGAAGTAGAATAAGCATTTCAACTAAAAAAAACCTCCGTTTGAGATTCCAATAATGATTTACAGGGGACACCGATGTGTTGTTTAAAATAATCACATATTTTGTTTGTCATCGATAATATGGAACTACATGCATGTTCAAAATAACTATCATAATTGATTTCACTGATTATGTTTACTCACAATGCCGATTATATAGTACATTTGGACATTACGAGACAGTGACGTAACTGCGTATTCTACTAATTGCCGCACATAACGCGCGCGTCGACTCGATGCGCTGGCATATGAACACGAACGTTTAAAGACGGAAGATACATACGCGTGCGTAAAAAGCTGCGCCTGTTAAGTTACGTCACTGTCCAGAGGAAACCAAATAGAGTATAGCAATAGACTTCTCTACGCATGAAGTGGCAAATGCTGAGGTTGACATCCCTGCTCTACAAATTCGTTGGGCAAAAAAAGAAGAAGTTGGACAATCATTTTACTAATTTGTTGATTTACAATTTTGACTTTTGGTCAAACAAAATCATTGCCCAATACGGTTGGGCAGTGTTGACAAATTTATAAGTCATCGGAAGGACTTTGATTTCTGCGAAGAAGTTTTGCCAACAAAATCCTCATTTTTTCCGGTCATTAGTCACGCGATGCAACGATTTCCAGAATAATTGGGTACTTTGTGACCAATTGCTGCGCAAACTTCGCGGGATATCATTTTCGATATTTTCTGCAGAATGGCGGATACGGCAGCTGACGTAGCAGAGCTCTTAGAAGAATAGGGCCTTGGATTGGTCGCAGAAACCTTCTCAGGTGAAAGATGTTAGCTAAACCCACGATACAATATTTATAGAAACATCCGAGCCATGACTTAGAGTACTGCACGTTTTTGTTTTCAGTAAAATAGTCACGAAAAAGGAGTGTAGGACGTAACTGTTGAGTGTTCATATTCCTACAATATGCTCTTTAGGTTGAGTCTACTTTGTCAAATGTGTGCATATTATTTAATATATTTGGAACTCTTCCACTGATGGTTCGTAAGGTATATTGGTTACCATTTCATCCTACTTTGCTTTGATTGGCTGGCCGTGGAATAGGCGGCAATTGCGATAGTTAACCGTTATAGAAGGATTTAATCTTATTAGCGACTAGTCAAGGCGCTATTGCAACTAATGAAAATCGAAATCCTTGACAAGTTTGAACAAGTGGATATGGGGCTGATAGAGAGCTATATAATAGAGATATGTGTATTGGGGCATGAACTACACTAGTATATAATACTAGAATACGCGGTTCGTGGGTTGGTCGGTTCTCGGGTTGTGGGTTCACGGGATGTGTACTCTTAAAATTCTTTTTTCACAGGTGCCCTAGATATTCCAGATAACCATATTAATACTACCCGCAATCCCTTTAACATGTTTAACACGGTTTACACTCCCAGTTCCTTTAGTAGCCCTAACCCGCCGAAATACTACAAACTTGCACGCACCCGGTCTAAGGGTTGATTCCCGGCACATGCAGAGACTTCCCCCCACCCCCAATTTAACCCTCTCCTGATCATATGGTTTAACTCAGGCCTGGTTTAACTCCAAAAAAAAAAACACGCCCGGGAGTTAAAGTTAATTGGAGTCCTCTTTCTATATCCTGGCTGTATATATATATATATGATTGAATTTGGTCTCGTCTCCTCGTGCCCCGTTATCTTGTAGTTGTAGGCCTACTGTACGGTTTGCACTGCGGAGCCAAACGCGAACGCACCTTACGGTCTGCGCCATTACGCTTGCGCCGGTAATCGCGTGCGCCATGTTTTGTTTATACGCGAGCGCGCAGCAACAGTGTAAGAGTATGTTTACTTTTAGAAAAGTTCGTAAAATATTTAATATGTCGGTCGTATTATCCTGTATAAATGCTTATTGCGATGCGATCTTTAAGGATAACAAACACATATACAGGAATGTAGCTATGTCCATAATGAAAATATTTTGGGTGAAGACCATATGTCATCACTCACTCCGTAAGCCACAATTTGAGACCAAATAGTAGCTACCGGGGTTAAAAAACAAACAAAATTTCGGTAGCGGGCCGTGCGTGACACTTTCGTGACTGTTGCGTGGCACTGGTTGCTACGTGGGGCGAAGATCCATGCGCATAGCGATTGCACGGACAGATGGGCAGGAATCTACACTCGGAGTCATTGGACAGACAGAATCGCCACAAATAGTATAGATATTTATACTTAGCCTGAAGTGACATTCCACATTTGTGAAAGACAATAAGACATACTCTCGTCGTTGCGCATCGACCGACGTCGATGGATAAAAGTTGACATTGCTTCAACTCGCGCGCCGATGTCCATCGACGTCGGGCGATGCGCAACGACGGGAGTATGAACGCACCTTTATTAGTCCATCAGCTATGACACTCAGTAGCGTAGCCAGATTGGGGGGGGGGGGTGGGGGCCGGGGGATGGGGCGATCGCCCCAACCAATATTTTGAGTCTGTCGGTTGAGATTGGCACTTTCGGTTCATTTGACAAGGGGAATCATGGAATTATGTAATTATGACGGTCAAATCAGTACAACGGTAGCAATTTGTCGCAGCTTTTCAGAGCCAAAAGGTACCTCAATCATCCAAACGCAAATTTTCACGCGACACGCGCGCATTTTTTATTCGCGAAAGTTTTGTCGGCTCATATCTATTTTTCGCCCGTACAATATCAAAAACCTAGCTACGCCACTGATGACACTTTAAATGGACCGAGAGATGTCAAGGGGTCAGTTTTGGATGTAATGTGTATAGGCATTATGACAACTTACATGGACCATTTTTCGTGCGCGTTTTGTGTAAAACATGCCTTACTCCCCCTCCCCCTCTCACATTTTCTGAGGTGATTGCAAAAAAATGTGGTGCAACGTTTTACAAACAAAATCGGAAATCTTGCCCCCCCCCCCACCCCAAGCAACAACAATGTCATGATTCAATGCACACATCAAGGTCAAATGGCCGTTTCAGTCAGTCATTTTTTTAACATTCAACATGTATACCACGATTTCTTTGATATTTTGCAGCGTTATGCAAACCAGGCGAATTCAGCTGTAGTAGTGGCAACCAGTGTGTTCATTGGAGCTCACGATGTGAAGAAGCAAGCTACTTGTCGGGATATGTTGGATACGAGCAATGTGATGACGGGTCTGATGACAAAAATTGTGGTAGGAATTGAAATTTATGAATTGTCGAGAAGGTTTAAACATTTTGTAACAATTTTTACAATTCCATTACATTTCCTCATTATTTTAAAAAGAAACTTGGAAACTGGAAAAAGCGTACTTTTGGTCTCAGATATTAGAATGTTCAAGTATCATCCAATTCTGGAACACCCATTATCGTCTGATACTGGTATAAAGTCAGTGTTCAAGTATCGGACGATACTGGTAATGTCTACCAGTATCGTCCGATAGTAGAACAAAATCGTTTCAGTATTGTTCACCAAATGCATCTTGAACCTAAAAAGGATCACTTTTCACCCGATTTTATAAATGATTGAACAGAATCCTCCTTTTTATGAGGCACATTTTACATGAAGTATAACACACTGACAGTGATTGTGGCTATCTTCATAAGCAGCCTTTGTTAAAATATCCGTAGCTCTCATACACTTTTCTACCAGAAAAATCAGAAAGCTTATCGAAAATGTAGTGAAGCCTCATTTTCCATATACTTTCTTAAATTATGTATCAATTCTAGAAATCTGACCATTATTCCTTTTCTAACCAGGACCCTCCCCTTACATTTGTTCGGTCGTGCTAAAACGTTCATATAATTCATCAAATGACGGAGGGGTATTGCACTAACAGCGATTGTGCTTATTATTGGTGCTATCAACTTCAATCTTGACATTTATGTTGTTAATAATGTTTTTAATATCCATCAATACTGAAAAAACGTTCCAGTATCGGGCAAGACTAGAAAAAACCCGTACCAGTATCTAGCGATATCGGAACACATAATATGTACCAGTGGTGTTCCGATATTTGGAGTAAAATCGTACCATATCGAGCAATACTGGTAACTTCATGTCCCAATATTGAACTATGGTATACCAGTATCAGGGATCTAAAGTACACTCATATACCTTGTATCCTATTGTTTTAAGGGGGCTGTGCACCTTCAGGTACAACCTCCGTAAAACTGCTGTAACTTCTTCATTATTCATTTAATCTATATAAAAGTATAACTTTTTTTTGCAGAAAAGGGTTTAATGAATCCAACCATGATCATGAAATTGACCATTTTTGAGAAAATTATAAAAAAACACGTTTTTTGACCCATTTTAGGTTCTGCAAAGATAACTCAAAATATATTTTGTCAAATTTTGTCATACTAGTTTTACTATTCCTAATACAATTCCCTAAGACTTTTTTTGTTTTTGTTGAAAATCGTTATTATTTTTTGAATTATTGACCAAAAAGTGCCCAAAATGTGAATTTTCATGATTTTGGAGGTAAAAGAAAAGAAAAAAAACATTTTCGAGGGTAGGGGGTGGTTGCCACCTTTCAATATTTAAAAAAAAAAATCGCCATTTTGAAGAAAAAAACACCTTAATAGATCCTGAATTCATAGCTTATGTTAAAAACATCACATCCCTCTCTTATAAGCCAAAAACGGTGAAATTCCGATATTTGGAACCGTTTTGGCGCAAATTTCAATGTTTGCCCATATTTCAAACAGCATACAACGGCATTTTGAGGTCGGCCATGTTTAGTGACGTCATTGTGATGTCATACATGTGATGATTGTACTATTTTGGTATTTGGTATTAGATTAATTTTATAAATTGGTTTATTATCATTGTTCAACCTGGTAATAGGACTGCGCGTTGCGTGGCCATACATTATCGAAACAAAATATTCAATCAAAGTGTGACCAAGGGCGTCCCCAGACCCTTTTCATTAGGGGTGCGTAAAGGTCATCAATTGCCGACAGAGCCGGTTGTGCCGACAAAAAAAAAATGTCGGCTCGCTTCGCTCGCCAGAATTCATACACGCATATTTTAGTATGGACTGTATGGTCAGGAGCGTCAATCAGTTTTCAGGCATGGGGGGGGGGGGGGGGGGGCACAAATTTGATAATGATAATTGAAATGTTAAATAAAGCAGCGCGTAGCGCTGATTGAATAGTTCTGGGGGGAGCCAAGGGCGTATCCAGGACTGTTTTGAGGGGGGGGGGGGGGGGCACATCCTCAAGCCGTCTTGTTTATCTTAAATATTGAAACGTTGAAACTAATACAAAGCGCGCAAAAACCTGCAGAAAATATGAAACTAATACAAAGCGCGCAAAAACCTGCAGAAAATATGCGGTTTTTGAACTAAAATGGTCATGGAAAACTGTCCTGAAGCTTTCTTGAAGCGCGCAAAAATTGGCATTTCTAACACTTAAATAGTCAAGTATGACGTTTTAGACGGTTTGATTGCATAGTTACACATATCAAGTCCTGATCGAAATCGTATGGTTTGAGGGCCATTATAATGTAAAACCTGTAGAAAATATGCACGCAGAGCGCGCAAAATTTTTCAGTTTTTGAACTAAAATGATCATTGAAAACTGGTTGGAAGCCTTCTGATACTATAAATTAAGCTTAAATAATGAAACATTGAAACTACGCGCGAAGCGCGCAAAATTTTGCATTTCTAACACTTAGAGGGTCCAGTATAACGTTTTTAACGTCACCCATATAATATTTGGTTTAGTTCGAGACCATTATAGTGTTGATACCTGTAGATGCGCGCAAAGCGCAAACAGATTTTCAGTTTTTAAGCTAAAATGGTCATGGAAAACTTTCCTGAAGCCATCTTGTTCAGCTTGAATAATGAAACATTGAAACTAATATGCGCGAAGCGCGCAAAATTTGGCATTTCTAAAACTTAAAGGGTCCAGTATGACGTTTTGGTTTGGTTCGAGATCCATTATAATGTTGGAACCTGTAGAAAGAATGCGCGCGAAGCGCACAAAGATTTTCAGTTTTTAAACTAAAATGGTCATGGAACACTTTCCTGAAGCCATCTTGTTTTTGTTGAATAATGCTAACAAAACATGGTCAAATGTTCAGTATAGGCATGATAGGCCTACAGCCTGTATGTCCGACATCGACATAGACCTATACCATTACGTGAGATATCGATTGTGCCCCTGGTGCACATACAAATCCTGGTCTCACGCAAATAACGACAGTTGCATTGTTCAAGTCGAAGTTAGGACAGAGTCTACTTATAAGTTCTTACTTTGCATTGACACCTAAACGTTGAAGTTGGACTTACTTTTGCGATAGACTGATAGTGGGCTTTGCAGAGTCTACAATCAGTACAATGAGAGCAATTGGCCTACATCAACATACATAATTATAGGCGAATTATTTTTTGTAACCTATGTGCCAACATGATTGGCCATTGGCGACATTATTGACTTGGTTTGCATTGACAACGACAATGAAATAGGCCTAGTTAGTATAATTAAAGAGCAATACAGGTCTAGGCCTATACTATTCCGACACAATTTTTGTGCGTGTCTTGACAATGAGCAAAACAAAGACTTGGGCCTAGGTTGTTCATGTGCGCCGACACAAAATCTCATAAAAATGGGCTCGTTCACAGTGCCTACAAATTCATATGCCTACCATTGCTTTTGTTCATTTTTGATTTGATTTGTGTTAACATAACATATATGCCGACACAACATTATTATTTGCGCATACGATAATTGTTATAGGGATTTCTTTCTTTCTTTCTTCCCCTTTTCCTTTCTTTCTTTCCTCTTTCCTTTCCCTATTCCTTTCTCTTTCTTTCTTTCTTTCTCCCCTTCTTTCTTTCCCTTTTCCTTTCTCTTTCCTTTTTTTCTTTCTCCCTTTTCTTCCTCCTCCCTTTGATTTGCCCACAGCACCATAATTTTGCCGACAGATTTGATGAATTGGGCCCCCCCACACACCCCCCTCTGGGGACGCCCTTGAGTGTGACTTATCATGATTCATGAGTTGTCTGGTTTGATTGGTATTTTCACCATGCAGATTGTGGCACGGATTACATCACGATGACATTAGGTGATGTACTCTTTATAACTTCACCAAATTACCCACGATATTACCCTGATAGTCAGATGTGTGTCTGGTATTTAACCAAAAACGGAAATGGTACATTCGTTATTGAAGTCATCGACATGCTTCTAGCGCTGGTTGGACCTGATGTACTTACCATTGGTGGTGGGACAGACGATACTCTAAGTGAAAGTGTACTTCTGAGTACGGAACATTTCTTCCCAGAAGGCACCACGATAATGACAGATGAAGTGGATCTATGGATGACGTTCATATCTAGTAACGCGTATCGTCAGAAAGGTTTCAGATTGGAAGTCAAAGTGATTTCCACGCTTGGTAAATACAACAAACCTATACTAACAAATAGTGTACTAATAGTGCAACTCATAAGTGGAACACATACTTTTCCACTTTACCAATGTGATATTTGGAAACAAACATAATTATTTTGTCATGTAATATTAGTACGAGGGTCATTGAATAAGTTCTACCTCCTACCTTATAACTTTACTATTATACGAGTCAGTCGTATGAAATATTCCATAATTAAAACTTTGAATCTCAGCTACAAAATCATAGTAGATTGGTCTGAATACTCATTGTACTTTTCTGGATATGCAGTAAAAACCAAACTTCCATTTAGTGCGACGGAAACGGGTAAAAAACAGCCAAATGTCTCCTAAGTGTAATTCATTTGGCAAATTCTAAGAGACAAAATATACCTATCAGTCAATTACAATCCTTCTTAGTTACAAATATCTCTTGAACAGACTTTAAACATTACAAGTGACTGATTTCTTGGCGGAAAATGCCCTCTAATTAGCCAGAACCAAACTAGGACAGCCATCAATGTTAACCCTACCCTAGAGAACTGCTGCAAAAGTCATATTTTCCGTGTCCGTTGTCCAAATTCTCTCTCTGGCTTTGATCGCATCATGACAAAAGTGAAATAGGTATCAATTAGATTTTACAATTAATGTGTAGCTATGATTCAGAGCTATAATCATGACAATTGTCATGAGGCTGACATTCATATTAGCGATGTTATGAGTTAGGAGGTAGAACTTTTTGAATGACCCTCGTATATCGCCCCAAATAGTTATTTTAGGAATACCTAATGATGATGATCTGAATCGTATAATATTACTAGCCGAATTCTATATTTATAGAGCCAAAATACAAACACACAGGCAAATACATTTGCTTTTCAGTATGAGTTAGTTTTCAATTTAAATGCTGAAAGATTCTGTGCTATAAGCAATAATACCCTTAAAAATAGGAAAAGAAAAGGTTTGTATGTTTGGAAATTGCTATTTTGTTAGATTGCAAGCCATAGTAAACTATAAAGTTGTGTTTTCAACTGCTTTTTTCTTTCTTTTTCATGTATTTCATTATGTAACCTGTTACACTAATATTATGAAATTATGAATATGTAACTATGTAGATATGTTATATCGTATATAGATAATAAAATGTCTTCTTTCGTCACGTAGAGTGCTCAATCCTTTCGGAGAGCAATAATATATATATAACAAAGAAGCTGCGTCGGCATTAAATAATATCAAATAAATGAAGTCAAAAGTGAAGAAATGCCGTGATAATATATAATTTATTGTACAAATTTTCGGCCATCGGCCTTCATCGGGTACGGTAGATTGAATTGTTTACATTCTGCACCCAAATTCGTAAGGAGCCGAACGCCGAACATACGCGTGCGCGTGGACAAAAAACGCGGGCAAAATACACGTGCGGGAAATAACGCGCACGCGCTGCAATTAAGAGCAGGGGATGGCGGACGGCTAGACACGAAATGCATTGAAGCTGACATTAATGCCATTTGGGTGCAGAGTGCCGAGAGAGTGAATAAGTCGTTGTTCTCTCTCTTTCCTATCTTTATCGCTGCCATGGCATTTGAACAGTCCAGCTATTTTGATGTCTTTGTTTAAATCATGATTGTGAAAAAGTTGCGCTACTGGTATGCCAGGTAGTTGGATGCGGATGGACCTTAGGTGTTCCGTAAAGCGGTCTGCCATGCGTCTTTTGGTTTCCCCAATATACAACATGTTGCATCTCGTGCATATAATGGCATAAACCAAGTTCTTGGTGGTGCACGTGAACTCATAAGAAACCTTTTGTTCACCGCTGGGTCCTTTGATGTTATCTCGCGAGGTTACATGCTTACATGTGTTGCATCTGGGTCTTCCGCATGCAGTAGTTGAACCGGGCGTAGGCGGCTCGTCTTGGTGGATAATGTTAGCAACTACCAACGTGTCCCTCAAGTTCTTGTCCCTGCGATATGCGCAAAGAGGGGGTGACGGAAATATTCTGGATGTTGTGTCGTCCGCGTTAAGGATATGCACATTTCTCATAATCATTTTGGAGACTCGTGTGTTGATGGGATGGTAAGTGAGTACCAGAGGGACGCGTTCGACTGAAGTGCGAGGTTTAGGTGTCATTGCCTCGTTCTTGGTCATATTAGCGGTGCGACGGATAGCAGCATTGGTGACGGATTCAGGGTATCCGCGATCTGTAAAGAATGATGCCATAGTGGTTGCGTTGTTCTTAAAGTCTGCATGAAGTGCGAGGTTTAGGTGTCATTGCCTCGTTCTTGGTCATATTAGCGGTGCGACGGATAGCAGCATTGGTGACGGATTCAGGGTATCCGCGATCTGTAAAGAATGATGCCATAGTGGTTGCGTTGTTCTTGAAGTCTGCATCGGAGTCACAGAGTCGCCGGAGACGAAGTAGTTGCGAATATGGATAATAATATATATATATTATATAAAAAGAAATGGTTGTCAATAATAATTATTACGCTCCTGATTTATCAGTTGAGCACTCTCTGATTATCTTTTGATGTGTATATTGACCACTTCGGGAATATATTGTTACTCTGATCGCTGATCAAAAACACCATTGATTGTGTATTCGCATTATCATATGTGTGCTAGATCTGCGATCAGAGAAGCATATATTCGCCTGAAGATTGAACAACATGACATGACATGACCGTATCGCTTCTCGGCCTTTTGGCTAAGATCATGTGTAGTATATGTGTGACATCGCTCATACATGAACAGCCCGCACACTGTTGGGTCTGTACGTGGAAGGTGATTAGCAGACAGCCGACCATTGCACTGCCGGTTGGTGACTAAAGCTACCTGCCATGTCAAGTTTTATGCTTCATGGGTTCATCAGGTAGTCTAGTCATGTCTGCGAAGCACCTTCGCTGTGCAATTTTTATAGTCCCCGCGTACAGGCAGATCGGGGTAGGATCTGGATTGCCCTTGGGTTGTCCAGGCCTACGGCCCATAGATTTGTTCAAAATCAGAGCAAGTTTAAATTTTGACCCCATATGCAAAGGTCAACGACCTTTTCACGTTTTACCCGATAACTCGTTAACCAAACATCGGAGGTAGGGCAAACTATACTTTTTCGTAATACTTGTGGTCCGCCGAACAATTTGGTATGCTTTTTAGCTTAATTGAAGCCATTTGAATTTTAACGCCCCTGTATGGCGGCCATTTTGGATTTTGCGCTATAAAAACGATTGCCCGCACTTCTGGGAGGTATATAGGAGCTAATTTTTCTTAAAATCAGTCCATCTTGACAAATCCATCAAGAAAACAGGGTATCCTAAAACTGGTCACGGATCTCATGGAAATGACTCTACTAATTACACAAAGAATACGTATGATCATTAAGATATGAAAATGCAGTCAATTTAATAGATATTGCACGATATGGTAAAGATGAGATAAAATCACCAATGCGCGAATGGACTTGCTTCTAACTTATACAAGGATAGCCCGAAGCATACATTTCTATCTCTGTAGAGCAATTTTGAAGTTCAAAAACGGAAGCATCAAACTTGTTTGTTCGAAATTTTCAAATATCTACGATATAAGGCAAAAACCAAAGTACCATTAAGCAATGCACTTTGATGATGAATTTTCAAATTCCAAATTTGAAATTAGCTATTGAATTAATACAACTCCAAAAGACTGGTAAATTATTTTGTCGATACTTCTGTGTAAAACAGCCTTTAGTTTTCCGCGCCCTGGTTTAAATTGAACTTGTCTACCCACACAAAGTTTTCATGTTTACTTTTCAAACAGTCAAACTCCCCCAAAATGATGTTTCCGAAAAGTGGCACTTTTCCACGATACAGGGAAGTTACTGACGTGATGTTTCAAATCAAATAAGGACCAGCTAAGGAGAGTAAAAAATGTCTTTTAATTGAAAATAAAAGTGCCACTTTTTCTCAAAACATAATTTTGGTGAAATGTGAAAAAAATGTTTTGCAAAAAAAACACACATGATATTGAAAATGGAAAATTTCTATGGGTAGACAAGCGTTTTCCCCTTTAATTTCATAGATGTTTCGAGTTCTCATAACGTACAATTGTGCGTGGAGTTATGCAAACAAACGTGATCTAATTTGATGGGGTTATTTTTTTAAAACCCTTTATTAAGAACACAAAGCATCGTGTGAAAACATATCGGGTTACCTTTAACTATTTATATCATATTCATATACGAGTTATCTATAGGAATGTGTATACGTTATGTTTCAGCATCCTGCGACAACGAAGATATAATGTGTAATGGTGGACAGAGCTGCCTAAATGGGGCATTCATAAGCATTGGAAAATATGACCAATCGTTAAGGGAACAATCGTGTTGTAAGTAGTTTTAATCGTTTGTAATAACTGCATACTCTGTTTTTGATGCACATACTGTGCATACCATAATGTAACGTGGTTGGTGTGGAACCCACCCAATACTATCATCTCTGAAGCGTCCAGTTGGAATCATTCAGTATCTCGTTGTTATCGTTTATGTTTTCATAAATAGCTATTGGATGATTGAGTCTAGCAACATCATGTTTCATCATGTTAATTGTAACCGACTCTTCCGATATAAGAGGATCTTATACTACGTGCTTAAATACTTTGGGATTGTATTATTTAGCATTATTTCAATTTTGGCCAACTAAAATGTTAAGGAAAACCGTTGACTATTGCATTTTATTGCTGCCAATTGGCAGCTTTTAACGATTGTTAGTATTTTGACCAGGAAAAAAAGTATTGCCGAATCATTGTATTTATGAACACATTTTGGCAGGACAAAATAACAACAATTGTCAAAAGCTGCCAATTAGCAGCTTTGAATGCTGCCAATTGGCAACTTTGTGGCAGAAGCTGCCAATTGGCAACAATAAAATATAGATTTTAACGTTTTTTGTTATGTTGGCCAGTGAAAATCGATAAATCACCGAATAATACAATCCCAAAGTAGTTCAGAACCTGTTGTGCGCAGAAACAGTTCAGTATTGTTCATATACGTGCGCAGAAACAGTTCCATCATCATCCTGGTGACCAACATATACAACTAGAATCTTGCTGTGCAACATATTGCCAAGCGTAAAACCCTAAAATGTATGCTGCGAGCATCGATGCATAAAGAATATCACGTTAAAACACGCTAAACTAACATAACAAAAGAAGAGGGATCGGTGGGATTCGAAATCTTGAGTGATGTAGGAAAAAAGGGAAGATCGGATAATATGAACAGGCCGTGGGCACGCATGCGCAAACCGAGAAACCTTACCAGTGCTGATTTAAAAGGGAATAACTCGCAAAAACAGCTTCATTTATCTCCATTAAATCATATACACTGGCGAAGAAACACAGAGGACACATAAATACCATTGATCCAATCCAACATCTTTATTTCCGACAGCAGCCAACATGCACATACCGATAAAATACAAGCAATTATCATCTTGGTAACCAATATATACAAGGATCTTTCTGTGTAACATATTCTCATTTATATGTCAACCCGGTGACCAATTATACAACAGAGTTCTTTCAGTATAAACTACAAGCAATTATCATCATGGTGACCAATATATACATGTAGGCCTATGTAATATGGATACGTTCATCCCTACTCGGGACACACACAGGGGAAATATAGATCGCCCGGCACTACAAATATGGCCGCGCACATACTCGGCGAATCTCGAGGTCAGTAAATACAAGCTGTTAATCTATATACATCTGAGTAGTGTTTGTGACTCCAAACTATATTTCAATGGCGACGAGTACGGACGAGAATCCAACAATCAACCAGATAAGTCTATATCACATTTAATTCTGAAATAAAGCTTAAGCTTACACCCAGTCAGTGCTCAGATTAGTCAGAATCGGAAAGATAGCGAACTCGAACTGAATAAACTCTGGTTCATATTGACGATAAACACGTCATCGTTTTACTTCACCTGTATCCCACAATGGCAATGCCTAATATGCCAGAATTCGATCCATTCATTGATCCTCCCAGTCTGTCCACTCGTTGGGCAAAGTGGTTGAGCCGTTTCAAATCTGCGATGGTAGGTTTTGACGTCACATCGGAAACCAGACAGCGCGCCTTATTGTTGCACTATGGAGGCCCCGCTGTTCATGATATCTTTGATACTCTTCCAGAAACTGGGTACAGAGGAATAATCAAAACCAGCAATAGATGCACTTGATAAATACTTCAATCCTAAGAAAAATATTGACTTTGAAACAATCATGTTAAGACGTACCAGACAAGAGGGTGACGAGACCGTAGACATGTTTTGCACCCGACTGCGCAAACACGCAATGAATTGTGATTTCAAAGACGCAGAGAGAGAAATAAAAAACGCAGTTAATTGAGAATTGTACATCAGAAATACTGAGAAAGAAAGCTAAGGAGAAACCCCGTCCTCTCGACAAGATATTGGAAATCGCACGCACACAAGAACTATCCAATAGCAGGTCCCAAAACTTAAGCTCTAGTTCATCGGATACGCTAGGCAAGATACAATCCACCAGACCAAAAAACACTCGTAGACCAACTCAGAACTCAAACAATGACAATTTGTTTGGGAAAATCCAAACTAATTGCTTTTGCAGCCGGCACTGGCTGGATGATCCGTTCCCTATTTCGCGGGCTTTTATGGCTTAAATTCCCGGCAACAATAGAATGGCTATTTCTTTATCTGAGGTCCCTCCCTATGCTCCCAGGACCTGTATTGCCGACTCCCTATTTTAATCACACTTCTCCGTGGCATTTACGAGGAGGTAACTGATTTCTCGCTCCTGAACAACAAAATTTTGTTGTTGGTGTACATACTACAATCCTGGTTTTCTATTCGGATTCACAGGATTGCTAGGAGATAAGCCTTCGGAAATGGTACTACTATATAATTCGGTGAGAAAATTTTGTTTTGTCTTGTTATTATGTAGTTTTTGTTAAAACGTATTTTATTGAGGGAATGTCAATGGCCGTAGTCGTCTTTGGCTAATCAACGGTTCACCCTCACAATATTTACAGGTTTACGTCTTCATAGGCCTACATGCATCGTTAAATATAATACATTACATATAACATAATAATTATAATACATGTTATAGGTCTCCAATCGACGGTGGTTACTCACATTGTACAGTCTTTGAGTCCACGCATTTTACATGACTGTTTGTATTTAGTCCGCGGGTCGTTTCATGTTAGTTATTATATCCATTTTTTGGTAGCCGTAGCCCTTTTTATAGTAGACCTTGCTTGGCATCCGCGCTAATAAGTCATATACTATCACATTGGCTCATAGTTTCGGAATCGGTTTCCTTGATTGTCCGCCATACATTTAAATTAATTATAATCCATCACGTTAAATGGGGTAGTCGATATTATTCTGGTTGGCCTTTCTCATAATCATTATACGTTTAAATATGATGTGGCTGCGCCATCAATAGTAATGTTTACAACTTAAGCTGCTTTGTGCCTTGGCGTGAGTGGTTTTTAGTCAATTGGCATGTCGTTCTACACAATAGGTACAATAGGCTCCGACCATCTTCTGTTTTGCGTCTTTCAAATCATTACATCACTGCCACTTAACAGCGCTACTTAACCCGGCACATCGGTGGGATTATCGATGTCACTGTTTCGATATAGGTCGCATGTTACCATGTATTGATGACCGCGTTCGATATTTTAGTCCTGGCTGGGCGTTCACAGATCCTATGTATGGTCACGCATTCTCCCCTTCAGTTACGCTTTGCTAATTTTATCTCTCTCCATCATGACAACATTATTTTTTTGTTATTTTCTGTTTTTAATGGGTGGAGTCTCTGCACTTGATATAATAATAATAATAATATTAATAATCTGTATTTATATCAATATCGATTGGCTCCCAATTGCTTGTTACATCATAATTGTTTGTGCTCGTTCGTTGGTACTGTTCAATTTGGTACTCATTCAGTCGCTTCCATGATTGGTATAAATTATTTAATTCGTTGGCTCGGTGGTGCTCCGGTCTCATGCGGAGTCTCTGCACTTGATATAATAATAATAATAATATTAATAATCTGTATTTATATCAATATCGATTGGCTCCCAATTGCTTGTTACATCATAATTGTTTGTGCTCGTTCGTTGGTACTGTTCAATTTGGTACTCATTCAGTCGCTTCCATGATTGGTACAAATTATTTAATTCGTTGGCTCGGTGGTGCTCCGGTCTCATGCGGATTATTATGCACGCACCATCGGGTAGTGGAGTGCTCTGGTGCTCTGTGGTAAAAGTTTATGTTCAAATAATTAAATAAAAAATAAATAAATGCAGGCTCTCACATAGCTTACAGTTGTCTGGCGATCTTACTAGCGTGAAACTCAGTTATATAACCGCCGTATGTTATGTTATGTTATGTTACGTAGGTGTATTTCAAATATTAGCAAATAAATAATATACATATAAATAAATAATTAAATAATAAATAAATTCCGGTATACACAGAATTGCCTGCGGTTGTCTGTTCTCATACGCGTGATTCTCGGGGTTGCAGTTACCTTGCTTTTGTTTAAAATTTTAATTAGTTTTTAAATAAATTAGTTAAATAATTTTAATTTCGTTTGCGCTTAAATTTACAGTTTCGCGAATATTCGTGTTTACTGTTCCATTGGGTTCTACTATTGCAATCTTGGACGTCGCTACCACGTGTATCTGTCCGTAGTTGGTGCTTTATTTCCGTAATCCGTGCATGATTTAATTGTTGTATAATGTACATTCTTTGCTCTAGTGACAGGTGTACCATGGCACATTGATTGTTGTACAGACCAACCATGCAGTCTGAAGTGGGTTTGGCCGTTTCATTTGTATCAGCGGTTTGTATCCGAATATATAACACTGGGTTGATTAATCCATAACAATTACAAGTCATTCGGTTCGTAATACTCAAACATTATTCACTACATCTTCATCTTCACCCGGTTTTTAAAATTACAGGTATTGAATGGTTGTTACAATGTTGGGCTATCATTGTATACGTTTGGGCTATTTTTGCTTATGCTGTTGATCGACAACATCGTATTATATCATTGTTACGTCATTCGTAATGGGATATTCCCCCGGGATATTCCACTCACACAATAGGTGTTTTCTTCTTCTAGGTTTGCGCCGTACGGGTTGGCTCATCCTGATATGTTTTATTATTCCTTTTTTACTATTAGTTTAAGGTATGAGGTTCTACGGCCAGTGGCTGGCAGTTTGGATACGGATCGGTAATTGGTTATCAATCATGGTTATTGGCCCTCTAGGTTGTAGTTATTAGTCAATAATTTTGTTTGAGTTGCTTTCACCGTGCATTCTTCGCATTTATTTTCTATGTCGGGTCATTATTGTCTAGGGCCGCCTGGACCTATCGCTCTTTTTGAAACATGTTTTTGATTGTACAAGGTACCTTTTAATATACCTCTATTGCCAGTACAAGAATCTGATCCGTTTCTTGCATTATTTCTTTCAGATATGACAGGTGTGTGCATGTGGTGGCGTATAAATAGTGGATGGGTACAACTTGCGAGACAGGACGAGTGCGTGAACTGGTTGGGTCCGTTCAAAGGCGTGTAACGAGTAGTAATTTGTGAACTCCATACATGTTCACCAGGCGCAAGCAGAGCGCTGAAATATGTAACACTTACTTAGTCGTAGTCGTAACCATGCCGGAATCATCATTGGCGAAATATTTAAACTCAATGGCTCGGAATATATCGCAAGCTGGGGCGAATGTGTTATTACTATTATGACCTGCCCAGCTCATTACCAAATGTACCAAAGACGTGGTACATCAAGTCATTAGACAAATGATCAACGTGACATAACGAAACGCAACCTGACCCACCTTCGGAACACTTCCGACAACTGAAAAGGACCGCAAGACGACTGGAAACTATTTGTGTCTATACAACAACACTTCCCGCTCCATTTTGGATGTTTTCTCTCTTATTCGGGATCGACCGTCGGTAACACGAGTGTCAGTACCAAGCCCAGCACAATATTTGTATAGTCTATTGCGGTGGCTATGTGAAATGGCTGAACTGCAAGTTCCATCTTATTTGGACGTTCAGCTACTTGCAAAATAATTGCAAATGACGGTTCTCTGACGGGTATTACGTCATTCTTACCACCGACAAATTCGTAGCTTTTCGCTGTTTCACAGTAGATCATCAATCATTCGTAAATAAGGTCTGGAATACTCACGGTGAAAATCAAGCGGACATTATACCGCCCCTGTGTGGCTCCGTTGGTCGTCCAGTTCGAACGTATCGGATATTACGAATTGATACGTCAGTCGGTACTTGGATACCAGAGCTTGTTGACTTCCAAGTGAGTAGCATTGAAATAGTAATGATAACATGTCTTAACATACATCAATAATGTGCTTCACTTATTATCCAAACTTATCATCATTGAATAGTTTTGACGATTAACTTGTGGGAACCGGGATTTACCCAACACAACCATATTTATAGATACCGGACGTCTATTTCAATGCAACCCTATTTTAGCTAATGGTCGTCTAGCTAATTGTTCCCCATACGTTGCAAATAGGTATTGATATTCTTGTCAAAGGAAAATGGATATAATAATGCTTTCAATAATAATTGTTGGTTCATTGCAACCCTATTTGATAATGTGGACCGGTTAGGATTCAACACCGTATTGGCACGCGATAGTTTAGCGGGGCAATGAGTGAATTGCGCATTGCGCTATCCACTCCATTGAACCAGGGGCCAAATTCTACGTTTCTCGTTTTTCTCGCTTCAAGCGGGTTTTTTTCCGAGTTTTTCGCAGCCGGCTACTATCACGTTGAATGGTTAACTATAGGTCAATTACAAATTAATTTTGCATGTCTATATCGCGATATCCATATTTATATAGCTAATGGTCGTCTAGCTAAGTTGTTCCCCATACGTTGTAAATAAGTAATGTCTTGTACTTACGTCGATAATGTGCTTCACATATTAACAAATCTTTTTATCATTGAATAGTTCTGACGATTAACTTGTGTCAATAGTTCTGTCCATGGCATTTGTTCCCCGATACATAATACATATTCCATTTCACATCATCAGCAGTTCAAGGCTTATGTTCACCCCCTTTTATATCTTTGACGCGTCGACGGCACACACCTTTCCGACTGCGAGACGCACTGGTAACCTTCATGGCATACCCCCCACAGGCACATATCCGCTTCGTGATTAGGTTTGTCTAAGGCGGGGGGGGGGGGGGGGGGGGGATTTGGCAAGTTCTCCCCTTATGGCCTGCCAAAGTCAATCCAACATGTCAAACTTGTTTGGCATTGTTTCTTTTTTGCTTCTACAAATTTAAACCAAACAAACAATTTAATAATGGATAGCGTCATGTGATTTGGATTCAAAATTGATATCATATGTATTTAAAATGTAAAGTTTTGGATGGTTCACAGATTAATTGATATGAAAAATTGATCGGTGCATTAAATATAAAATTGAAAATGTTTTTCACTAATTTTGATATAAAGTTGAGGTGATCCCCTCCAGTTGGCGCTTATCCGAGGGTTTGGGGTTCGATCAATAATAGCGTTCTCCACAATCACTAATACAGTTTATGTGAATAATTGATATAGGCATTTAATAGTGCAAAGTAATATAAAGTTGAGGTGATCCCCTCAAGGTGGCGCTTAGCAGAGGGTTTGGGGTTCGATCAATATTAGCGTTCTCCACAATCACTAATACAGTTTATCTGAAAAATTGGTCTAAGCATTAAATAGTGCAAGTAATATAAAGTTGAGGTGATCCCCTCAGGTGGCGCTTTGCAGAGGGTTTGGGGTTCGAACACTACTAGCGTTCTCCACAATCACTAATACAGTTTATCTGAAAAATTGGTCTAAGCATTAAATAGTGCAAGTAATATAAAGTTGAGGTGATCCCCTCAGGTGGCGCTTTGCAGAGGGTTTGGGGTTCGAACACTATTAGCGTTCTCCACAATCACTAATACAGTTTATGTGAATAATTGATAATTGATATAAGGCATTTATTAGTGCATGAATGTGTGAATAAATAGATTTACCTCTCGTTGCCCGGAGGCAATAGCATACCCCATACAACTTAACCTGTGTCTCTTTTAAAAAGTGTACGGGGGCAATGACAATTTGTTTGGGAAAATCCAAACTAATTGCTTTTGCAGCCGGCACTGGCTGGATGATCCGTTCCCTATTTCGCGGGCTTTTATGGCTTAAATTCCCGGCAACAATAGAATGGCTATTTCTTTATCTGAGGTCCCTCCCTATGCTCCCAGGACCTGTATTGCCGACTCCCTATTTTAATCACACTTCTCCGTGGCATTTACGAGGAGGTAACTGATTTCTCGCTCCTGAACAACAAAATTTCCCACCCACCACACCCATCTCTTTTGGTGGCTATCCCAACTACGTGTTGCAGGTAAGCATTGTTTCTTTTTTGCTTCTACAAATTTAAACCAAACAAACAATTTAATAATGGATAGCGTCATGTGATTTGGATTCAAAATTGATATCATATGTATTTAAAATGTAAAGTTTTGGATGGTTCACAGATTAATTGATATGAAAAATTGATCGGTGCATTAAATATAAAATTGAAAATGTTTTTCACTAATTTTGATATAAAGTTGAGGTGATCCCCTCCAGTTGGCGCTTAGCCGAGGGTTTGGGGTTCGATCAATAATAGCGTTCTCCACAATCACTAATACAGTTTATGTGAATAATTGATATAGGCATTTAATAGTGCAAAGTAATATAAAGTTGAGGTGATCCCCTCAAGGTGGCGCTTAGCAGAGGGTTTGGGGTTCGATCAATATTAGCGTTCTCCACAATCACTAATACAGTTTATCTGAAAAATTGGTCTAAGCATTAAATAGTGCAAGTAATATAAAGTTGAGGTGATCCCCTCAGGTGGCGCTTTGCAGAGGGTTTGGGGTTCGAACACTACTAGCGTTCTCCACAATCACTAATACAGTTTATCTGAAAAATTGGTCTAAGCATTAAATAGTGCAAGTAATATAAAGTTGAGGTGATCCCCTCAGGTGGCGCTTTGCAGAGGGTTTGGGGTTCGAACACTATTAGCGTTCTCCACAATCACTAATACAGTTTATGTGAATAATTGATAATTGATATAAGGCATTTATTAGTGCATGAATGTGTGAATAAATAGATTTACCTCTCGTTGCCCGGAGGCAATAGCATACCCCATACAACTTAACCTGTGTCTCTTTTAAAAAGTGTACGGGGGCAACAGAGAATGTTATCTTTGTGGATTCGATTATCCACACGCAGGTACTTGCCCAGCTCAAGGAAAACAACGCGCGTCATTAGGAAAAAAATGAACCACTATGCCCGCGTTTGTCGCAGTAGCGGTAATGCACAGTCACGTTCAAATGTGAAAAAAATAGAAACACACTGGAGAAACATCAAATATAGGTACACACACAGGGAGAAATGAGTATGGTAATCACACAGGGAGAAATGAGTATGGTAATCACACGAGGAGAAATGGCTATGGTAATCAGGTAAAGTCTGTAGAGTCTAGAGAGCATGATCATCAGGATGATCAAGATAAACACACATGGAGAAATGATGGTGACCAAATAAAGCATGTAGCATCAAGGGAGCATGATTATCAGGTTGATCAAGATAACTACACACATCAATGTAGTTCAGACGATGATTGTCATGTATTTGCTCTCCATAATACATGCAACAACATACAAGATGACATATAAATGATGACAGTGCACATAAACAACACACCCCTGCACATATCTGTCGATTCTAGGTGCAAATGGAACATAATCGATGAAACAACATACCAGAAAAAAACACAAAGAAAACATACAATATCAAACTTCGTAACACAGACATAAAGCTGAGACCATACCTGAGTCCTGACCCCCTTCTAATCATAGGTGTATTTCAGGCATCGATTTGTGCAAACAAACACGCACTCGACGCTGATATTTACGTGGTGAAAGGTAAAGCTACAGGCCTTCTTGGCCAATATACATCAAGAGCCTTAGATCTTCTTCACATTAATACCATTCATAGAATCAGTGATGACATCATCAACCAATATCCCGAAGTCATCCAAGGGATAGGGACGCTGAAGAATGTTACTGTCAAGCTTCACATCGATGAACAAGTGGCACCAGTGGCCCAAACACATCGGAAAACCCCGTTCCAACTCCGAGATAAGATCGAGGAGCAGCTACACAACCTTCAAGATCAAGGCATAATTGAAGATGCAACAGGCCCAACGCCATGGGTGCCAAAACCAAAATCCACAGATGAAATCAGATTGTGCGTTGATATGAGATCCGCCAACAAAGCGATCATTCGTGAGAGACACGATACGCCAACCATGGATGAAATCGTTGCAGAATTGAATGGGTCGAATTACTTCTCCAAACTCGACTTATGATCAGAATTCCATCAACTCGAATTAAGCCCTGAGAGTAGATATATCACAACCTTTGCTACTCACATTGGTTTGAAGCGAAATAAGCGCCTCAACTACGGCATATCTTCGGCCAGCGAAGTATTTCAAGACGCCATCAGACAGAGTATAGAAGGCAAACCAGGGGTGTTAAACATATCTGACAATATATTGCTACATGCACCAACACAGGCAAAACATGACAAAACACTCAAACAACTCATGCAAAGACTCAAAGAAACAGGACTCACACTCAATGGCGACAAATGTGTATTCAGCAAGAATAACCTTGAATTCTTTGGTCTGATCTTTGGAGAGCATGTGTATCACCAGACCCAAAGAAGGTGGAATCACTCAAGAATGCCCCGCCACTGACAGTCAGCAGCTGAAATCAGTAGCCTACTTGGCATGGCAATTTTCAGCGCCAGATTCATCCCCAACTTGGCAACAATTAGTGAGCCATTACGCAGACTAACCATCAAGAATACACCATTCGTTTGGACAGAAGACCAAGACGACGCTATGCAGAACCTGCAACGCGCCCTTTCTAGTAACACAGTCATGTCCTATTATGATACCAAGAGAGACACAGAAATATGGGTTGACGCTAGCCCGGTAGGGTTAGGAGCTATGCTAGTCCAGCTAGATGAAGACGGTCATAGAATGAATGTATGTTACATTAGCCGCTCTTTGAAACCAACAGAGACCCGATACAGTCAAATAGAACGAGAATCACTCGCCATAGTAGCAACAGAGAAAGATGGTGATCTTCAGACAGTCATCAACCATCATCGAAACAACACAATGTACGTTATCAAGCACACACACAGATGCTACTGGAACATAAGAGACGAAATATCAGTAACAGACGATGGAATCGTCCTCAAACAAGACAACATCATCATCCCCAAATTGCTAACAGACCGTGTCATTGAGCTTGCACACCAGGGGCATCAAGGAATAACGAATACTAAAGCTCTTCTCCGCACCAAAGTATGGTTCCCGAACATAGCAGAGAGGTGAGTTGAAAAAGTTGAACAGTAAGTCAAGGAATGCATTCCATGTCAAGCAGCTACACCAAGAGTCCAAAGATCACCACTGCAGATAAGTCCTTTACCAGAAAGGGGATTTTATATGACAATGTCCCACTCTATTGAGATTGAAAAATTAACTTTTACACTCATTTTAGAGTGGAAATGTTCCACTCTAAAACGGGTTGTCCTGCGTTTCATTTATTTATTTATTTATAACAATTAGGCTGAAGAGCCAGGACAAACCCAATAGTGACTTAAGCACTAAATTAAAGGGATGCCCGATGTGTGTGTGTACAGATACAGACCCGGGATGATCCCCTACTCTTTACGCTCCCTTCACTATACTTTTCGAGTGAATTTCCACTTTTCCCACTCGTTTTACATTTAGAGAGTAACATGATAGTCATTTATTATTTTCTTTATGTGCAACCTTCAGAATAATTAATCAGATAGTCAATAGTAGAAACAAATGTCTTGGAGAAACTTGGAATCTCTCCATTTATTTAATTCTGTATATTATTAAGGATCTCTCAGTTCATATAACTAGCGATATGAATTTAATAGTGTTCCCAAGGGTAGGGTTAGACTTATACCCAACAAAAGGATAGAATTTACCCAACCATGTAGTAAAATAATTGCCCAATAGCATTGGGTAAAATTATATTACCCAACAAAATGGTAAAAAAAATTGCCCAATATCCATTGGGTAAAATGTAATTACCCAGAATCAGGGTAAACAAATTACCATTATGTTGGGTAACTGTTACCCAACCGGGGTTGTTTAAGGGGGCTGTGCACCTTCGCATAGCCTCCGTAAAACTGCCGTAACTTCTTCATTATTCATTTAATCTTAATAAAAGTATACCTTTTTTTGCAGGAAAGGGTTCAATGAATCCAACTATGATCATGAAATTGACCATTTTGGAGAAAATTATAAAAAACATGTTTTTTGACCCATTTTAGGTTTGGAAAAGATAACTCAAAATATATTTTGTTAAAGTTTGTCATACTAGTTTTATTATATTCCTCATGCAATTCCCTAGGAATCGTTTTTTTTAAATTTTTACTTTATTATTTTTTGAATTACAGACCAAAAAGTGCCAAAAAACCTGTTTTTTAACCTCCAAAATCGTGAAAATCACGTTTTTTGGTAAAAAATCATATTTTTTGGCACTTTTTGTTCGATAATTCAAAACATAATAAAGTAAAAATTAAAAAAACAAAAAACGAGCTTATGACTAAAAAAGAACTTAACAATAACTTGGACTATAACAAAGAACTTTTTTTTAATGTTTATGTAAATAATGAACTTGTATTACTGCAATATGACCAAGATAATTTTGCTTACTGCCCAAATCTTTGTAAAGAATGAATGCAAAGGCAAAACTTGGATGAAGTCACAACAATACGCAATTACAACACATCGGGGTGTTCCTTGAAAAGTGGGACACATGGGTTTTGACCACGCTCTATTAAAATGTTTGTATTTCAAAGAGTTTATATTGGATTAATTACAGAGTTTAACCAATTAAGGTCAAGTATATTCTGTTTATTATCCCTAAATATAAACTATCCATGTTTCCTACTTTTTTAGTCATAAGCTCGCAAACTTTTGTACCTAGTTTTTTTGGGACACGCTGTATGCACACACAGGCCAAATGTTGCGACCTTGACTACTTATCTTAGATTTACACCATATCCGTGGCGCTCCTTGTTGACCATCAACTTGTTTCTAAGGTTGATCAAAATTGTCTCGGACCTAGTCGTATTAGCACCCCAGTATTGACAATGTTGTTTGCTGGCGAAAGAAGGAAGAAACGGTGGATTTTCTTGTCGAAATCTTGACTGCTGTCGGAAAAAATGGAAGATCCGATCATCCGATAATATGAACACGCCGTGGGTACGGATGAGCAAACCGAGAAACCTTACCAGTGCTGATATAAAAGAGACTAACTCGTCAAAACGGCTTCATTAATCCCCAGTACAAATGTGGTCTTCACGGAGTGCTCATTTTGAGCATTACTTCCAATTGAGTACACGGACGTACATATAAAAAAGGTCATCAACGGTATCTCTAAATATCTCTGTGAATTATGACCTATCGTTTAGAAAACCATCGTTTGTAAGTAAGTATATAGTTTTTAATATATTTTTATTAGTAAGTCAGAACATGTATACTCAAAATTAATATTTGTATTTATAAAATAAATAACAGTAACATTAAATGTTTTATTCAGCTCAATGCAACAATGAAGACTTCTGGTGTGTGTCCGGAGTGGGATGTGTTGAGATGTCAATGGTGTGTGACGGTCAACTACAGTGTATTGATGGGTCTGATGAAACAGGTTGCTGTAAGTGTTAATTTATCTACATTTTCTCTTTATATCGTATATCCAATCCGTATTTTTAATTTATAAAAACAATGCGCATGTATGAAATTATGTTGGTAGCAATTCGTGATAATGAAATCATATAAAACAGGTTATCGATTTAATGCTTCTAGCGTAAAAAGCATATTTAATTTAGCATTAACTAAGATCGCTTGGTCCAAACCTATATCCCAGAAAAGTACTTTGCTCGTGTATTATTTCGACCACTTCTAAAGTCAGTTTTACAATAATATCCATCGTCATCGCTGAGCAGCTGTATCAAGAATACACACGTGGTTCATTGGTTTGAAGTTGACGTGGCTTGGTTAACTTTTCATAGAACGTAACCAGTCTGTCCTTACCTCGACTTTATTCGTAACATAAATGCCCATGTATTTTGCTATAATTTATCTTCACATCATCTCCTATCTTAAGTGGGAGCTACCCAAATGATTTCCAGCCAGCGATATGAAATTTGATCCTAAAATACATACCAGTTTTAGGGGAAATAGCCCATGCGCGAATATGTATATTTATCGGTTCCACGTTCAATTAACCTCGTATCGTTATGGAGCGTTCATAAATACTTTGGTGGTGGTGTGGGGGGGGGGGGGGGGGGGATTTCTCTGACCATGTTGTTAAGGTCAACAAACATAGTTAATATATACTCTGTTTGGCCATCTCGATACAGTGACGTAACTGAACAGGCGCAGCTTTTACGCACGCGTGTGTATCTTCCGCCTTTCAACGCTCGTGTTTGTACGCCAGCGCCGCGAGCATGCGCGCGCGTTATGTGATGCAATTAGTAGAATACGCGGTTACGTCACTGTCTCGAGATGGCCAAACAGAGTATAGTCAGTTAATATAGTTATACTATTTTACATTAAGACCTTATTGTTGGGATTTACTAGAGCATATTCTCAATGTCACCAGCAATATATAAGTCTACCGGTACAGAAGATGAATAATCTGGAGCGAGTCAGGACTCACGCAACTTTTTATATTAACTGGCATGTGGTCAGGCTGGAGTCTCCATTCCCCCGAATGACTTCACACAACTTTTGCACGATCATCTGTTCTTTAAAGACATGCGCGAAATATTTTCTGCTTTAGTCTATTTACGTGACACTGGCCTTTTTTGTGTTCAAAATGTGATTCAGACGACATTCCTTGACATTGTTATTTCATACTTCATTTGGTTTCAATTCCCACTGACTAACATTTTTAAACTTCTCTGAATCGGTGCAATTCTCCCTGAATGAGTCAAAGGTGGGGGACGCGGCTTTCCTACCCACCCCTCCACCCTTTGGACAATATATAGCGCCACTGCTTTTTACCTGTACTTGGAATTTTGGACTCATGAGTCCGACAGCCCGATGGACTAGGACTCGGACTCGGCCCTTGTGGGCCAGCACTTACATTAATGATAGAGAATCCCTGTTTGTTAGTTCAGAATTTTCGCATCGAGTATTATCTATTTATCTAGCTTCCTTATTTTATACAATGAGCTCAATACAGGGTGTATCAAAAAAATAGGACTCTGTTTCATGACGGTGGAATTCTTATTATAATCAATTTAGTCTCAATGTAAAGGCCAATAAAGTATTATGATATCCTGAAAATATGAGCTCAATCCGATGAAAAATAAGAAAACTAGCGTACTTTGTGTAAACCATGTCATTTGCTGGTTTGTACAATGGGAATTCACACAGTAACAGTCGAGTAACATGAAAGTGCTCGATGTGTAACTCAATGAACCATCCACAGTGGGTTCGAGAACTGTTTAACAACACTTTTTTAATTTGTACAGAATATGCATGCATCTGTTTTGCGGATTTGTTAAAGCCAGTATTGATTCGTGCCAGAATTAAATGGATTACCAAACTAAACTTTGCTATTGACTGATATATTATTTACTATCTTGACAATTATTATAACGTATTGAAACGTAAACCATGTTATACTGGTCTGTACATGTAGATCCCATTGTACAAACCAGTAATTGACATGGTTTACGCAAACTACGCTAGTTTTCTTATTTTGCATCGGATTGATCTTATATTTTTAGGATATCATAATACTCGTAATTAATTAGGCTTTACATTGAGACTAAATTGGTCATGGTCCAATGATTATAATAAGAATTACACCGTCATGTAACAGAGTCCTATTTTTTTGATACACCCTGTATATCTTCATTCTGACAAAAGATGTGTTCCTCTCCTATTATAATAGTTGGTAGTGTAAGGTTGAAATGACTAATAACTTGGTTCTAGACATAACATTACTGACAGTGGATTGAATAGATTTGGGGAAATTGGTACAATGAACCGCCCTACACTTCGAGACTACCTTGCTTATATCCGTAAATAGATTCATCAGGTCTGTTGATAATCATGAAGTAGAATGTTTTTTGGCAAGACCAATATCAGATTTATTAAAAAACTTACGTTTTTTGACAGTAGCTTTGAGAAAGCTGGTCGATGACCAGCGAAACTGTCAGCTAGCAAAAAACGTAAGTTTTTTTTAATAAATCTGATATTGGTCTTGCCAAAAAACATTCTACTTCATACCTTGCTTATAGTTTAAAGTGTGTGTTTAATGATGTATTGACATTTCTTTAGTTCGTTATCTTACGATAACCATGTTTATATTTTACATTGAAGGCAGAAGAAGAAGAATTCATTAATGATAATAGGGGATTGTCATTTTAACATTCGGCCAGGAAATATGCAAACTGAACGATATTAAATAATAATAATTTAATAATTAACGTTGCCTTTTTTAATTGATCTCATATTTACAGACGTTTGTGGTCGGGAGTCCTTTAATATGACAGTAGGCGAATTCACATATCTGACATCACCAAACTATCCAGACTTGTATGAAACAAGTACTGTGTGTACGCGCTTTGTAACTGCAGCAGACGATAATGGCAGATTTGTCATCAAATATTTTAATTATGATTTTAGAGATTGGGACTACCTTTCGATTGGTGTGACTCATGATATACTCCCAAATAATACAATAAGCAAAATGTCCGCATGGTATCCTCCGAATTCTGTAATTATACAACATCACCTTATGTGGGTACACTTCGAATCCAATGACGATGGACATGTTTCCACAGGCTTCTTCATCCAGATAGAAAGAACTCATCAAAACGGTACGAATTCTCGTTAATAATTACTTTTTCCCTTAAATGGTAAATAGCTTTAAGGTAGCTAATCAATCAGAGGTGAAGATCAGAACATGATTACTTATTTTGTATACAACTATAATGACTTGTTTCACTTGCCCACATATTGTCAATATTTGTTCATTGATGACTCGCTTCCCACACTTTGTGAATAATATCAAACAATGTTGAGACATCGTGCGCTCAGAAACAGTTTTGAAATACAGTGTGTACCAGATTGGATTACATCGTGATTGATAAGAATATAAAGCAACAATTTATCTCAATCTTATTCTATATATGGTCGAATCCAACAAAAAGTGTACACGTGATGTTCAGGCCTATAATAAAATAATCTATATCTTGACTATTTTATTTTTGTGTTATACGTATCCGCCTCGATGAGACGCTTCGCGCCATATATAATATGATTAACTTCTATGCACAATTGGGCGTATGCGAGCAATAAACCTGCTATTTTTCACCCTTTTTACAAAATAGTTGTTAAGGTTTTATAATGCTAAATACTTAAATGCATTGTCCCCATTCAAGTCGATTTTTTGATAAAGTTGTTAGAAATTTTAAAAGCGGAAACGATCGGTTTGGTAAAAAAAATGCATTACCTCCGAATACCTATTTAAAACACTGCCATTTTAATATAAACACAGATTAGTGAATGATATCTATAGAATAAGTGAAGTATGATACAATGCACACGTGTGCTAAGTTTTATCATTTTGAAGGCAACATTTTTTGAAATATCTGCAATAAAAGACTGTATTCGTAGGCAAATTTGAAATATGAACTGTTACCTTCAAATACAAATAACGATACCGTGGTACTTCCCTCTGTTGTTACATACTTGTAACGACTGGAATAAAGTAGAAACGTTCGCTGCGTTCGGCAAGCAACGGAGAAGTTTTGCATCAATCTTTCAGCTTTTGTAAGTAACTGTTCACAAAATTCTGTAGTTTGCGTACAAGTGCATCAATAATTTGTTGTGGTCTTAAAAGTTGATTGAATATAGCCTCCCTCTGTCTCAATCTTGTTACTCCTATTAGTGCAGTTTTTTATGTTATTCACGCAAAGACATCCTCTGACAGTTGATTTAAATCGCAATAGGGGTGATTAATGTTTATATAAATATTCAGTAACAGCTTCTCGTGCATGATTTCATGTTGTATTCGGAGGTAACATATGTAGGCAACATTCAATAATATACACGGTGCATTTTGGCCCTAAATGATTTTATTTTACATACAAGCAGTGCGCAATCATACAATCTGACTGGATATATTATTACATTTATATTTGGAGGGAAAAAATTAATATTCCCTTATTAAATGAAAATAGGAGGTGTTAATTTAAATAAAATGCATGGTGTAATCACACTGGTTTTGCCGAGAACATATTTTTTGTTGGAGTTAGAGTGAATGAATGTTATTTATATCCATAGATTACACATTGATCGTCTTAAAATGGGTACATTTAGTCATAATATCCATGAAATTTCGGCTTCATAATCAATTTTTTCATATTCCATTTTGTATTCGTAGGTAACCTATATATTAGTTAATGAGCATGGTACAATTCCTGTATTGTTTTTCGTTTTCATTCGCACCTAATATTATGTAAATATTTAGCAGGAATGTATAAGACGGGAATAATATCGTTTGGTGCGTAATATTGTTTTAAACCAGCTTGTCGATATGATGTATGCGTAGTTAACCAACTTCCCCTGGAATTGCAGAGAAGTGACTACTGAGGTACATAATATTGGCCATTATTGTAGTTGTATTTGAAAATGGAATTCATGTGTCACAAATATAAAATAACTTGCTTCATTTTTGCTCGGGCAGGTTGTGTAATGTCACCGAAACGTATTTTAAGTGAACAAGAAATTTAGTAAAACATTTCCCCTTTTTTTAAAGGTGGGAGGGAATCAAGGGTAGGTCTAACTGATTTCAGTCTCAAATCAAAAATTGTTCGTGAATAATGCTTCCGACATTCATTAATTAGTGTAATTGAACTAAGCAGTGGTTGATTTAAAAGCAAATCACAATGAAAGGCACATGCCCGACAATATCTCTGTCGTGGCAAAACCTATTAGATTAGTGTTTTTAAATCAAACAACATTGAATTTTTAAACATAAAATTCCTATTTTGTCTACATCTGACAAAATATTTCATATTGGTGATTCTATGTCAAACGGAATCTGCCTCCGGTTGAAACTCGATAAAAACTGACTATGTACGACTTTTAGAATGATACAAATTCCAAACTAGGAAATTATATCTTAATTCTAATCTGACAACTGAATGTCTTGCTGTAAGTTGTATGTGCTTTATTCCGCGCGCTGTGGACTGAAATGCACGACATTTGAATGTTCTAGACTTTGAACATGTTCGGCTCATATTAAACTTATATATATAATAATTATAAGGTCTGATATGAAATTATTTCAAAGTATATATTAAATGAATTAAAAAGCGATCTGGCTTTCGTGTTTAAAACAGCTATTCAAAATGATAACTGCTAGAAGACTCACTTGCCTCCTTCATTTAGAACAAATTGAGGAAGACAACCGGTTGTTTTATTGCTTAAAACAAATAACCTGACATTCAAGACTATGAATTACAGGCAAATCAAACTGTTTGCTAAAAGAAAACCACTTGCTTTCTAATTAACGATGGCTCGAGGAAATGTTCAATAGTTGATTCGATCCAATACTTTGGATTCACATGGAAACTGAAACGTTCATTCTTAACATTCTAAAATGTCCTATAATAAACAAAGAGTAATTCTGTTCTACTAGATATTCATCCTCGTGACAAGAGAGAGATGAAGAACTAACTACACAAAGAATACAACAAGATCCACTAAACATGTTAAGTAGAGATTACAAGGCTGAATGATCAGAGGTATCTTACTTAAAATGTTTCTATATGCTTAATATTTTATTATGTTTAGTTTTAATGATGAACATGCTTTTTACCAAATGAGATGAGTAAGAATATTATTACCAGCGAGTTAATTGATTGTATAACTATACCTTTACGAAATTTTAACCCAGTACGATATGTTGTCATCATCTTGCCTTGTATCAGATGTTAAATATTACATACTTCTGACTGTTTTGTAGAAGTTAAACGTACATTCTTAATAATTGAAAGTCAAGCAAGAAAGACACTTACAAAATTGGATGATCAGATACGTTAACATAATAAAACATTTTCCAGAAAGGGTCATTCCCCCTCATTGAGGTACATGTAAACAAATGTTCATTAAAATCATCTTGGTGAAAGTATACAAAGTGACTCAACCTCATGTTTCAAATTATTGAGAGCCTGAAAATGCTACCTAACTGTGTGAATCTAAAATGTAAAAAAAGATGAGTACCTGTACAAATATGTCCACTTTCTATCAGCGTTAGCATCTTCTGAATACAATACAATCACAAATTTGAATGCAATATGTAAATAGGTGGAATAATCATCACTTAATCAAAATATGGTACTTGTATTTGTAGGTAACATTAAGAAGTGTACCTTCAACTTCATCATTCCGCCACGTAGTCAATTGGAGAGATTAGTGATGGCACTTTTTTCCATACAAGCTTGATATGTTGACTTTAAGTGGGGAAAAGGAATAAGAGATCGAAGCATTTTGAAACTGGACCCTAAAAATCTAGCCGTGTACACTTTTCGTTGGATTCGACCATATAATGGTAGAAATGTTCCGTATCAATTCCATTAAAGGGACATTAAGTGGTGTTGACATTTTTTATTTATTTTTCATTTACTTCAGAATTCAAGATGAACATTAAAAAATGCGCCATTATTGTTTTTTCTACTAATAAAAATACAGCAAAATTTGATTAAAACAATACCATCGCTATTTATTGAAAAAACGCCCTCTATGCAAATATGGTTCGCGATATTTATCACGCGTACTGCAGGGGGATACTGTCTGACGTAATATGCTGATATAGTGGAGATCAGCATTTTTGAATCGACGTTTTGTTGTACAAAGAGGGCTGATTTTTCTTAATCCTTATAGGTGTAAGTTCATACATGTAATACAATTGTAAAAATATACAAATCCCAGTTTGTATCATATATTTTTGTAATTGAGGACGCTGCCTCCACAACATCTCTTAATGCCCCTTTAATTTCATCAAGACCCTTTTTTGTACAGGTATGGCATGACATTGCTTAAAATCGTTATAAACCTGATTTTTTTTTCAATTTCAGCACGTTCCTCTTTTTAATTTATAGCCAAACAATGGATTGTATTCAGCCAGTCAAGCTGAACAATTCGTTAACGACATACTAATATCACTTCACGAACATTAAAACAGTTGACGTAAATCAATCTTTAAGTACAAATTAAATGCTGCAAATTTACCGTTTAGCATCTTTTTTTCCTGATTAAGGATGGTATTGTATGCAGTCAGTCAAGCTGGGCATCTCACATCATACAAATATTACAGTTGACATAAATCAACCTTTACGTACAATTTAAAAAAATTGATACGGAAAAGTGATTGCATCACAATGCAATAGATCTTTTACCGATTATGGTTAGTGATGAAGAGATAATTTCGATCAAACTAGTCTACATTATGTAGATGTTATATCACAAAAATTTTGACCAATATACCAATAGTACTTTTATAGCCGAATACATGCAACTTTCACCATATAGGCCTACTAAAGTGCTCAACAAAAGAAAGTCGTACACTTTGTTTAGGTCATTTAAAGTAACTGTCGTTTATATTTTCACCAAATAGGCTAAATAGAAATTTTGATGAATCTTTTAGGCACATTTTGATACCAAACATAACACCTAACAACAAAGATAAACCATAATTAGCACCATTTATAGCAAATTAGTCACTTTTCAAAAGTCACATTTTCAATACACTACGCGGAAGAAAACACCAATTGTTAACGTGTACACGATGGACACGGCTGCACAGTGTGATCGATTGCCCGCCGGTCAATCCTGGTTAATAACAGTGTTACACACGGGTGAACCTCGCACACACCCACTTTCCTCCCGTGTAGTAATTGATAATGTGACTTTTGAAAATTGACAAATTTTCTTTAAATGGCGCTAATCATGGTTTATCTTTGTTGCTAGGTGTTATGTTTGGTATCAAAATGTGCCTAAAGGATTAATCCAAATGTCTATCTAGCCTGTTTGGTAAAAAATTAATCAAAAGTTACTTTAATTGACCTAAACAAAGTGTACGACTTTCTTTTGTTGAGCACTTTATGTTGAGTATTATGGGATACCCTTGACAAAACGGCATAACAGACAATTTTTCCAAAATGCATTTTTTTGGCTTTTGGTACTCAATACATCATATTACACATGTTAAACCATTTTTTAATTTTTTAAAGTGTCACTATTCATAATTAATTAGCATGTCTAAATGGTACAACAGCATGGTTGGTCTTAAAAACCCATGACAAAAGAGAATAACATCACAAAGCACTTGAGCACTGAAGCAGGATGTGCATGAATGATCTTCACTCAAGTACTACATCCTGGATACAGTGTATTTTTTTTACAACAATCCCCATCACAAAACAGCACAACTTCATTAGTTCATTTTAGTTTACAGAGTTTGAAACATCTTCATTAACATCTTCATTTTAAGAGCAAGATTTTATTCATCAATATTTAATTAAGGTGATTATTTGACAGTTCTTGATCTACTTCCATTTTGAAATATGGCAGGGTGAGCACCATTATTTTCCAATGTGGATTTAAACCCGATTTTAGTTTGGGGTATTTTGGTCAAATGTTCACGATATCTCTTAATTTTGGTCCATAATTGGTTATTTTCCAGCCCAATTTCATGTACTTTATTTTAGTTATTTTCATTGAGTACATAATCATGTCAGATTTATGACCACTCCGTGAGTTTTCCTTACATAAAGAATGGAAGACCTACCAGTGATATATTTTTTGGTCACCATCATTTTGTCCAACGGTTTATGCAACGGTATATTATGCGATATTGATAGTTTCCATGACAATATGTGAAGTGATAATGCTCTATTATGAAATATTATTATTTATACATTGAAACTGTAAACAAAATTGAAGATATAACCACATACATAAAGTGGTGATTTTGTTGTTGTTGACATTTTCAACGCTCAATGAATATAAATGAATAATACGGGTTTTGATTGATTTTGTAAATTTCATATAAAATCGTCAAATTTGTTTAAAAATCGTTCAAAATTGACATAATTTTAGGCAAACACCTACATCCACGTTTTTTGGACACTTTAATTCAACATGTACATAATATCAAATATCAACACTCATTGAATTGAAAGAGTCTTGCATTAATTCCTGTCTGTCAAAGTTTGTCAATTCCTTGTTAAAGCAGTAACACCACGACAAAACAGCATAACAGACATTTTGAGCGTAAAATGGGAGATTTTTCAAAAAAAAATTACATCTTCAGACAAGTTGAAACATAAATTAAACAGTCACAAAGTCTCTAAAGGCTTTTAAAATAACATGTTTTGCCTCATATCTCATAAACTTCAAAATGTCTGTTATGCTGTTTTGTCATGGTGGGGCAGTGTTAGTAGTTCTCAGCCTTTTGACTGCATTGAGATACTTTACACCATGTTGGTGACCGGGAAAGGCGATCATTAAAGCTAATATGGGAAGCACTATATCATGTGGATCCAAATGCTTTAGTAGTGAAATAAAAGCCCTATTTATCGTTGCTATTTTTTATTTTAACAGTTACCTGTAATGATTGGGATTTCAAGTGTAAATCTACCACTGTTTGTTTAGATCAGTATCTTGTGTGTAATAAGAACAACGATTGCATCGATGGTTCAGATGAATTAAATTGTGGTGAGTAGTCAGTAGTCTGCATTCTCTCATGTTACCGTTGACATTTATGGGTACACTTTATTTCTTATTATGGATGTTTGTCTTAATTGTTACTTCAGGTAATTATCGAGTATTGTGTGGCAATGATCAATTTGTTTGTGCTCATCTTGAAGTACTTTGGTAGCATGTTAGAATAACGAGAATAGTTTGTTAATCTTTAACTCGTTGCCATGGAAACAGCCCATTTTAGATTGAGGAATTTTGGGGTCTATTTCAGGTAACATTACTGGTTATCTTCTCGCAGCAATACACAAGAGAGTTATTCAAAACCAACTATTACATGATACAGACCCATCCTTATACTTTAAATACAAATCGTTTAGGTATTTCTTTTGACCTGGCAACATTGCTAGGTTTGATATATTTCAAAAATCGATATTTTAGCCCATCTTTTGCATGTAGAAATTACTTGCCAGGGCATTCTGGATATTGTTCTCATAGTAGGCTAGTCAAAAGTCATGATGACCCGGACGCGGACATATCACGGAACCAAAATATTTTGGGCTTAAAATGTATGTAAACATCCTCAATCACCAAATGAAAATGCACATCTGCAACCGATGGTGAAGGGGGCAAAATTGGGGGGATTTTTTAGATTGTTGGTGATATTGACGGTATGGCCTTCCATACAAACAGTCATCTTTTGCCCACGAGCTATGTGTACGCTAGTCAAATACCCGATTTAAAAAAACACACACATCGAATCATGTGCTATCTCAATAATTTGACATTTCTGTAACAAAGAATTAAATTTATTTTCAAGCACAACAGTCTGTGATTCACAAACTTTTGTGGTTAATATGCATGTATTGACCCCGTGTTGTGAGGCTACGGGTATGGTAGGCCGTATAGTCAACATCTAATACTATAAATCGCGTTGCAAAAACCGTGTATTTTCAAATAATGTAATGCCAAGACAATAAAGTTTAAGCCATAGGCCTAAAGCTTAAACTCTTTTAGCCAATGAAGCGGAAATTGTGTTTGCTATAGTTTGCTGGTCTCCCGTAGCAACCTTTTGACCACTCATGTTCCACTTCCGGGAGCCCGCGAACTCTCCCCCTTTGTTTATGTGGTTTTGCTCGTCTTCCCTTCCTATTTATCTCATTCGCTTTTTGGTTCCGTACCAAGTAGGTTGATTTTTAAAATAAAACCTCTCCCACCCTCCCAGTTGTTGCTCTTTGCCATGCTTCTGGATGATCTTGGCATCTGTGGGCGGCCTTGTTCCTTGATTATCTTGGCCGTCCCATTATTCCCCTTAGAGCCCATGTTCGGGGTTGATCATGGTTTCTTCGTACCCCTCCAGGCTTCTGTTCCTTGATTATCTTTGGCCTGGTGTTTGCCCTTCGTGGCATCAGTGTGTGTGAGACCATGTTCTGGATTTTTTTGGTCTCCACTTAAGGAAGAAAAAAAAACCCAGGCCTCTGTTCCTTGATTATCTTTGGCCTGTGGTTTGCCCTTCGTGACATCAGTTGTGCGAGTCCATGTTCCTGGAATTCTTGGCCTCCAAAAAATCCTTCCCCTCTAGGCCTTTGTTCCTTGATTATCCTAGGCCTTATTTGACTGCGAGTAGCAGTAAAATTGTACTTATTTATACATGGTGTGACCGGTGACGTAGTGCCCGGCAGTATGCGTGCGCACCTACAGGGAATGTGCTTTAATTCACACTTGATTGATCATTACTTACCATGCTTACACTTTACAGTGTAATCATGGTAATAGTGCAGTCATGGACTGCATCCCTAAGCACAATGAGAGACCAGGTGCTTTTAAAATTGGCGCTCAGTGATGTGTGTTTTGCTTTCAAATAGTATGATGTATGCAGTAGTCATGGACTAGTACCTCTAGCATGTCTTTAGACCAGGCGCTAATCAATTTGTAAACACTTATACTGATGTAAACAACGGTCACCTCATCTATATAGTTGTGGTTTGAGGGAGTAAAATTTGAAGAAACAGGGATTTAAATCCAAATTATTAAATCTTAATATAAGAAATATTTATAAATGGTAAATGAAAGTTTATTATTAGGCCAAATGTAAATTATTACCTAATTGTATAATTGGTAATCTATCAATTAGGCCCACTGGTTTCTACTCATCAAGTAGTTATTTAATCTATTTACCATTCAGGAAATCAATTATTTTATAAATTATTACTTGAGGAATTCATCGGTGGTAAATTGGATTGTCGTATTTCAATTGGCGCATTTACAAATTTAATAAAATTGATTTTTTGAGAGAAAGCATTGATAATTCAAGGTTAGGACTTCTTTTAAAAATTGGAGCTCTTTATGAGCGTTTCTCTAAACAGTTTAGGCCTTAGGTATATTCACTCGGACCTTTCCAATTTTATTTGGATAATATTATAGTCTTTACAACAAATTTACCTTGACTGTATTTGTCTAGTAGGACGACCAAAATATGAATATTTATCAATGTATTATATATATATAAGGTATCATAGTACCCTTGATTATGCGTAATGCATGTCGTGTAAAATTGCGAAATTAAATCGTCTTGGTACGGAGCTGAGTTGCTCTTATCCTATTTTGTCTCCTCTGCTTATATAATTTCCGATGTCTACGGGTAATATATTTTTTGTGTGCATTAAATTCAATATAAATTGTACCAATTTTAACATGGCGTTTATAGAAAATTTAATAAATTGCAAGAAACTATCTGAAACTTTAAAAATAATTGTAATGCAGGGTCTACGATGAAAGAATTGCGAATGACATGCAGAGTGAGTCAAATTATTCAGGTCACGTTTTCAAAAAGGAGTAAAACTTAATTTTGTTATTAACCTTGATATCCCGACGTAATATCTTTAGGGCTCTTGCCCTTTCACAAGTAGAAGAAAGCTCGAGGAAACAGCGGGGAAAGCGCGATCCTTTTTTCTATACTGTTAAAAGGAGTGAAAAGGGATTGGTATTTAACACATCACTGAATGGGTACTTCTAGTAAATGCGAAAGGGACTTTAAGAGTGACTGTTTTCTAGGTTGACACACTTTGGACACGACATCTCTTGGATTTTGCCTAAAGTTTGGGAGGTGAAAGACATTTAGTAGTTATGTAAAGATATGGTATTAAAAAATTCAGCAACCCTCTGTTGCCATGGTAACGAGCCTATCTTGTTTTTGCTCATTTTAGGGGAAACTCCACCTATAATTATACTGATTTCAGCAACGAAAAAGGTAAAAGTTTGGCAGAACCCTACACCAGGTGGTAGAATTTTTGCTCAAACTGACTTCATGAATGAGTTGCCCTATCTTTGGTCTAACAAACATCCGATTTTAATAGGTCAGTGTTGCCAGATTGATACCCTGTTGCCATGTTATCACATTTTGCCGAAGTTGAAAAAGGCAGATAATACCTAGCCGACTTGAAGTTGCTACAGTTCCACTCGAGGTGATTTTTTCTTCTTCTTTGTGCTTTGTGTTTATAACAAAGACCTAATAACCTTTGAGTTTATTCAAGAAGAAAAAATGGGCAAACCCGGCGCTTACGTAATTTCTAGTAAATGCGAAAGGGACTGTGAACTCTGTCATCAATAAATGATAAAATACACATGAATAATGCATTTATAAAAGTAGTGTTACCAGAAAATGTCACATTTTAGAAACATAATGTGTCCAGTCACATCAAAAGAGAGGACTTTGAATGAGATTTGAAAATCACATATTTGTTGGTATGTTGGATGAGACAACAAATTGATGAGAAACAACAAAATGAAGTGTAAATATACTGTTAAAGTTACTGATAAAACTTGGGAGTGTTATAATTCTGCCAAAGTGCATTATTTTTTTCTGACAGCTGCTTTTGACTGCTATCTGATATGAGTATAGGTTGAACATCCATTGTAACTTAGAGACAACAATAATAAATCTGAAGATATTTGCTTAAATACTATACTATACAAATGAAAAATCAAATTGATGATACACAATATTACCTTGTTTTAAACTGTATTGCCTTATGACCAAGGGTCGCGTTCTTGCGCGTTCCCGCGTCCTAGGACTCCTCATTTTCTTGTGGGATGCGTAAGTTTACATATATTGAACTTCACTAACGAGTCCCAATCGAGAATGAAGGGACCCCTTAAATCTAAAACCTTAAGACAATGTGAAAATTGGCAATCTCCTACATAATGTAAATTTGTTAATGTCCGTAAAAGATAAATACAATGCAAATCCTGTATTTTTAAAAGTTTTCAAACCATTAAATCGCTTCCGAATTGCTTCCGCAAAAGTTTCAAGAGATTTCCAAAACATTCTATAAGTATCTTCTACTGATTAACATGGACACGACATAGGTACGGTATATGAGTTACACGTTCACTAGCAATTTCTTGCGACCCCGCAGTTCCCCCGAGATAGTTAACCCCTATCCCCTAACCAAATCATAAGTTAGTTTGTGACCTCTTATTTTTCTAAATCGTTTTTGACCATTTTCAAAGGCTTAAACATCAGGACCCCTTATATTTCTGGGTAGACCCTAAATTTAGTTTTTGCAGTCCTTAAAGGGTCCTGAAAAGTTTGATGGTACTCCTCACATTTTTGAGCCAATGCTACCCCTGCTTATGACTTCTATTTTCTAATTTGACAGACTTTTGTAAATCAGGAACTGTAAGCGTTCACAAATATGAAAGTACCGTGATACATACGTTACCGGCATACCCGTATAACTACCCTGGAAATCTACATTGCACGTGGCTTATTACAGCAGACGCCGTCAGCTTTTTAATATTCAGGTTTGTTCGCTTTTCTGTCGCTACCAATTTGGATTATCTGAGAATTGGTTATGGTCACAATTATACATCATATAGCACGATGGTTAGTCAACTAAGCGGTGTTGTAGCACCGAACTCTTTAACTATTAACGATACAGCTGCCTGGATGGAATTCACAACGCAGTATGGTGGATGGTGGGGATTTGTCATACAAGTGAACGTCAATGATACAACAGGTTGGTTGATAGATAAAGGGGATACAGTTGTATCAAATACCCTGTCAGGACTTATATAAGTTTTAAAAAGATTACATTTGAATGCAAAAATGACGCGCTCCCGAAATGACATTTGACCGAACGTTTGATTAAGGTGCTATTCAAAACACGAAACAAGACTTACAAAATGTAGCGTGTCAGTTTATACTTTTAAATTGTTAATGGTAAAAATATTTAGGTCATTTTCAAAATCTTTCAAAACAAATTTATCAAAAAATCTATCAAACAGCCTTTCAAAGCTTTTAAACATTTTCAAGGATTTTTGTTTAATATTTATAATTAACAAGATAATCAAATCTAAGGATTGGAGTAGGTTGGGCCGTAAAACAATAGTTTTGGTCAGACTGTGGCTCAATTATCTTTGTAAAATGAGCAGAAAGCAGATATTATGCCGTGCATATAGACCTAAATCTAGATTATCCAGACAATAGACAGTAGACAAACAGATGAACCAACGAAGGAACGAAAGAAAATCACCTGTATCTGTATGGACGTCGCCATATTGATCGAAGCTATGACGAAGCAGTTATACGAGATTTCCACATCTCTGTTTCATGTATTGATATTTTCGATTTATGCATTGAATTCCTTCGTGATTACGTGCAGCGACATGTTGGCGGTTTTAGTTACGATGACGTCACAATATTGGGTATGGCTTTGCCTTCCTGATTTTCCGCTGCCTTTCCGATTTCCCGATGTTACGCTACTGGGCCTACCTCATGTGTTCATACTATGTAGGCCTAAGATTTGAATTTTATTGGGGTATTAGTTAGTGAAGTGGCGGAAGAGGGGGGAAGACGGTATCGGGGAGGAGGGGGGGGGGGGGGGTGGTGGTCGTGACCCTAGATTTCACGACCCTCTTCGTGGACGCCCCCGTAAAATGGGCCAAGTCTCCCATAGAACACGTGTATGAAATAGGTCCGCGACGCCCCTGGTTTTATTTCATAGTTGGCGGGAGGCGGGGGTTTATTTTATTTTTCGGACTATTGAAGCCCGGCTAAGCCCCCCCCCCCCCTACTTACGTGAAATTAACGAGGTAAGTGACTAGAATTTGTTTTTGGGCAACCTTTTATGAACATTTTAGAAATCGTGCTAAAAAGAAAATAGGGACGATATTGATGTTCCCCCCCCCCCCCCCCCCCCCCCACCGACCGGAATGACAATGCTGGCTATGCGCCTGGGTCCGCGATGGGATTTGAGGCACTGGCATAATACATTTTCCTTGTCACTATCAAAAATGTTATGTAGGCCTACACATAAAATAGTTTGCGCCGTATAGTAGAGTCATTTCCATGAGATCCGTGACCAGTTTTAGGATACCCTGTTTTCTTGATGGATTTGTCAAGATGGACTAATTTAAAGAAAAATTAGCTCCTATATACCTCCCAGAAGTGCGGGCAATCGTTTTTATAGCGCAAACTCCAAAATGGCCACCATACAGGGGCATTAAAATTCAAATGGCTTCAATTAAGCTAAAAAGCATACCAAATTGTTCAGCTGACCACAAGGATTCCGAAAAAGTATAGTTTGCCCTACCTCCGATGTTTGGTTAACGAGTAATCGGGTAAAACGTGAAAAGGTCGTTGACCTTTACATACGGGGTCAAAATTTAAACTTGCTCCGATTTTGAAAAACAATATCTGATATTGTTCGTATAATCACAAGGATTCCATAAATGGTATTTTTTTTGGCCACAGGATTTTGTGTGGGTCAAAAGGTCAAGGTATACTACCCGTACGGAACCTGACCTTTTGACCCCTTTGTAAGGTACAACAGACACTCTAGGTTGTAAAAACTATCATATCTGAAATCCTTGCAATCAGACCAATAATTTGAGATATCATTTTTCAAAATCAGAGCAAGTTTAAATTTTGACCCCATATGCAAAGGTCAACGACCTTTTCACGTTTTACCCGATAACTCGTTAACCAAACATCGGAGGTAGGGCATGCAAACTATACTTTTTCGGAATCCTTGTGGTCAGCCGAACAATTTGGTATGCTTTTTAGCTTAATTGAAGCCATTTGAATTGTAACGCCCCTGTATGGCGGCCATTTTGGATTTTGCGCTATAAAAACAATTGCCCGCACTTCTGGGAGGTATATGGGAGCTAATTTTTCTTCAAATGAGTACATCTTGACAAATCCAACAAGAAAACAGGGTATCCTAAAACTGGTCACGGATCTCATGGAAATGACTCTACTAGTATACGGTTTGCGCCAGCCTTGCTCCCAGTTCCTTTACAGTTGTCTCACCGTGCTTCGTTATGTTGTACTGTACGGTTTGCTTGCACTACGGAGCAACGGATTATTGCTTGATTTGTATACCCTATCCCACAGCGGCACTAAACGTGTGTGCACCTTACGGTTTGCGCCATTATGCGTGCGTGCGCTGGTAATCGCCCGATTACGCGTGCGCCGGAAATCGCCTGATTACGCGTGCACCGGCAATCGCCTGCTTACGCGTGCGCCGGCAATCACCCGATTACGCGTGCGGTGCACCGGTCATCGCCATGGCGGCGTGCCCAGTGTTTACGCGGCGCGTGGCAACAACGACGCAACGGGCTGAAAAAGCTCAAATTTCACGAAAAATCATAAACATTAGATAACTAGGGGAGGATGGGGCAACTGGTCCGGTTAAGCATATTTCATGATATAAAAGATTAAAGCTCGTGTAAATATTTATGGAATTGCTATACAAATATCACTCATGTAACTGTTTACATTAATCAATGTTAAAAAAATATCTAAAGAAAAGTCCAAATGCCACTAACTGAACACTTTACTTGGCGTGGACCAGTTGCCTCATCATTGGGGCAACTGGTCCAATATGTTCCAACGGATAGAATACACAGAAATCAGTGAATGACAATAAGCAGTATTTTCTTTACAAACACATTTCCATGTTATTTAACGTGTAAAAAGGATTCATGTCATGTAAATAGCAGTAATACTAATGGTGTATAAAGCAAGCGAAATGTTCATGGTTGTGATATTCGGATGCTCCATACATTTGTCTAGATATACCACTTTCTTTAATGATTTTATTTACTTCATATATATATATATAATCAACATTTAGTAGTTATAATAAACCCTCTTGATATATAGCCAGCTTTTCATGTTACATGCGAAGTTAGTCAATATGACAATGATTACCCAACGGTTCGTCGTCGTCGTTCTATGAATCATGGCTGATTCTTTGTGACCCTATTGATGATGGAGCGCCATCTTTGTCTATTTTGTGACATGCGATGTGCAGAGATAAGAGATAAACCTGTTGTTTCCTTAATGCCATCAGTCCAGCGGAGTTTTGGTCTGCCACGTTTACGAGTTCCTTCGACAGCTCCTTGAGCTATCGCCTTTTCTAGGTTTTTACCTTATTCTTACTTATTACACAGAGAAGTTTGGTCCCCAATCTGGCTTCTGACAAATTCATTGGTCTAATGCTCTTTCCATCACAAAAAGCAGTGAATAAAATAAATCATGATATTTCGTCATTGCAAATTTTTTTACAGACACCATTCAAAATATAATAAAGATGTAATTCAAAATACTGAGGTTTTAAACCATTCTAAAGCAATTTCATGTCATATTGTAATCATTCAATAGCAGAAATAGTGGTATTAGACCCAAAATGCCCCAAAATGTCTAAGAACTAGAAAGAATGTGAATTATTTCATATTCTATTCACATTTCAATACCGAGTCATGTTTTATTGACCCTAACAACTAATTTTCAAAATGAATTTTACAATTTTAATTAAGTTTTTGCAGGTGGACCAGTTGCCCCATACCCCTTTGGACCACATGCCCCAACAATAGACTCAGCACTTTGTCGAGATGAAACATTATTCAAGTACGCCTGTTACGTAATACATTTTACGCCAAAATGTTTTAAAACATACCACCATTTGTCATAATAATCAATAATTCCAAAACGTTTCAGAAAAAAAAGGCAAAACTGCATTTTTGTTTTTAGCCATTACGCAGTTTTCTGTAGCTAGCGAGTATCTTTCAATTCGCAATTATTACGGCGTTCGGATCCTACAAGTAAACGAGTGTCTATAGATAATTAAAAAAAATGTATACTTTGTTATTTGCTAATTCATAAACTAATAACTCTACCAAATGAATACCCGTGATAATGATTCAAGTTGAAGCATTCTTTAAATGATAATATTGATCGCAAATCCTAACCACCAATGTTCCCAGATATTCCCCAGTTAGCAATATGCGCCATTTTACGGTCGTTACAACCACAACCTATAGTTTTAATCATATTTCGGAAACTCCCTGAGGACACTACAATATAGCACCCATCAAATGCAGTATGCACTTAGCATCGTAAGATGACTGTACTGCATGTATATATTTATATCTATCATATCAAGTACATTAAACATGATCTAAACCCATCTTCATAAATCGCCCATACTATCTGTGAATTTTCCATCAGTCACTCAACATGCTCAATGAGGTAGCTTCAAATATCTGGAGAATATCACATGTGTAAATACCCTAAAGTTGCAAATGTTTTGGAACGTAGAAGGAAAGGATATGTCAAGTTTCAACATAAGTCGTACTGTTCAAAAGCAGTATGCCCATACAATTACATAATCCTTCATTTCGGACCAGTTACCCCATGGACCAGTTTTATGAATGGTACTGTTCTCCTTTAAACATGTTAAAGAAAACTTAAATAGTCTTACTTTCCACTTAGAGTGAAGTTGCGATATCTGTGTTGGTATTTTCATAAGCTTTTGAGCTGATTTAGTTTAAATAAAAATGCAATTTTGTCATTCATAAGATATGATTTTGAGTTCTTATTTTGACATTGCACATTTCAGTTCAATGCCTCGACAACGAGTTCTTATGCGATTCTGGTTACGGATGTTTGGATATCTCGCTGCTGTGTGACAACCAACCCCAATGTCTGCATGGATCAGACGAGCGCGAATGTGGTAACGTTGACTATTTTGGTGTATTGAAAAACGGAATAATGGGGGCGTTAAACGGAAATCTATATAGATACATATTGGTTTCTCATGTTCAGTTACTGCTTGACAAGTGCATATTGTTGACATCGCGATGTGATGACTTTTTTAAATGTGATGACTTTTTAAATACTATAAATGATGTCTTTTATTAAATATGTTGTGCCTTTTAATTTTTATCTGTATTCTACCGGATTCATTGCCGGATTTTCCATATTATGACCAGTTGCTGGTTCACTGGATTTTTACTGGCTTGTGGTTCAATGTCTAAAGTTTTAAGTTTTATAACATATTTTGTGGAAAGTTGTGTATTTTATCATGTAATTACCTATTGTATTTATATTGTAAAGCGCTTGGAGATCTTACGTATCAAGCGCTTGAATAAATGCTGTGTATTATTATTATTATTATTATTATTATTATACCCGAAATAGTAACTGTAGATCAAATAGCACAACGTACCAATAGTTACAAAACGGGCTTACAATTACGAATCCAGATCTAGACTTTGACATACGTCTCCTGCATCAATCTAATCAGTAGCCTTGATAAGCCTTCTAAAATCATTTAAAAATAAGGCAGTCCGAGATTGTCAGTAGCACATGGTGTTTCTAACACGGAAATCCCACCTTCCACATATAGAACTGAATATATCGTGCTAAAGACAAATGACGTAGGATTTACGAGCTAAAAGCTGTCTCTTTGATATGTTTGTTCCCAAATATCAACTATTTGTGCTCAAAAGAACCGATTTTTCATATGAGCATAGTATTGATTTTGGCACAATGAAATTAAGATCTACCAACATTCTCAGCAATTTTCTAAGCTCTGAAATTAGTTTTTGCTCCCAATTGTGGTATCGTTGGGATGAACACGTCCATTTTAAATAGGCCTTATGCTTATATCACAAAACAAATCCAAAATGTTGGCGTTTGATTAAACTGAGGTTTTTGATCAACTTAGATGTTTTCTATTTATATTTTGTGAAGCTTGTATCAGCTCTTTCTTGTGCATTGTTCCCCTTAATTCTTAGATGTATGTGGAAATCTACTTTTTGATCTGACACAAGATGAAAGTATTTCTCTAACGTCTCCTGGATATCCACAACCGTACCCCACCAATAGCGACTGCTCCTGGATGATCCATTCAGAGGGTACAGGACATCCCACAATAACAGTCGTGGAATTCAACATTGACCATGGAGCTGATTTTGTCCACATCAAGAATTCTCAAAGTACCATCATGTCTCTAACTGGTTCAAACGCCCCCAGTTCAGTTACCGCGAATACTACAATGGTCACCATCCATTTTGATTCCTTTCGTTGGGACAATGGTCTTTGGAAAGGATTTGTCTTTGACATTGTCTCATCGCCAAACAGTAAGTTATTACACTAGGATGTATCTTGCTTCTGCCATGATCTTGGACAGGAATCTAAAAAATCTTCATGGTGCTACAATGTCAAGCATTTCCAAAATGCTTGCGAAACTTGCTGCAATTTCATTCGTTCTCCCGCGTGATTTTTAACGATATCACACATTGTGATCTCGTTTGCTATGAAGTGGTTCTTTAACCACCTGTGCATACCTTGCGACAATGCTGTGCGCCTCATAACAACGTAAAGAAGCCCGCGTTATAAAAATAATAAATTCTTGGAGGGGTGAATCATATTCGTCACCTGCCTGTAATTTTACTTTGAACCATCCGATATCCGATATGCATGTTGATGATATATATATGATAGGCCTCAGTATTGTGAACTATAGATGTTTAATAATACAAATGATGGTATTCTCTGAATTGAAAACATCATCAAAATCAATATTTATCCAAGGCTAGATAAAATAATTGTAGTCATCAATAAAACTAAAACTCTGTATTATGAACATGAATGTCTTCATTTGGTATTATAGCTACGTGTAAACTAGGAGAATTTACGTGTCTCGATATCTCGTTGGCAATGATCTGTTTACATGGATTTCAAAGATGTGATTTAAGGAAACTATGTCCTGATGAATCTGATGAACTTGACTGTGGTAAGACCGATACATATTATACACCTATCAGCTGTAAGACGCACTATACGGCCCCCGGGAGAGGTGCGTCATGGGTGTGTCGTTTACCACCACATTATTGACGGAGGGTACGTCAGTGGCAGCCTTTGGTCCGTCAAAAATTGACGAAGGGTGCGTCAAGGTCCGTCACTTTACATGGGTGCGTCACAGTGTACATCTTATTACGAACATCAAAATACGACCTTTAAATATATGCTATACTATACCACCAACTAGGCTCTACTTTAATACCGCAAACATCACTTTTCCGATATTTTATACCGCATGTTCTAAAATGCCTGAAATCACTCGATCTCCATTGCAAGTGTGCAAAAGTTTAGCAAACGGAAATAAACAAGGTACCGACAGTAGACCGAGAACCTTTCATTTTGAGAGTAGTGTCCCGTATAAGTTTTACCGCACAAGCGCAGAACAATCCAACAACAGCAGAGGTAGGAGGACAGGCCCCCGGACTTGGATTTGGTCGGGGATGTGCGGCAGGAGATTCAAATAAAAAAACCTACCCATTTCTAAGGGTGATTTGTGGAAAAACAGTACCCATTTCTAAGGATTTTGCTTCATTTATAGACCCAGTTCGCAAATTTTCTGGAAAATAGGACACATTTTCGCAATTCGCGAAAAATAGACCCATTTGTAAATATTTTTTGTGTGGAAAACTAGACCCAATTTTCGCAAATCGCGAAAATATACCCATTTGTAACAAGTGGGGCAAATCTTTATTTTTAGAGATTTTCCATCTCAAAATCATACCCCATTATGTTTTTTTTAAGCAAAAAGCGACTAGAGCGGCACTATGCCACTATCCCCGTATATCGCAGTAATTATGCGAGTACCCCCCCCCCCCCCCCCCCCCACGGAGGAAAGGTCACACAGAATTTGTCAATCAAGCTCACGGACCCAGACATCAACCAACAAAAAGTCGGGTATTAAAAGGGAATAAAAAGAGAGAACAAACTGGGAGATATTTTATTTGAACAAAACAAAACACTATTAGAGCCCAGCCGCCCCGGAAATAAGGCCAAATGGTGTTAACGGTTAATACATTCGAGGCCAGTCCCCGGCCGAGGCTAAGCTGAGGGAGCCGGAGCATCCCCTGCCAGGCGTTCCACCCTGTCCCCAACACTGAAATGAAATGACAGTCTCTGATATGACTGTACAGTCGGTTATGACCACCCCTTGATCACAGGCCCCCATCCAAAAACAATAGTTTATAGTTACGCTACCGTAAAGATCAAGATAGCTGGTATGTGCAGTCTGAAAATGGTTTTAACTCCTTGGATCGGAGAATGGTAAAGAATTAGAACATGTCATAAGTTGTATATAGAAGGTGTAAATTCCAATATCCGAAGTTCAAATGTTTAAATACACTTTCGAGGATCCAATTTTGGTTAAAATACACTTTCGAGAACCCAATTTTCTACTTACCTCCCGTTTTATTGTAAATAGGCCTACATGTATAACGAGGGATGACGGATGCCTCCTGCCCCCACTCCGTGCCCACCCTGGTTACGCCACTGAACGGGTCGAAGCAGAATGGGAAATGTCTCGAAATTGTTTCAGAGATCCTCATCCTGACGTTTATGATAATCAGTTACATATTTTATGAATTTTAGACCAGTCAGACCTTATTGTGCAAATAAAAGTTTTCCTCTTGGTTCCGTCCCGATCCCGATCCGGGGTCTATATATTCGAGGGTCAGGGTTGACAACAACGAATAAGGGCAGATCCCCCGTGAATCAAAAGTAGTTTCATTTTCAGTAGTCATTGTGTTTTATCCAGTTTAGTCAACGATATCTGACGACGGGGTGCGTCGTCATGGTCCGTCAGAATCCACCAATGGTGCGTCCAAAAATTGACTGAGGGTGCGTATTTGGATGACAAAGGTCCGTCGTCTTTTTGACACAGGGTACGTCATGGTACACGAGAAGTTGATGCACCTCGGTAAAGTGACGTACCACTCCCGGGTTCGTATGGTGCGTCTTACAACTGATAGGTGTATTATTATATAAATTATACGTAAGCACGCGAGAAACGTAGTTGAGTTTCATTTGTTCTTGTCGTCAGCGTAACATATCCTATTACCACTATAATTAATCTCGTGTCGACTAGCTGATTAGTTGCAATAAGGTTATTCTTACGCGGAATGGTGTACGCGATATGACAACGCACTACGTCATCAAGCCTGGCATGCGAGGTTACATGTAAGAGACGCTTGGACACCCGCGTATAAATAAATGTCTGCTCGCGGTAAAAAAATGTGTATCATCAGATAAAAATAATGCACCTTATTTGTTGTTGGCAATATAATGCACGTCAACTAACAGTCACGACTTAATCTAAATAACATCCTTACTATCATATTATATTGATAAGGTTAATTGAAATGGTAAGGAATAGGAATAAAGGTACTAATTTAAGCCTCTCAAAGTTTAATTTTCTTCTGATCGCATATATATGTACAGTCCTCAAAATAAGTAACTGACCAGGTAAATAATATGCTTTCAACTCCAAAAGTATAGCTCGTATGTAAACATATTAATTTATGAAGTTGTAAGAAATCTCTTCTCTTCAATTTGAGATATTACACGTGAAGATTGAATGAATATTAACTCAGTTATGGGCCCAACACCAAGACAAAGTCAGTTTTTTATTTTAACATCTTGTTCGTCGACACGCATCCTCGGACTAGCAACAGGCAGATTATCGATTAACTGATAACGATAACTCACGGGTTGATAGTAAGATGAGGATTGGGGATGCTTTAATTGATCAATGCAGCCCATACAAATACCTGTCATATGGTCCTGCGTGTTCAAATCCCAAGTGTGAAAATCTAAACTGCACTTTGTTCTACCCTTATCAATGTAGTGTTCTCAGTTATTAACCTATCTTCATGAACCGTGTCTCAAATTCAAGAAAAGAGGTTTCCTTTATCATTTTTTTTTTTACGTAGGAGCTATAATAATAGTTTTGGAGTTAAAAGTATATTTATTACCAGGTCAGTTAATTATATTGAGGACTGTTTATACACCTAGCACAAAAAGTCCCTGACCAGGTGTTTTGATGTTGGCTAATTTAAAACAGATAATCGGTACCAAAAATCTGAAATAAACATTAATTGAGCAAATTTCTTCTCCGCAGTTTGATATCTCATTCAAAAAGATCGAATGGATACTTTTAAAGTTATGGCGATTTCAATGACCGCGCATAACAACAGCATTGATGTGTGTGAGATTACTGTCATAACTGTGTATCTGGATGAATGGGTCTGGAGTGATTGCGGTATAAAGGTGCGTTCATACTCCCGTCGTTGCGCACCGACCGACGTCGATGGACATCGTCGCGCGAGTTGAAGCAATGTCAACTTTTATCCATCGACGTCGGTCGATGCGCAACGACGGGAGTATGAACGCACCTTAAAGGGTGTGACTAGCTGTGAAGATAATGTATTTTGCTGATTAGCTTTGAGTCTTTACACTTACACACACTCATTTAAACTGCGTAATCACACACAAATCAATGATATCCCATAGAAAACCATTTCTAGTGCAACTTTTTGCTGTTGTTATGAGCGGTCATTGAAACTGCCATAACTTAAAAAGTATCCATTCGATTTTATGAATGAGGTATCAAATTGCGTAGAAGAAAAATGCTCATTTAATGTTTATCTCAGATTTTTGGTACCGATTATTTATTTTGAATTAGCCAACATCAAAGCACCTGGTCCGCGACTTTTTGTGCGTGGTGTATACTATAATTCTATTTACTGTCATGGGTATGTTATTGCAATTGTCCTTTAACAGTAGGTCACAGGTCACTAATAGGTATATCAAATAAGGTGGGGACGTTTCAAAAAATCCTTAAAATCGTGATACGTGTCTCTATTTTAAATAGAAGTTGTCAAAAAAACATAACATTTTTGGTATCATATTAAAGACAATTTATCCAGCTACCGAATAAAAAAAGGATTAAAGCCACATGTTTAGCAACAGTGAAGTTATCAATCTAAACGTCGAGTGAGTCAAGGGTGGGGCCGGTGGATGAGGCGCCGGTGGATGCGGCACCCATAGGTTTCTACACAAAATAGCGGAAAACTAGAACTTTTGAAATTAATGTCATTTTAAAAGTATACATAGGAAAGTTGTCAAACTTCTCATATGTGTTAATAACATGTGCCTGCTACTATGAATAATAATATTGAATTGTTATCTAAACATTCTCTACTAGAATATGATGTTCAATTCAGGGAGTGTTTTAGTGTAAAAAATACACAGTTTTATTCATTTTATTGATTAAACAATGGCCAAATCGCAGTCTCTCTATTTCATTTGTGTGACTCTTCGGTCCTTTTCTACCCTGGGTAGTAAAACATTTAACTAAAAAAGCCAGAAGTGTTTCTTCACAGAATTGTTCATAGATTCATGAACAATTTGCTATTTAGACCTATTTTGGACCACCCTGTTTTCAAAATAAAAGGAACTTTAATGATATTCATGTAGTTCATTTTGATAACCATTTTCCTTTAAATTAAATAGTCCATACTAACTAAATTTCATAGAATATTATATACAAACCTTCATTTTATGCATTATTTCATCATAATTTTAGGGCACCTGTGTACATTTTGGGCAGGTGATTCTTAGCAAAATTGGTTAGACCTTCTGCGGTTGTTCTGATTTTGAGTGACTATCTTCAGCTAAACCCTAATTGTACAAACTATCAAAATATTTTGTGAGGAGCAAAAACGATAAACTTTTTATGTTCCACCCTGTAAAAATGTTACACACCCTGTATAATTTGATTCTTTTTTGCAAAAATGCTTTCCAACAATATATAGTTTGTGGGTCATTAAGTATGTAAAACTTAAGTTTTGTCCCGTTTATTCAGAATTGGTGCATTTCTCAACATTATTAGAAGTGAAACATTTTTTGGACCAATTTGTGACTCTGACCAGTGGCATGTTAAGTTATATTGAGTATGCAAAGACACGTTTAACAATTATATTGATTAAATGATTCATAATGTATGTCCGTGTATAGGCATATGTGGAGCAAAGAATATTCACATAGGATCAGACGAGGAAGCAGTTAAACATTTGTCACCGGGTTTTCCGATGAGTTATCCTAATGATCTGGCTTGTTTGTGGATTATCTCGGGTAATTCAAATAGGCGTATTATGATATCCATTAATGAGTTCCAAATGGAGAAAGGATATGATTTTCTAGCAACTGGTAATGGTGAGGCAGCAACGGCAGAATCTATAGTAATCACACTTTCTGGAGACATAAAAGTTCGTGCAGTTACGAGTGCGGGAGCTGACGCATGGATACAAATGACCACTGATGGTTCAGGGAGCTCCACAGGATTCGTGCTTCAGCTGGAGCAAGTTGCGGATATTGATGGTAATTTGTGCTATACATACATTATGTACTTCGTTCATCTCATTGTGTGCAGTGGTACAATTATTGGAATCTACTCTGACGTCCCTGCAAAGAGTGTGGTGATATAATTATACCAACATTTAGGCCTATATTATTAGCAATCTATCAACAAGTTTTTATTTCGTTTATGTAATAGTTGAATCATATGATCACGGATCACCCTTCTTCCACATTAGATTGAACAGACCATAACGATGAATGCATAATCCTTTAGATATGGCCTTTGTGTTTTAAGGGGGGTGTGGACCCTCAGGTATAGCCTCCGTAATACTGCCTAGTATAATTATTTTTGCAGAAAAGAGTTCAATGAATCATGATCATGAAATTAACCATTTTGGAGAAAATTCTATTTTTTGACCCATTTTAGGTTTGGAAAAGATAACTAAAATATATATATTGTCAAATGTTGTCATACTAGTTTTATTATAATCCTAATAACATTCCCTAGGAGTTTTTTTTTTATAGGAATATCTGATTTATATTTTGAATTATCGACCAATGTGATTTTTTTACCTTCAAAATTATGAAAATCACATTTTTGGCACTTTTTGGACAATAATTCAAAAAATAAATCAGATATTCCAACAACAACAAATAAAACTCTTAGAGAATTGTGTTACGAATATATTAAATCTAGAACGACAAAATTTGACAAAATATATTTTAAGTTATCTTGACGAAACCTAAAATGGGTCAAAAAAGCTGTTTTGTATAAAAAAAATCAAAATGGTCAATTTTATGTTCATGGTTGGATTCCTTGAATCCTTTTCTTCAAAAAATGTATACTTTCATAGAGATTAAATGAATAATAAAGGAGTTACAACAGTTTTACGGAGGCTAACATAATAAATAATCATTAAAAAAAAGTTGGTATGTTTGTATTTTCAAAGGTATCTGTAGTTTCGATGTGATAGACTGCGGACAAGGAATATGTGTTGACGAAACTGGTAGATGCGATGGGTTTAATGACTGTCTTAATTGGGCAGACGAGCAACATTGTGGTAATAAAATAATATATAATGTAAAATATTGATACACAATTGTGTGAACGAACATTCAGTGACCAGAACGGGCTTATACACATATTTTGGATGCATGTTTTGGGCTTAGCCTTTTATAAGGGGGATTTATTTTGAGTCACATCATCATGCACTGACTTATATATGTATTAATGCGTAAAGGGTGTGTGGGGGTGTATGGTTGGGGTGGGGGTAAATGGAGATGTATGAGGTGTGGGGTATGGGTTTTAGTTTGGGGCTGGGTGTGTGTTTAGGTGTCCAAAGCTTATCTTCGGAGTCAGGACACCGTCATATTCTTCGGGTCAATCAAAGAGCTGGGTTTAAACTTGATGAAAACATTATTGATATCAACCGAACGAACATTTGCTCAGGGTTTGGTCTACCAGGAAATAGATGAAAAGGACTCCGATTGAGCTCAAACTTGTTGACTCGTTGTCCTCTTGATGAATTTTGCGGAAATTATCCCCGAGTTAGAAGTACTTTGAAGGTATATCCTAAAATGAATCCTAACATATGAAATTACGGATAAATTAAGTATAAGTGTACGTTACAGGTATCAGGAATGTATTACGTGAAAATAAAGTGTCCTGTAGTAACTGCACGATTAACTTTTTTCCGCCTTTTCAGAGACTTTAGGCATAAGCATACTATTTTGGAAATTACCTTTTGGGAGCATCACTTGCATAACGAGCACTCATTATTTCAATATTTCAGCTTATGTGACTTGTCCTACGGCATATCTTTGCGACGAATCCGCAGCGCTCAATGTAAGCATGTGCATTGATACGAATCAAGTGTGCGACGGGAAAGTGGATTGTCTCGAAGGTGATGATGAAACAAAATGCGGTACGTCCATTCACTATTCAACTTAATATACTATTCATACGCGTACAATATTCCAATGAAATGTTAGATTGTTCTTTTATTAACATAAATTGCCAGAAAATGTAATATTTTATATTAGTAACATGTAATATATTACCTGCAGACACTAAACGTTGTCCGAATAACTGCAAATGTATGTATGCCACCGAAGATGATCTGCGAGTTCAATGCCAAAGTGGATGGAAAATAAATGCATTGACTAACATGCCACCTATATCAACATCAATGTAAGTATACAACAATAAGTATCTATATGTTATGCATGCTTGTTGCTTTACTTGATTTTTGAAAATCATCCACAATGTATCATAATAATTATTATTTAGGGTATTCAGACGGTTTTATGTTCCCTTATGGAGCACAGCTAAGCAAGTGTTAGCAATGCATATTGGTTCGCAGAGATATCTACGAAATTTATATAACACAATATAACACGGGTAGTCGAAGCTTACATTTTTTAGCGGGACAAACCTCGCGCAGTGCGTACTACATATAGGTTTGTTCCATGATGCTTACTCAGTGAGTCTTACTGCATTTCTCCTTTCGTCACAAAACGCAAATGATTGGCATATATATCACTATTTGAGACAATATAGCATGGGTACGGTCTAAAACAATACTCCCTCCTCTAATTAGTTAATAGTTTGGATTATTTGCGTCTTCTCAAACCGTCAGTTAGACCTTTAAATGTTCAAATTCCAAATGCATATAGTATTGTTATTATACGCGGAATATGGACGGTTTGTTGTTATTGAAGGGTACATTAAAACCTTTCGCGTTTGATATACATGTTTTGGAAAACTAGTATCTAACGAAATGCATATATATATCATAGTCAGAGTATCAAGTAGGACCTGAATAATGCAAATGTGCCAACAAAATGGTCCAAACCAAAATAAGCGGTCGGAATGATACGGCAGTAGCTGACAATCATGGTGGCGCCCTCTCGTAGCATCAAATTTGTCTAGATTGATTGCAACTGAAAACAATGTAATGTAGTAAAACAACTTCAACAAGTTACTGACGGTCCAAATACGCGCTATGTCATAACTGATGTATTTCAATGAAGATTTCACAATTAACTCGCACCGTATATATACACATTGCTGGTTGCTGATTTTCCTAAAGATGATATTTTATTTCTTCTTTCTGTCCATTCTAGACATTTGTCTGGAGGCAATGTGACTACACTTGGTATGGGAGAATTTAAATCCTTCAGTCGCTTGAAAGCTTTGTAAGCATAATAACACCCAACATTTCTTAATGTGCATTCCAGGATTCTGCACTTTCATCACTGGTGTCTAGTTCTTATTGATATAACATTGCAGTGATAGGCATACAATGTTGTTAAATAAGAGTCTTTATAGAAAATCCTGATGCAAGTAGTACAATTGATGTGTCATCAATTTTGCTTTTTCTAGTTTTTCTTAAAGACACTTTATTTTTGGAAAAACACGATATGCACGTTTTAGTTGGGGTTTAACTTCTGTTTGAAAGTTATGCATATCTGTATCATATATTATAGAGTGGAAGCCCTGCAGCTTTTAATTAATTATGTGTTGTACTGTTTGTTTTATGGAAACGCCCTGTTGGCACTGTATAAGACATTCTTTTTGAATAACATCTACATCTAATATATTACATTTAAAAAATGCATACGAGTTAAAGGGGCATTGAGAGCCGGGGGATTCCTAAAACATTGAAATGTCATTGCATTACCTTGTTTACATAGATGACTGATTCAGTGAAAACAAAATAAAATACTCATGTTCAGCATTTCCGAAGTCCGCTGATGCTTTTCACACGTGATCTTTAAGGTTATTTATGTTAAACATGAAACACATTTAGTAAAAATCTTCTGGACCATTTATAAGTTTTGTTAATTTCGATATGATCTACATTGAAATTAAGCAAAATTATAAAACTCATGAATTTTACATGAACTATTGCAAATTTAGCCCTATAAATTCTGGTGGTAGTTAGAACACGTGTAAGCATTACGTATGCGAAAAGCACAACTTCTGAAAAGGAATTGAGGGCTCCCTCACTGGCAGATCTCTCAGTGCCCTTTTAACTGATGTGATTAAGGGACGGTTCATTACTTATGGTGGAAGGGGGGGGGGGGGGTAAATTCGAGACTCGTATGTCAAAATTATCTAACCCTACAGCTGAAACTGAAACTTACATGACCCCCTGCTAACCCGTAGCTTTTTACACCGTAAAAATCCAAACTTGTCACATACCTAAGGGGACCGTCTTGTCCGTTGGAACTTTGTTCATAAGACGTTGTCCAATTCTGTTTGTGCCTTATCTGAAGAGCCAATAGTTTTGTAATGCCCTTCCTTTTATTGGTTGAAATTAGTAGTGGCAATCGTAGCGAGCCGGAAAATGCCGGGTTTTATGCTTATTTCGTGTACAAGTACGTCGACATAAACATTACCCGAGTTAATTAGGCTATCGTACGTAACCATGACTGGAGTGGAGGTTATAAAGACATCAGCGACCGACATTGAGTAGTCTTTGCTTTTGTAAGATTATTTCAAATTCAATACATTATAGGGCAATTTGTGACAGTAAATACTGTTCCCTTCTATGATAGTTATACATTTGTTACATTTTGCATTTACTGTGCATTTAGATTTATCTAGCTTTTGATTGATCACATCAACTTTTTTTGAAATACTGACATGTTATAATAATTTTGTTTCTCATTTTAGATCACTATCAGATAACGGTATCTCCGACATCCAACCTCTGTCTTTTCTAGGATTGGGATCGGTCACCTGGCTGTAAGAATACAATCTGTCAGTCTTATTAACCCGCTAACAAAAACTCACGATAGTGACAGTTCAATGTAGACTGTTTCTATACAAACGTCATTTTTTACATCGTATCACCACAATGTTTTTTAAACTTCAAAACAAATCAACAAATAAACTAAAAATCGAGGTGCTTTTCAATTCACCCTTTTAATGCGAAGTATCAATTATTCAGTCATTGTAATAGGCCGAGAGCTTAGAAGGTTTAATCAGCTGAGAAGATAACAAAAGGTTTAATGATCTGATTAGTTTAGTTGGGTGCCAAGAGTCAATATTTTATATTGCAGCCGCGTCGCAGCCTGTACGGGTGGCCGCTATAATAGGTCATAAGGTCATATATGCATATCAAACTCTTCCTGAGACCATAAGGAGTACAAACAAATGATGGTTGTAGCACTTACAATAGAGATTCTATTGTCTTTGCGGTTTTGTTTTTGAATAGCTTTCGTGCAATCAGAGATAGCTTATAACAAACATTATTGAGTGTTAACAAAATGTTGATCAAAGTATTTTGAAACATGTTATTTTAATCGAACTGATTATGAGAAAGGTCTGAGAGAAAAAAGATCTTATATCTAAACAGTTTGTGCTTTGACAACTTACCAGGCCAAGTGCATAGTCCATATTCCATGTATACAATATCGTTTTATTTATCAGAGACTCAACAAAAAAACAACGTGTTAATTTGGTATAAATTCAGTTATACAGTGTGATGTGTTGTATGAATAACTAATATTACTACAGTAGTGATAATATCCACCACCAAACTTGGAACACTTTGGATAACGCGTCTTTTCGTAAATATGTTGTAAATCTGGTGTGGAATATGTATGAGGAAGTATGTCTACTCTCATAAACAAATTTACCAATTTTGTGTAAGAAGTATTTTTCCTGATTTCTTTTGAAAACGGGACCTGACTATTTTGACTCGCCCTGTATAGTATTTAGTTGCATGGATAGGACTGTTCTCCTTTAAACGCGCGCGCGTTAAACTACCCGTATACCCATGTTTAAAGTTTTTGCAGTGAGTTAGACGTGTGTTAGCGTTAAACACATTTTCGAGAATTATGTTTAGTTAAACGATGTGTTTAAAGTCAATGTATAGCTTAAAACCGGTATAAATACGTACGCGAATACAGGCCTGTATGTTAAATGGCAAACGAAATGCCGATCAGTTGAAAAAATAACCACCTAGATATAATGAACAACAAATATTGCCAGTTGAAAGCCTCGTGGGGGTGATCTGAAAATGATCAAACACGACAAATGGAACTAACTAGGTTCATTGAATATATTGTGCATGAGCTAACATTGAATTTGAAAACATACGTCATACAATATTTTGCTTTTAATATGACTGATTTATATTGTACACAGCGATCTTTCAACTAACCCTTTGACCACTATCATCGAGAAAACATTTAAAGAACTCAAGAATCTTCAAGAGCTGTAAGTTGATATGTGTCTTCACGTTAGCGATGCACTAGAAGGCTGTTCATTGAAAGCATAAACCAGCATTTCGAATATTAAAATAAAGTGTACCGATGTTGTGATATTTTTTTCATATTCTAAAAGAATTTTCGTAGATCTATCCGCATATTAAGGTAGTGCAAATATTCCCAAACTTTCACAGACTGTCCGAAAACAACTATAGCGCCTTGGGGATGTGTATTGTATTGATTAGTATCAAATTCATTAATACCTTATCGATTATATTACATAATTATACAAAATGAAAACATTCAGGATGTATTACCATTTGTATTTGTATATATTTTAATACAGCTTTCTATCAAACCTGCCGCTGAAGAGTATTCAGAATGGAGCCTTCTTTGGACTATCAAGTCTAGTTACACTGTAAGGTCATTATACAAATCAACGACTAACATTTATTTATGCTCGTATATTGCCAATTAATTAAATATTTATTTATTTATTTATTTATTTATTTATTTATTTATTTATTTATTTATTTATTTATTTATTTATTTATTTATTTATTTATTTATTTATTTATTTAAATGTGTATTTACTTACTTATTTATTTATTTATTTATTTATTTATTTTAATTTAATTAAATGTGTATTTACTTATTTATTTATTTATTTATTAGTATATTTATTTATTTATTTATTTATTTATTTATTTATTTATTTATTTATTTATTTATTTATTTATTTATTTATTTATTTATTTATTTCTTTATTTATTTCTTTATTTAGTATTTAGTTTTTTATTCACCTATTCTCCTATTTATTTATTCATTCACCTATTCACCTATTCATTCACCTATTCTTTCTTTCTTTCTTTCTTTCTTTCTTTCTTTCTTTCTTTCTTTCTTTCTTTCTTTCTTTCTTTCTTTCTTTCTTTCTTTCTTTCTTTCTTTCTTTCTTTCTTTCTTTCTTTCTTTCTTTCTTTCTTTCTTTCTTTCTTTCTTTCTTTCTTTCTTTCTTTCTTTCTTTCTTTCTTTCTTTCTTTCTTTCTTTCTTTCTTTCTTTCTTTCTTTCTTTCTTTCTTTCTTTCTTTCTTTCTTGCTGTTAATAAACTGTTTAATCACTTTTAGATTTGATATTCAATACATTTATTTAATATTCAACTGTCTATTTCCAGTGTCATTGTGAGAGATACGACGGAAACCAAATCTAAACTCGTATTCGAAAATAACGGGTTTGAAGGATTATCATCATTAGAATTACTGTAAGTATTTATGTGGCATTGTTGCTATTAGTAGTCTGGTTTTGGTTCAAATAGTAATGTACCAATTGAGAAATAGGAAAAAATGAGATACAAAGGCCGAACTTGCCCATAGGCAGAGGGACAGTTTTTCCTAGGTTCACAATTAGGCCCCATAAAGTGTCGTGTATTCAATGTATTAATACATGAATTATGCGTTATGTCTTCCAAGATAACATAAGGGTCCATAATGTAGAGGTGGGTGCATTTTGCGGAACATCCTCATTTATTATGTTAACATAATAGGAAATACCAACTAATAAAACATTCTCTTCTAACAATCTAGTGAGTGGACTTTCCAGATAAATATTTAAATTACAGATATGATAATAGAGAATGCATTCAAATCTTAGGCTGAAAGCTCGTATTTATATTAGATTCGACAACATTGGGGTGGGGGTAACTGTATTACGTATTGCATTGTTACCTTCTAATCATATTGTGTTGGCTGAAAGGTCGTATTTATATTAGATTCGACAACATAATATTTATTTATTTATTTATTTATTTATTTATTTATTTATTTATTTATTTATTTATTTATTTATTTATTTATTTATTTATTCGTATATTTATTTATTTATTTATTATTTATTTATTTATTTATTTATTTATTTATTTATTTATTTATTTATTTATTTTTTGTGGGGGGGGGGGGGGGCGTACGCATATTGCATTGTTACGTTTTTAATCATATTGTGTTAAATCATGAATACAGGCATAACGGGGTTTCTAATGTAATGTATACTATTGTCGGCTCAAAGTATTCACGATTCATGTCGAGTTACTGGAGAGTATTTATCATGTTTATATGCTTCAATATACGATGGGCCTATTCATGTATTCTTCCTTTGCTTATGCATCATAATTCAATAATTATGGTCTATAATAAAAAAAAAGAATGATATTGTATATTGATCCGATATTTTATTGTTTGATAACAATCCCTGTCTACTAGGTATGTGGACGATCACCGACTGTGCTGTAGCTTTCCAGACCTAAAGGAATGTACCGTTCTGTCTCCTCAACCACCACTGTTTAACTGCGGCAGCTTAATGGAGAACACCGTATTGAGAGTATCTATGTGGATTTTAGGTATCAGTGCCCTCGTCGGTAATATTTTAGTATTATTCACACGATTTACGATGAAATCAAAGAACCGCGTTCAGTCTATTCAAAACTTTTTCATTGCCAATTTGGCGTTTTCAGATCTTATGATGGGTGTTTATATGTTGATTCTTGGTAGTGCTGATCTGTATTATGCTGATGAATATTTCATATACTCTGATGAATGGAGATCTGGTCCCATGTGCAAGTTTGCAGGTTTTATATGTTTACTTTCAAGTGAAGCCTCTGTCCTATTTCTTACTGTTATAAGCTTTGACAGGTTGTTAGGTGCAGGGTTTCCGCTTAGTACGGTGAAATTTTCCCCAAGATCTGCGAAAATAACCGGATGTATTATTTGGTTTTTAACCATATCTGTAAGTGTGGTTCCAATATTGACAGCAGGGCCAGATTCTGATTGGTATGATCTTTCCGACGTATGTATCGGACTTCCTTTGATTACAAGACCCTCTAGTTTCATATTTGAAGCAAGCGGTGTGGGCGAAAATGTTTTGTTTGACCTACCAGTTGCCCAAGATACTAAGCCAGCTTGGTTCTTTTCTATCATACTTTTTCTTGGCGTCAACATGCTTTGTTTTCTAATGATCTTAGTTATGTATGTGATAATTTTTATTCAAGTTAAACGATCTGGTGAACGGGCACAGCGTAGTGGACGGCAAAATGAAGAGATCGAATTGGCTATCCGAATGTCCGTGGTTGTTGGGACGGACTTTCTTTGCTGGATGCCGATTATGATTATGGGAGTTCTTTCCCAGACGGGTGCAGTTGTTATTCCTCTTCAAGCTTATATCTGGTCAGTAGTTTTTATACTGCCGATTAACTCATCAATTAATCCCTATCTGTACACATTGGCATCAATGATATCCGAGAAGAAAAAGAAGTTTAAGAATTTGGGATGAAACAGGCATTCAGCGACGAAAGATAAGAATCAATCCCAACAATCTATTAAACAAAGCTTGATATATAACTTATTTGAATATTCAAATGATAAGGGTTTTGAAATTAGTGTGAATGAACTGATTGGATCTCAAAATGACGACCGATAAGTCTTGTGCATTTCTTAATTAAAATCTGAGCAAAAATAACTTTTTCAAACGTTGGGCAAGTTTTGTGTGATAATCGGGGTTACTATTCATAATCTTGATTTGATCATTAGGGAAAATGTTGTTGGATGTAAGTTGATTTTTTGGATGATTTTACATTATATCGAGATATAACATTGCGTTCGGTCAAAGCTAATGTCTAATGGTGTGTACGGCGAAATGTAGTACGAAATGAATAAAGAAAAATATAGACTCGTTAACATTGTATATAATATTTAAAGATTTAACATCATTAACCAGTTCTGCAACGATTTATGTAAAATTTAAAAAACTCTTTCACTGTAAATGTTGTAGTAAAAAAAACCCACGATAAGTAGCTTTAAAGTAATATAAAATTTGGTAAAACATATTAAATTTATAGAAATTCAAAATATATCATCAAAGCACCAAAATAGAGGCCGCTCTGAGTGCGTCATGTTTAAAAACAAATCACTCGATTACTTATCCTGAATGGTGTTATAGATGTTACATGAGAGGATATATGTTGACGCTTCGCACAAGTTGCATTATTAATCATATATAGGGATAAGGAAATAAATGTTTTACGACGGGATGTATTTATTTCTCTTTGTTATAGGACTGTGTTATCGAGTACACTTTGAATGTTCGACCTATTAAGGCTCACGTTCTATTTTTTTGTGACAAGTATAATTATTGATATTTCGATTTTCTTACAAGAATAAGGCAAATACCTACGTTTAAACTGAGTAAAAACGTTAATAGGATAATATGAAAGGAGGTGCAAGAAAAGAAATCTAAACCAATTTGCTCCGACCACTTATTAGTGATCTTAATTATTGAAGGGAACAGTAAGAATCTTAAATACTCTTCTCATATTCTATGTGTATGAAAATTACATTATAATGGAATTTATTACCATAGCATTTGTTATCGTAAATAAATTTTAAATATTGCATACTGTTGAACAAAAGAGCTATATTACAACACATGTGATGAAAGTAGTACAGGAGATTTGTTTGTGTATCATATGGTAGACCTACCTGCAACTTATTTTGATGAAGGTGTAGTTTCTCTTTATCGTGTGTGATACAATTCCACCACCATGATCATAATGATAAGCATATAAGAGTATGGCGAACACTGCATATCTGATATTGCACATTCTTTGTATATCCTGGGATTTACTCAGACCAAAGTACGCCCTCTCCTATGAAAGTAACGATTTCAAATATCGCCCTCCTCTCGCGCCCACAATTCTTCAAAAAGGCTATTACCTTTCAGGAACATAAATATCTTCTCATTTTTTATGTGAAATAATAAAAATAATAATAATGTAATAATAATACTTATATTAATAATGGATTAAGGCGAATTTCCTTTGTTGGATTTTTCGCCTTAACTTTAATGTTTTCCTCCTTAACATAATGTAAACAAAGGACGAAGTAAACCCTACTAATAATAATGCTTACCTACATTGTAGACCTACATCTCCGATTCAGTGTAGTTCCCTATTAACCCTTACATAATCATGATAATGGAATGCAATAATGTTTGTATATCCAGGAAGCCATACAATCAACATGTGATTGAAGAGAGGTGCCAGCCTCTACAATAAACAAATCGATTTCGCGGGAAAATTTGCTGCTGTTTTGCAGCACCTCCAGCATTTCTTTGTACAAATGATGCAGTATTTGTTAATACCCCACTGTGCCCGATACTCCTTTATTTAGTCGAAACGCCACTTCGATTTGACCCCAAATTATTAGGTACGAGGGCGTCCTAACGTTAACACGAAAAATTCAAATTGATTCGATTACCTATTTATAAATAACTAACACTTATTTAGGACGGAATATATACAAAAGGAGACCGCTGATCATTTACCCACTAACCTATAATGAAGCATACATCTATTTTACTTCATACTGTTTTATCGAATCAATATATTCAGTCACCAACGTCCCGAAATGAGAAATTTCATGCTACTGCATCGGCGTAAAAACTGACATGAACTGGAAGAAATGGTAGCACATTTGAGATGAAAACGGTCGTAAATCCCTTATTTTACAACGTCGTAAAAAATCCATCTATACAGTGGCGCATTATAATGAGATGTTTGGTGTCCTTCGTGTTTGAAATAGTAATAGTGTTTAAGACGATTTTAGCCGCATCATTTCGAAGCCCGATTTGAAGCTCAAATGTGGTGATCAACATTTGGCACTTGATAATAAAGTGTTGAATCTCCCGGTTATAACTAGTTTCCCTTGATAGCGCAGATGGTAAAGCGTTCGCTTGAAGAACGAGAAGGCTGAGGTTCGATCCTACCGCTCTGCACAATGTCACGGATTTTGTGTCTCTCGTCAAAATCAATTTTGTTGGGTTTTTAATTTATTTATGATTGTTTTATGATGATTTTAATATGATGACCATGTCTCTTACTCGATATTCCGTCTGGGTGCGATTGTGCTCAGGTTATCCCTTCACCCACTCAAATATTACTTTCAAAAGACACATATACGCATAATGAGGAAAATCAGGCGTAAATGCAGCAAAACATTGTCATGAAAACCATCTTCAAAACGTCACATCCTGGGCCGTCCGTATGTAAACTGCGCCAATAAAGTATCGAAACACTTACAAATGGTCAGATTTATCGGAACCTGAATTAGTATTCAAAAAAATAATTAAATAATTCGATTCACAGTTATCTTCTGCGCATTTTGACACCTCTTTTGTTGCGCTATGATGTTGTTTAGCGGATTTATGGGCACTTGAGTGGCTTAAAGTCGAATTCTAAAGTTGCAAAAGCCCCTATTCCAGCAACGAATAAGATCATCATTATTTTTGCCCGCCTTTTTTAAATGATGTGTATGTCGCGTGTTGGATAAATCGATTGCAATGAATATCAGCATTAATTTTCAATAACAAAACAAAAGGGTCAGAGATGGGAGGCATAAATCAATAATTAATCAATCATTAATTGTCATGGTTAAGTAAACAGAACAAATTGGTGTCTTTTGTCTTAATGTTGTCTGTGTGTGATGCTTTGTGCGAGTTCCTTTCTGGAATCGGGGTGAATAGGAGCTTTTGCAACTTTAGAATTCGACTTAAAGCCACTCAAGTTCCCATAAATCCGCCAAACAACATCATAGCGCAACAAAAGAGGTGTCAAAATGCGCAGAAGATAACTGTAAATCGAATTATTTAATTATTTGTTTGCATACTAATTCAGGTTCCGATAAATCTGACCATTTGTAAGTGTTTCGATACTTTATTGGCGCAGTTTATATTACGTCGCGTCTTTAATACCAGGAACAATACAACTTTAAAGTCTCTGATCCTGAGCACTATGCCGAGTTTGTTTTTGTTGCTTTGGGATTATTTATACTAGAATGATGGGGATCTGTTAACTTATGAAAAAGAAATGAACCAAATTTATCATAAATAAATCACACAAAAAATGATTTTGCCGAGAAAAAAAATCATATAACATTGTGCAGAGCAGAGGATCGATTTCGAACCCCGGACCTCCCGTTCTCCAAGCGAACGCTTTACCATCTGAGCTATCAAGGGAAACTGATTATATCCGTGAGATTTAAACACTTCATCAATTCTGTTTCTAGAGCCACATGATGCAAAAACATCATCTGTTAGATAAAAAGGATTTCACAGTTATTTAGCTCATAAGTTGAAAAAGATTTCCCTCGAAAGATGTTCCTCCTATGCACATGGCCTGCAATCCGCACAAACATCAAAATATAATGCGATCGCATATGAATGGACAATGGACAAAATGCCAATGGTTCCAAATTTTACTCTCTCTTACAATCTCTTTTTTATATACTTAAATGGTCACGTCGTAAAATCGATTTAGGAAATAATAATGACTGAAACCCTCATTTATCTGAATATGTGACAATTTTGTAATTTCGCTGTTTAAGACAGCTGTTTGTCAGATCAATGTAACGCTACTTTTGCAACATTTCACTTTCTATATCGACAAAATTGCAAACTTCCCATGTGAAATACTCTGCTTGTAAATGTGAGAGATTGGTTTTAATAAGTTAGTAAGACAGATTCTATTATTAGGAATATTTCAAGACATTAATCTCCAAAAAAGACTTAAATTTGACCTCACGATCACTCTTGAAAATGATAGTTCAGATTCCGCGGGAGTTTAACTCGGTTTTAGTACCGAAAGTCCGCGGTTCACAATTGCGAAGTTCGTTTCGGTAATAATTGACCTTTTAACGGTTACTATATTCGGCTAAGTGGCGTTTCGACTGTATTATAAGTAATGAAGCGTTAACAGTTCAAATCAGGCAGTCCAAATAATAATAGGTTGTTTACATTATAGTTTATCCACTGGTGTGTTATTAAGTGTGAAGAGCTCTAAATGTCCATTTATTTTTAGGCTAAACAAAATGTAAACAAAATTACTAAATTAATGGTTCATATTCCTCGAAATAATAACGTTACCAACCGTAGAGGCACGAGCGGACCGATACTGTAGTATATGCGATGGAAATTGTATGGTTTCCAGAATGTAAACAAATATGGAAAATTGAAAATAGAGCTAGGCCAAAATAATTTGCACTAGCTTCGTGACAGACGGTATATATATATCAGTGATTAATCAACAAGTTCTACGTCCTCACTCATAACTTCGCAAATATTAATGTCAGCCCATGAAGTTTGTCATTATTTTAGCTCTGAATCTTAGCTACACATTTATGGTATATAGTAAATGTTAATTGATACTTGTATCACTTTTGTTCTGATGTATTCAAAGCCAGAGACAGATTGTGTACGACCGACACGGAGAAATGCCCTCCAAATAAATACACGTTTTTGTTGTTTTCTCTGTTTTTTATGCTTACACATAATAACACGATTGTATTACAGTGTACCATACAACTGGAAACATAAAGCAACGTTTTATCAGGTGTTAAGAAAACTAGTATTTTATAAGCTCGAATTGCTATGGCTTTGGCAAATTATATTACTGATAATCAGTCAAATTTGTTGTTATAATGTTGTGCCACAATTATGCTTCATCGTACGTTAAATCTTACACAATAAATGTTCTTATATGCACCCTTCAGAATAGTCAATGTCAATACTAGAAAATCATCTCTTGATTTGAAATCCCTTCATTTATACCTAAATATTGAAGACCTCTCGTTTCCTATGACAATCAAACAGGATTCTCGCAGTTGTTTCTTTGGAGAGCCCTGTATTGTTGTCTTGATAATTATGTGAAAGCTATAGATGGTGTGACCGGTGACGTCATGTATTTACAAATGGGACACCCTCTGTTGATTCCCTCCAGGCAGAATATACAGTAAAGTTAATGAAGACAACATGAAATTTCTTTCTAATGAATTGTAAAACTCATTTATTTTTAAAAAAAATTGTGAAATGCGATAGCTTATAGCATTCCTAAGCAAGTTTAAAGACAGTTTTGATAACAATTTGCTGTGACACCACAATCTAGTTAGAAAACCTGATCTGGCCTATGTAAACTATAGGAACTCTTGCCCGGTGTGTTTTGTCTCAAATCAACAGAGGGCGTCCTAAATGTAAACAACGGTCACCTCATCTATAGCTTGTGTATTCCTTGTGTACACAGTGTCAAATCATGGAATTCTATTTACGAAGGAGAAAACCACTCACGCAGAAAACATATTTCGACATTTGATTTACGAAGTGATTAGAACACGTATTGCTCTGTAATTTAAAAGGTATTTTTGTTTATGTTTATAAATGTAATTGACACACACACACAAAATTGGCGGAATTTTAAAAGTTAGAGAACGTTCATGACAAATATCGCATATTTTGCGTTTAACTATGAATTAAATCACTCTCGCAAACATGTACATTGTATGTATTATTGTTGTTGGATAATTTTGAGCTAGGACCATGACTAACTAGTCTTGGTTTTGAAATTACGGATGGGTTGTGTTAGGACACGTGTAATTACTCAAAATGCACACTTTTCGGGTCAATACTCGATAAAGTGGTAAAGTGGTAAGCTATTATAATACCGCCATTTAATATTTTGTGTGTGTATATAATATCTAGTTTGTTATGATGTCATCACAATAAATATGTATCGTATCAAAAGAAGCCTTCTATTCGTGGCCGACTGTTTTATTTTTGTCAAAATTCCTCTCACCGATTCTTACTCTGGCCCTTCTTGCGTCATTTTTTCTTCTTTTATTCTGTTCAGATAGTTGAGCTTTATACACGTAATTTCTATAATATATGTTATAGAAACAAATATTCCAAAACATTAGTGCGTAGATATGCAACTGTGATTCTAACGGGAATCAGCTAAAGGGCTCCCAAAAAATGTCAACAAAAGTTAACAACAAGTAATGATATGTTTTTCTGATGTTGATAATATGTACAAAAACCAATATACATGCTTTTAAAAGACAACACATATTCCATTTAGTCGTTCAATTTTCATAAGACAATGATGATTGGTTTACGGGGAACCCAGCGGGCACTCAACCATATTTCAACGTTGAAATATGGTTGCGTTGTTGAACCACATCTTTTCAACATCTTTTCAACTACATTTTGTGCTTTGTTGAATTAACGTTGAATATTGACGTTGATTCAACGTTGCTGAATGGACTTGTAAAAATCATGTTTCCAAATATCAGTCTGGAGCTAATTTGCATATTTTACTTGGCCTTATATTAGCCGAGTAAATTACGCAAATCGCTCATTAGCATAATTGCAATGGTACAAAAAATAGCACTGGTGCTCGTTTGTACCATTCCAATTATGATAATGAGTTAATTTGCAGCTTTTATTCATTTAAACCTATTATTTTATTTGAATTAAGTCGATGAATGAATTTAACACTATGGAATGTATATTGATATACACTTGTATATGCATATTTTCGCACTGTCTTTAAGATAGGTGATTGCTCACTAAATAAATGCATACACATTGTGTAAGAACATAAACATCCAAGAGTAAATGCCCTTGCAGCCTTCCCCCCCCCCCCCCCCTGATTGCCAAGCGATACAAAAGCTTCATTAAGTACATTTTTAATAAGAAATCAATACATTTTCTGTTGATTCAACATCGTATTTCAACGTTGATTCAATGTTGAATTCTGGTTAAGTAGTTGAAATTTGGTTGGTATATCAACCAAATTTCAACTATGTGACCAAAATTCAACATTGAATCAACGTTGAAATATGACGTTGAATCAACGTTGAAATATATGGTTGGTACAAACTTTCAAATCCAACTGTTAACTCAACGATTTTTCAACGTTGATAATCAACGTTGATACAACATTGTTACAACGTCATTTTGCCCGCTGGGAAGCACCCATTTTCAACTTTTTCTGTTAAATGGAGTTGGTTTTATTAACTGAACAGGGGTGCAAACAGTTATTTTTTCCTCAGGAGCATGATTCTGTTCAATATTTCCTCAATCAAACCGTAACTTTAAATAGTTTCTGCAGCACATCATTGGAAACTTTATGCGTTGTTTTTGATTTTATCAACAGCTTATGAAAATCTATTAAGTTTAGCTACATTTCCGGCAAATTCAGACTCATTCTGGTCGGGATTGGTGTGCGGTTTGAGCGACAGTTTAAAATCCCACTAATATTAGATTTTGTTAGCTGTTTTACAGTAAATACTACAAAACCCAATTTGTGTAGCAGGAAACATTTAAACTTATACAATTTTTAAATTTATCAAAATAAACTTACCGGTGTATTTACCAAGCTTGATATGAGCACAACATCCAGCTGTAGCATGAGGTCAATGGTTATATCATTCTAGAAAAGAAAACATGTATCCTTAATAATAGTTTCACTTTATTACCCACGTTGCTGTGCTGTCTAGGAGCTATAGTTCAAAGCCGTCGCGTCGCACATACAGGGTGAATCAAAAAGACTGCAATAGTAGAAAGAAGCCATCTTGTTTTCAAAACCATGTTGATGTTTGACTTTTTTTCAAACGTTATAAGAATAACATATTTGTGATTAATATCATGTGAAAAAATGAGGTGAATCGCATTTTTCTTTTGCCTTTGGTGAACCTTTTTACCCATGCACTCATTTCACACGCTTGTCCACGAAACACCTAAAACATGCATAAAATTGCAACATGCGTCTCTCATTAAAATGTGAACATTCGTGTCAATTTTTGACGCGAGTGGAATTTAATGCATCCTTTCTTGTTTACAAAATAATCAATTTGCATAACCCATGCTATGAATTGCTTATAATGTTCTAAATCTCAATAAAAATGAAATTATTCAAATGTGAACATGAAATGGGTGCAATTTCAATTGAAAATCACTATGCTCGTGGACAAACAAGTAAATAGGGTTGTGCAGCAAGAAGCTTCACTAAAGACAAACGAAAAATGCGATCGACTTCATTTTTTTCCACATAAAGTAAAGAACAAATATATCATTCTTACAACGTTTAAAAAGTTTTAAACTTCAACTTGGTTTTGAAACCAAGATGGCTTCTTACCACTATTGCAGTCTTTTGACTCACCCTGTACATGTAATGTACATACACACCCCTATATGCATCAACAGCTATAAAAAAAATTCATACTACATAGATACCGTACTTAATTAATCAAAGAGGGCGCACCAGGATTATATATGAACACTGCATGTGCAATAGTGGGGTTGGGGTACCGCGCCATTTTGCGATATTTTGCGAAAACGATCGTGGTTATCACGTGATACGTATCGTTGAAAAAAAATAATTTACGAAATGCACTATGGGATTGTGTTATCAGCCTGAAATCAAAGAGGTCGCAAACTTGCTTACAATTGTATATTAGCCAAGCTATAACAAGCTAAAAGTGACATCTCTGAATGTATAAACAAAGTGTTCAAAGGAAAAATTGTTGGGCACACTGGTAAAATGGTTTTACAACAAATGTTGCTATCATTATCAAACTGAACTCAAGTTAAATCACTTATTTATCGAGCAATAATATAATTGTTTACGCATTTTAATTGTTTAGATACTAAGTTGAATAAATCAAGAGTTAAATGATAGATAAATAAATAAAAAGAAAACTATTAACGCATGTGCGGCCTGTATAATTTATAAAATTGACATAACAATGATGTTACATTAATCAACCATCAAGTTTAAAAAATAGAAAAATAAAAGGATAATAAGGAATATTCCGGAGTCGAACCCGTGATTGCCGATCGCCAACGACATGGCCAACGTATGCACGCCACAGAGATCGACGAGTATAATTGTGATAGTTTTATTATTTAACCATATCCATTTATTTATAACGAACGGATTTTTTATTGTGCCATTTTTGCCAAATGTGTGTGTTTCTCTCGCACAAAATGTGTTTGTAATGTGATTATACTCCTTATTTTTGAAAGAACGGTAAAAAACGTTGATATTTTCGAACACAAAAAATAGCGTCATTTATACGGTCCACAATCCTGGGACTAATATACCTAAAGGGTTAGGAAGCATGGACTCGATCTATTGATGTTTACCCGGGTGTATCCAAACACGTCTGATACGGCTGCTGTGTATACGCATACAGACGATGCCGGCCAAGCGACAAGACCCCGCATATAAAACAAAAATGATCATACGGGGCTCGAACTCACAACCTTTCGCTCCTCATGTCAACGTTCCATCTATTACACCAACCGTGCTAATTGAACAAAATTTTGGCGAATATCTTATTTATATCTAGTTTTATTAATTGGACATTTGAACTTGAAAAAAGGTCGAAAAAGGACACGTAGTGTCACGATGGACGGGACTTCGAGTGGCAACAAAAGTGTTTAAACGACGCGAGTTTAGTCTAGGTATGCGCATATATAATTAGCGGGGTCAGGGGACAAAGTACTAAGCGCAAAATTTGAATAGAGGAATAAAACACACGCAAACGGGACGGCTACGTGTAAGGACGTACTATGAACTCATCGTAATAACCTGACGGGGCCTTTAGGATCTGGTGTCCAAATAGTAATGGCATTAAGTGTATACTAGTATCAGCATGTTTGGCCGTATGGCAATGTTTGAGCTACGACATAACACACACATCAGGTTATCTGATGGGAGGCGTCTGTACCTAGTGTACGTTTAACGTGTCACTTCTTTTTGTTGCAAGAATGTAAGTACAGAACAGTATTATCTTAATTGAGCCATTTATGTGTTAAATTATGTTTGGGGGGATATTATGTTCGTTTTTGCGCAAGTATACACATTTATACGATAAAAGGGTGAGTGTGTGTTGACACTCGTTTTGGTGATGTTTTTAATATCTAATTTTAATATCCGTTTGCAATTTTGTCAAAATAAAACATGGCCGACAGCGGCAATGCATTATGGGGCATGAAATTTGACTTTAGCGGGAAATAAAATCAACATGGATTTGATATAATTATACTTCTGTTGAGTGTTTGAAAAATAATATGTCCATGTAATCCAAGTAGATTTCCAGACATTATTCCTTTTTTTTGCCGGTCTGTTTTAAATTTACAGCCCGCCGTTAATTTGGTTTGGTTTCATTATATAACAATTATCTACGCCTAGAAGACGCTCAGGAGACGTCCATATCCAACATCGCATGGTTGCATTTCATCTATTCAAGAATCCCGCCGGTAATATGATTTGGTTTCGTTATATAACAATTATCTACGCCTAGAAGACGCTCAGGAGACGTCCATATCCAACATCGCATGGTTGCATTTCATCTATTCAAGAATCCCGCCGGTAATATGATTTGGTTTCGTTATATAACAATTATCTACGCCTAAAAGACGCTCAGGAGACGTCCATATCCAACATCGCCTGGTTGCATTTCATCTACGCATCTTTTTCTACGGAGTGATCATCATCAGTGATACATAACACGAATGCTAACGAACTCAGAACGTTGTTGACAACACTCGCGTACACGCGTAACTTTTGTCTGAATAAATATAATTATTATTATTAAGAATAACAAAAACAGTTGAGCATCTATGATTTAATTCTAGCGTCAGTTTTTAATTTGCTAAAAATCAATACTTTACAGATTTAGGTGACAATTTTGGTGGAGAATCCGGGCATATCATAGAAACCTTTCTGTTAGATATTTTAGTAATTTTTTAAAGGCAACTTATCCGTGCACGTCAATTTGTGACGACGCGAAAGAATTGATTATTAGATCTTTCATACAATTAGTCATGGTATAATAAGGTTTCAATTTAAAAAAGTTCAAGTGTTTAATGTTCTGTACAACATTGTATTCACAGATAACAGTCTTCAACGGTGTGTGTGTGTATTCTCGACTGCTGGGGTGTTAGTGCGTGGCGTTTCATCAAATATTTTACCAGTTCGATCTGAACCAGTGGATTGTTCGGGGTAAGTCGCAAAACACGTGATACTACTTAATGCCACTATCCCATAGGTTTGTTATTACCCAACCCTTAACAGTCATAGTCATACGTACATCACTGAGTTTTTAGACTAATTCACAATTTACGCCACTTTCTTGTTGATCCAAATTTTGGTTACTCAAATTGCAATACTAAAGTATTGATACGCATACATCATGTCTGCGGGAGCGTTGGAAATTGAACGTTTAACCGTGTTGGGTGAAAGAATTGGTCTAACAGGGAAAGAATTGCGCACGTTCATTGAGAATGAAAGGGCGGAAATAAAAGAGCAACGCGATGAAGAACGCAAAGCTAGGGCGGAGGAACGCGAGTTCCTTAAGCAGCAAGTGTAAGACGAAGCTGCGCGTGTTAATGAAGAAGCTGCGCGTGTTAAAGAAGAAGCTGCGCGAGAAGCTGCGCGTGTTAAAGAAGAAGCTGCACGAGAAGCTGCGCGCGTTAAAGAGGAACGCGAATTTCTTAAACAACAAGCAATTGCAGAAGCTGAGCGTGAAGTCGCGCAAAAAGCTACGCGTGCACAAGAGGAAGAATTGCGTAGGATTCATGAAAAGCAGATGGAAACTATGAAACTGGGTTATGAAAAAGAGTACAAAGAAATGATGCATATGCATCAATTGGAATCTTCAGACAAAGCGGTAGAGTGTGAGGAGAAATCACTAGATAAACAAATCCTACTTGAAGAGATACGACTTAAACAAACTGAAGTAACCGCCAATAGTACACAACAGTCTAGGCCTAGTTTACGTACACCTAAGCTTCCAGGGTTTGATGAAAGTAAAGACAATATTGATGCGTACTTAATACGTTTTGAGCGCTATGCAATTCTACAAGAATGGCCTGCAGAACTATGGGCGGTAAGTCTTAGTGCCTTGTTATCTGGGAAAGGCCTAGAGGTGTATTATTCATTAAACGAGACTCAAGCAAATGATTATGGTATTTTGAAACGGGCCATACTGAACCGTTATGAGCTTAACGAGGAGGGCTTCCGCAAGAAATTCAAGACTTCCAAACCAGAACAGGGTGAATCTGGTCAACAATATGTTAACCGTATAACTAACTATTTTAATAGATGGTTTGACCTTGCAACAAATAAAAAAGCAAAGAAGGTCTAATTGAAATGGTAATCCGTGATCAGTTTATGCATAGTATATTTAGGGATATGGCCACATCTGTACGCGAACGTAAGCCTAAGGACCTGGGGACCTTGGCTGACCTCGCCAATCAATATGTTGAAGCACGTGACGGATGGTGGGGTACTACATCTAACCCGATGAAAAATAAAGGTAGTAGAAATGTAGTAAGTAGTAATAAGCCTACCTCAGATCGAAAGGCTTATGAAACTCCATCTAAATCACATTCAGCATATAGGTCTAGTTCAAATTCAACATATAGGCCTAGTTCAAGTTCAACTGAGTCAGCGGTCAGGCAGAGGACTACGTGTTATATTTGTCAAAAAGTGGGTCACCATGCTCGTGACTGTAGGCATAGGCCTAAATTAAACGCCCTATGCGAGAACAGTGAAGGAGAAGAAGAACTTGAGGTTTTTCTAGATGGGTGTAAAGATAGGCCTAAACCAAGTGAACCCACCGAAGAAGATAGGCATAGTGATAATGGTGATAGTGATTGTAATGATAAGGCGGCATTTCTGATGGTAACAGCGGGTCCAACAAATCTGATCCCTAAGCGTGGAGTATACACGTTAGACTGTGGACATCAATTGACAGTGGTAACAGCAGCGTGTCAACCGCAAGCAGAAGCCAAAATGCCGATAGTCCAAGGGTTCGTGGGAAGTCATAGAGTGAAAGTCTTACGAGACACCGGATGTACTGGAGTGGTGGTAAAGGATGCGTTAGTCCAACCTACACAGAAGACTGGTAAACACCGGACATGTGTGTTGATAGACGGGACGGTTAGAAGGTTTCCAGTAGCAGACATCTACATCAACACTCCGTACTATGTAGGAAAAGTGACGGCTCTTTGCATGACCAACCCAGTGTATGATCTCATACTTGGCAACATAGATGGAATAAGCGAAGTCGACAGACCCGATCCTGAGTGGAAGGAAACTTTGATGCAAGAACCGTCGAGGACGGAAACCAAAACAGAGGAAATAATCGGTGCCGTAGAAACGAGAAGTCAGGCGAAGAATAGAACTAAACCATTCAAGCCATTGTTAATGACTGAACAGTCAGAGGAAATAGTAACGTCAGAAACTTTACAGAAGAATCAGCAGGAAGATCCCACACTAAAGAAAGTCCGTGAAGCCGCAGAAGAGGGTGGTGTCAGAGAGACTAAAGGTGGAGGAAGTTACTATTTTATAGTAGACAAAGGGATATTGTACAGAGACTTTACAGCACCACATATAGACTATGGAAACAAATTCCGTCAGGTAGTCGTTCCAGAGGTCTACAGAAAACAGGTGATGAAGATTGCACACGAATCAATCCTAGGTGGACATCAGGCTGTCAAAAGGACTCAAGACAGAATATCGTCAAACTTCTACTGGCCAGGGATAGGTGCTGACATTCGAAGATATTGTCAATCGTGCGATATCTGTCAGAGGACAATACCAAAAGGGAAGGTCACCAAGGCTCCGCTAGGTGAACGCCCATTATAGACACACCATTTGAACGAGTAGCGGTAGATCTGATTGGTCCAATGAAACCTACGACTGAACGTGGACCATCGATATGTGCTGGTTCTCATGGACTATGCGACGCGATATCCGGAAGCAGTTCCACTGAAAAATATGGAGGCCGAAACGATAGCTGAGGAACTCATGGTTATGTTCACGCGTCTCGGAGTACCAAGACAAATCTTGACAGATCAGGGGTCCAGTTCATGTCCAATGTCATGAAAGAACTACAGAGACTACTATCTATGAAAGCCTTCGTCACCACACCTTACCACGCCATGTGTAACGGCTTAGTAGAAAGGTATAATGGAGTTCTCAAGAGTATGTTGAAGAAAATGTGCGAAGAAAGACCACGTGACTGGGACCGTTACATCTGTCCGTTGTTATTTGCCTACAGAGACACACCACATGCTAGCACGGGTTCTCGCCGTTTGAACTACTCTATGGTAGAAATGTAAGAGGTCCAATGACAATCTTAAGTGAACTATGGACAGGACAGTGTACCGGGGGTGAGACTAAAAGCACATATCAGTACATCGTCGACTTGCAGAAGAGATTGGAAACCACCTGTCAACTAGCCAAAGAGGAACTCAGGAATTCAAAGGAACGATACAGATTACAATACAATAAGAAAACTAGACCAAGAGAGTACAGGGAAGGGGAAGAAGTGCTACTGTTACTACCTACAGATACCAACAAGCTTCTAATGCACTGGAAAGGACCATTCAAGATAGTCAAGAAGGCTAATAGGATGAACTACCAGATAGACTTGGGACATAGAAAACAGACCTTTCACATCACCTCTTAAAAAAGTACTTCAGGCGTGAAGAAGAGAAACCCAAAACAGATCAAGAAGCTCTGGACACCGTCGCTGTAGCAGTGATCGAGGAAGAGCAAGACGAGGAAGCAAACGTGGAGGCACATGTCAGGTTAACCAATGAGGAACTACTACATTTACCGCCGTTGACACCAAAGAAACAATAAAGGATGTCAACATTAGCACGGAACTTGATACAACGCAAACGCGAGAGGTGAAGAGAGTAATGGGCAACTTCAAAGATGTACTACGGATATACCAGGGAGAACACATTTAGGGAGTCATAGCATCAAACTCAGTGACTCAATTCCTGTAAGGGGCAAACCCTATCCCATTCCACATGCTCTTAGGAAAGAGGTACAGGATGAGATTGACGCCATGTTAAGAATGAAGGTCATTGTACCAAGTACAAGTCCATACGCATGTCCTTTAACAATGGTGATGAAGAAGGATGGAACCAAGCGTTTTTGCTGTGACACAAGGAAACTGAATGCCAAGACGGAGTTCGACGCAGAGCCTGTGCCTGATCAGGAAGAGATATTTGCCCAACTATCCAAAGACCACTATTTTACCAAAATAGATCTTAGTAAAGGGTACTGGCAGATTCCCATGCACAACGACTCCAAAAAGTACACGGCATTTGTAACACATGGAGGACTGTATCAGTTTGAAGTTATGCCATTTGGCCTGATTAACAGCGCTGCAACTTTCTCCAAGATCATGAGAATTCTCCTTAGAGGGATGCAAGATGTGCACAATTACATCGACGACATTTTGATCCACACCACAACATGGGAACGTCATATGGAATTGGTGAAAGAGGTGTTCAAAAGATTGAGACAAGCGAATCTGACAGCACGTCCTTCGAAATGCTACATAGGATATAGCGAAGTGGAATTTCTCGGACATATAGTCGGACGCGGGATTCTGAAGCCGAAACCCGACAAGATTGAAGCAGTAAGGAATGCCAAACAGCCACAAACTAAAACGCAACTCAGATCGTTCTTAGGACTAGCAGGATACTATAGGAAATTCATTCCTGATTTCGCCGCAATCTCCTGCCCCTTGACAGACAAGACAAAGAAAGGAGAAAACAACCGAATAAAATGGGAACAAAGCCAAGAAGACGCATTCCAAACTCTAAAGAGGAAGCTTACAGAAGCACCGATATTGGTTCTACCAAACGTCAAGAATCAATTTATCCTGAGGAGCGATGCTTCGGAGAATGGCCTCGGAGCGGTTTTGATGCAAGAAAACATGGGGGAGAAGTTCCCAGTAGCTTTCGCGAGTAAGAAAATGACAAAATGTCAGAAGGCATACTCGGTAATGGAAAAGGAATGTCTCGCTATCATATGGGCAGTCCAGAAGTTTGAAACTTTTCTTTACGGGCGCGAGTTTATTATCGAAACAGACCATCAGCCATTAGCATGTATCAAAAGTCCAAAGTAGCGAACAGTAGAATAATGAGGTGGGCGCTGGCGTTACAGCCATACCGTTACCGGTTAGAGGTGATAAAAGGAAGCAAAAACATTGGTGCCGATTACATGAGTCGTGTGTAGTAAGTCACAAGACCAAATTTTGGACGAAATGTAGTAGGCCTGAATTTGTATCAACAGGAGCCAAGAAATAAAACTCCATCTATGTCGCGTATCGTAAGTACAACATTACGGTAGGTTAAAGGTAATAGGCCTAATATGATATGAAACATATGTGGTCGAAAGACTACGAATTTGAGATTAAATATGTTGTTTTTTGTAAGGTGAAACAGAAGTTATACGGCGGAATTATTGCAACATAATGTGTATTGTGTAAGACATTCGTAGGCCTAAAAAGTAGATATAGTCAATGTATGTATTTCAGAGCTTGAAATCGACACTAAAACTATATGCTGCATAAAAGGTAGGGATGTGATTTTATGTTAAGAGAAACATTCGTAGGCCTAAAATAAAAGGTAGGGATGTGATAATATGTGAAGAGGTAAGGCTGAGAAACAGTCGTAGGCCTAACAAAATGGTAGGTAGGTAGTTGCGATATGCATCTTAGACGCGTAAGATCAGAATCAACACTAATCTACTTGATAGGTATGGATACATACGGTAAGAAGTTGGGAGGATAATCACAAGATGGGATTATTTTTGATTATTCGAAGCCGCTTCCATCTTTTGTAGTGAGAAAATACAAGATATGTATTTCTCTTAGGGTGGGAGTTAATTGTCACGATGGACGGGGACTTCGAGTGGCAACAAAAGTGTTCAAACGACGCGAGTTTAGTCTAGGTATGCGCATATATAATTAGCGGGGTCAGGGGACAAAGTACTAAGCGCAAAATTTGAATAGAGGAATAAAACACACGCAAACGGGACGGCTACGTGTAAGGACCGTACTATGAACTCATCGTAATAACCTGACGGGGCCTTTAGATCTGGTGTCCAAATAGTAATGGCATTAAGTGTATACTAGTATCAGTATGTTTGGCCGTATGGCAATGTTTGAGCTACGACATAACACACACCGTTGGAGAGGTTATCTGATGGGAGGCGTCTGTACCTAGTGTACGTTTAACGTGTCACTTCTTTTGTTGCAAGAATGTAAGTACAGAACAGTATCTTACTATAAATCTGGAAACGGTGTATGTTTGTTTGTTTGTGTGTTGGGGTGTTTGTGTGTTTGTGTGTTTATTTGTTATCCTTATTTCTCCGTTAGTTGTGATCAAAGTGGCGCCTTATTTGCATGAAAGATAGAGGAAATAACGGGAAGGGTGTTAAAGTTTATTTCAGTGAAATTGGTTAACAATTGGCTCCAAAAACAGCAAAAAACCTCTCAGATTTGGCTCATAATGCCGCTAGAATTGAACAACATTGTGCGTTGCGCGTACTACTTCTACAGCGTAATCTTACCGTGGTAACGCGTCGCGTGCATGTCATTGCGCAAGGTCTCACTGCCGCGGCACACGCACCCTTACACATGGCGCAGAAGCCACACGGGAAATGGTAACAGGCCTGTGTACAGTGTCATGTTGGGGGAGGGGGCGGTGTAAAACCACGGGAAATGGTTTAGGATAGGCCTAGGGTTATAATGGTACAATTAGCGTTTTGCGGGGGTTAATGAAGCAACCTGATTTCTTTACTTTAGCAACAATCTAAGGGATTATAAATCAAACTGGTTTGGGTGTGTGCATGTAATTGCAGTGGGGTAGGGGGGGGGGGGGGCGATTGTAGGGGGTTTATGTGGTTTTAAATGTACCGAGGGTTAACTTGATGCGGTTTGAGAGGTTTTATATAGGGGTTAATAAAGTAGCTACGGTAAATGGTTTAGGAGGGATATGGTTATAAATCAACCTGATTGGGGGTGGGGGGTTGCGGGTTTATAATGCCGTTAGGAGGGATATGGTTATAAATCAACCTGGTTTGGGGGTGTTGTAGGGGGTTTATGTGGTTTCAGAGGTAGGTAATATGGCATAACCATCTAGCGGATGAAGTAGCCGCGGGAAATGGTTAGGAGGGTTATGATTATAAATCCACCTGGTTGGTGTAGTTGCAGTGGGGGGGGGGGGGGGGGGGGGGCGGTTGTATGGGGTTTATGTGGTTTTAAAAGTACCGAGGGTTAACTTGATGCTGTTTGAGAGGTAAACAGGGTTAATAAAATGGTTTAGGAGGGACATGGTTATAAATCAACCTGATTCTGATTCTGATTGGGGGGGGGGGGGGGGGGGGGGGCGGTTATAGGGGGTTTATAATGCCTTTAGAAGGGATATGGTTATAAATCAACCTGCTTTAGGGGATGTTGTAGGAGGTTTATGTGGTTTCATATGTAGTTAATGTGAACCATCTAGCGGGGACCCGAGCGTAGCGAGGGTACGCCGCTAGTTATCTTAATTGAGCCATTTATGTGTTAAATTATGTTTGGGGGGATATTATGTTCGTTTTTGCGCAAGTATACAAATTGATACGATAAAAGGGTGAGTGTGTGTTGACACTCGTTTTGGTGATGTTTTTAATATCTAATTTTAATATCCGTTTGCAATTTTGTCAAAATAAAACATGGCCGACAGCGGCAATGCATTATGGGGCATGAAATTTGACTTTAGCGGGAAATAAAATCAACATGGATTTGATATAATTATACTTCTGTTGAGTGTTTGAAAAATAATATGTCCATGTAATCCAAGTAGATTTCCAGACATTATTCCTTTTTTTTGCCGGTCTGTTTTAAATTTACAGCCCGCCGTTAATTTGGTTTGGTTTCATTATATAACAATTATCTACGCCTAGAAGACGCTCAGGAGACGTCCATATCCAACATCGCATGGTTGCATTTCATCTATTCAAGAATCCCGCCGGTAATATGATTTGGTTTCGTTATATAACAATTATCTACGCCTAGAAGACGCTCAGGAGACGTCCATATCCAACATCGCATGGTTGCATTTCATCTATTCAAGAATCCCGCCGGTAATATGATTTGGTTTCGTTATATAACAATTATCTACGCCTAAAAGACGCTCAGGAGACGTCCATATCCAACATCGCATGGTTGCATTTCATCTACGCATCTTTTTCTACGGAGTGATCATCATCAGTGATACATAAACACGAATGCTAACGAACTCAGAACGTTGTTGACAACACTCGCGTACACGCGTATCTTTTGGCTGAATAAATATTATTATTATTATTAAGAATAACAAAAACAGTTGAGCATCTATGATTTAATTCTAGCGTCAGTTTTTAATTTGCTAAAAATCAATACTTTACAGATTTAGGTGACACGTAGACTATCGGTTTTAGGATTATTTACTGTAGTTATACATAGAAAAGTGGTTTTTTAGACTTTTGCGATGGGTATTCGCGATTACGTATTAAGCCAATACGAACTGTCTAAGTTCGGAATTCGTGTCCAGCGCTGTGTAATTCTACATTCCCAGCAGACACTCTGTTCAAAGGCACAAAAAGGGGACTTGTTTAAGGCATATTATTTGCCATTCTGAGGTGTGCAGTTCGATTTTCTTTCTCGAATTAGTTAGAAAACCATCCCTTTTAGAACATCTGAAATTTAAAATGAACTGCACACCTGGGAAAGTATGATGACAAGGGCATACCTTTTTGCACGTAAATATAATACAAGAGTTCTGAAAATCGACACAAATATGACGTCATAACCATTGCTTCGGGACAAAATGGCGCGGTACCCCACCCCCCTCATGTGCAAGTACTTTAGGCGATACATTTCAAATGCGTGTAGCCTAGGGCATGTACGGTTTGACCTAGACAAAATTGCAACATAAATGGTTTTTGCTGTAATTGTTTCAAAATGCCCTTCCGAACATTATATTAAAAATCGATAAAATCTGAAGTTGGGGAAAAAATGCTAATTTGCATAACAATATATGGGTACATTTAGCCATATTAGTCGGGTATACAGGGGTTACCGTGCACCCCACCACCCAGGACTCCCCCAAACCAACTTTCTTGACTCTTTTGTAAATGCCTATACTAATATGACTATGTAATACTAATACCCCTTAATCTATGGGACAACATTCGCTATATTTCTATGATAAAGCCTAGGGGCTGTACATGTATATATATCTAGTTTATGTATTTAAAAATATCCAATTGGTTGCAAAAGGTTAAAATAACTGAAAAGCAGTAGGCCTATTAGTTTATTACTGTTATAATATCTGAAATTAACCGGCTATTTCTGAACCATATCTTGATCAATTGGTGGCCACTTTGGTAAATATTTTGACCATTTGAAGCGGGTAATTTTATTGACCAATTGGAGGTAATTTTAATGGTCATTATGATGGCCATCTTAATAACATTACATTGTAAAAATGGAGTCTATACCATTCCAATCATACCTTGCCATATACTTAAAGAGTATGCAAATAAATACGTTTACTGAGTAGATTAAAAGCTATAGATATAATCATTTATTAATGATGTAACACTTTAACAATGAACTAATACTGCTTTTAAGTTATTTTAAGTTAAGTTACTGCTTTTAAGTTTTTAAGTTTTGCAGCAATCCGGATATTTTATAAATACTAAAACTAGATCTACAGCCGGCCCCAAGGCTTTATCATATAGTGATATAGATTTATAGTGATTTATAGTGATATTAGATTTGGGGTATTGGTATTATACAGTATAGTCATTTACAATACAAAATCACCTACATGCACACTGACTATAAAATGTTAATATAATCTAGGTAAAATTTTATAGATCTTTCAAAAAAAAATTCCAAGCTCGTCAGAGATGTAGACTCTTCATGGCCGTCTTTTGGAAAATCAAGCAGGCAACCCTACCTGTTTTCTGTACTTTTTGGTGAGAAAAAGTGATCATACGTAAGAAAAATTCACTCTACAAGGTCCAATTTCAAAATGTAGTGGTCTAAAACGGAGTTTTATATCAGGATTTGTGTACATATCCCTATGAAGCTCTAATTAATAGTGTGTGCACCCTTAAGGAATTCTGCCAGATTCAACCCTTGACCCCGTATTAAAGTCAAATTAGGTCAGATATCAGCTGTTTTTGAATGTTATCACAGACAAATATTGTAAACAAGGATTTTTCAACCAGATTGACATTGTTTCGATCCAATGTTTGCCTTCATTTGACTCATTTTGACGTGTTTTTGTAAGTACGCCTATTGGAAACTGTGTGATTCTATGCTAGAGAAGAAAAGATGATTTTTACAGAAACCGCAGACAATCTGAGCTGAGCACTCGATTCAAATTCGGCAGCACTAGTTATAGAACGGTGCACGGAGTACAAATTATTAAGGTACAATAATTTCATGTAAGCATTTGATTATGGAAAATGGGGGGGGGGGGGGTAATACTAAGCATAAGAGTAACTTACAATGAAACTTAGAATAAGTAAAACTTGGTCTACTTTGAATCTATGGAGTAAGCTTATGTTTAACTTTGATCCATGCATGGATGATGTTTCTTTACATAAACACACCCCACCGACGTCCCGCGCATTCGGTAGCAGAACCTCGGTTTGTTCCAACCATTGACAACGTAGCAGTACAATCCGGAACAGCTAATTAAAAGTACAATGCGCCCTCTATAGTTGAAAGAAATTCTATGTATTTCGTAATGTTGTGTTTTTGTTTTGAGCAATTTATTTTTGTCTGACAATATTTCAGACTACTCGGAACTTGTGTTTGGTTAGTGTGCTGCCACTCGGAATTTTTACACCTTAAACAAAACAATACGCAGCTCGAATTGCATACAGTTTCCGAGAAAATCTTGATGTAATTATTCTGGAAGACATCTCCGTCATGCATGACATTCTTGTATTTTTATATGTCCCATTTCCCTTCTGAAATATAGCCCCAAAGTCAACATCTCTGTGTGAAACACTCTACTACTTGCCGGTTAAACGACACACGAATATAAACACCGCAAAAATAAAATAGTTATAAATGTTATAACTTTGAATTTGATCATATTATTATGATATACAACTTTGATTTGATAAGCTATATTTTGGTACCTTCGGTAAATTGTGCAATATTTACACCGTTTAATGAAGAATCATGCAGTCTTAAATGTCGCAAATAACACTAATTAATGCATGCATGTCAAGATTCGAATTAATAACATGCCTAAACAATCCGTGTATACAGTCAATAGAACTCCGATCGATAGCGCATACTCCGAACCTTGTTACGCAATGCATTTTGCGTAATACAAAAAACACAACAAAAAGCAAGACAAAAAAAACACCTCCGATCTTTGTTACACAATGCATTGTGCGTAATATTTTTATTTTTTTTTAAATAAAAGCGACATTTTGAAATGCATATTTTTTTCATAAAACATTATCAATCTTCAACGATCCAGTCTTTGAATAGGAAATGATGTATCACAATAGAGCTAACAAATGTCATTCAGCAGTCTATATACACCTAACACAAAATGTCCCGGACCAGACGCTTTGATGTTGGTTAATCAAAAATCGTTACCAAAATTCTGATACAAACATTATATGAAAAAAATTCTTCTCCGTAGTTTGATACCTCATTCATATAATTCGAATGGATACTTTTAAAGTTATAATGATTTCATTAACCACGACTAACGACAATAAAGTTGCACTAGAATTAGTATCCTATGGGATATCATTGATTTGTAATGTCCACTGTGTGCTATCTGAACCAGTCAGGTATCTGGATGAAAGGGTAACAGGCATCGATAGGAGTCTGTACACACACATCTCCACTGCGTAATTACATAATAAGCAATGATATCCCATAGACACCCATCATAATCATAACTTCAGAAATATCCACTCGGTTTTTATGAATGAGGTATCAAACTACGGGAAGACATTTTCGTGTCGATTATTGATTTTGGATTAGCCAACATCAAAGCACCTGGTCCGGGACTTTCTGTGATAGGTGTATATCAATCAGCATACGATGATCATATTCAAAGTTATAACCTCTCGAATCATTGTGGAAAAAGGCAGATGCGTCAGACGTCGTCTGTCGAATGAGGGCGTGTTTACACTCAGCGATAGTACATCGTTATTAGTAACGGTTTTGTCGATAAATAGACAAACAAGTAATTATCGTCTCCGTACACTGAATAAATCCTAAGAAGCCTGAATGCCCATGGCAGATTGAGTGAAAGAACTACCAAGGTTAACCATCGAGAATGAAGGCGAAAATCGTCTGTTTTACGTAATGAACTCATGATAAGAAAGGAAAGAACAAAGTTATTATTAACGGTAATCAATCAAAACGCAACGACGTGATAGAAGTATATATATATATATATGCACGCTAAACGTAATACCCTACCGTTGACGATTCTGCTAGGATTGTTGATAAATCCGCTCGGCGATAACTTGTGCAGCGCGTTCGCGTGTCATCTCCGAGAATACTGTACAGGCTGTCCCAACATGATTAGTACCCATCGAAGCCCAAAGTTGATTAATGTATTGTTTGTCATCATCAAAATCAATGAGATTTAGGTCCGTTGTTTTCATATCATATTTGACATACTGCACCTTTTCATTAGAATATAAGATCATGAATATCGGACATATCTAACTGAGGTTACACTCTAAGACATGATGATTTCACCTGTTTGGAAAGTGTAAACAAATGTTTGTGTGTTAAACATGTTTGAAAGAAACAACAATATTCTTTCTATATCTTATATGCTATTGTTCCATTCTATTTTAAACTGTTGTTTGTTATAGTTGTTCAAATCATTAATAATACTTCATTTTGATTCAATTTGAGAGTAAAAAAGGATCGTCACACAATGAGCATTAATGAGTGATCCCAAGCTTTGTTTCTATATGCATGATATGAGCTAGTTTTGAGTCTAAACTTAAGCGAAATTAATAGCTAAAGACGTGGTCAGGGTACTTTTTCATATTAGGGTGGAGTTTCTTACAAAAATTGGTAAACATGAAATAGTCCCTTTCTTTTAACCTCGCCAACTCCATCCTCCAATGTGAAAATGAAATCTAAGCCATTGCTAATTCCCCCCAATGCCACTTCATTGGCGATTTAAAAGTCCCTAAACACTTGTCAGATAAAACAAAGCATGGGGTCATTCAAGTGTGACGAACTTATTTTGCCCTTCAAATTGAAGTAAAATGAAGAATGAATAATGATTTGAACAACCATAAGTAATAACAGTTAACATAGAAAGGAACAAAATATTATATTAGTAGACAAGAGATCAAGAGAATATATTTGTTTCTTTCAGACAAGCTGTTTCACACACACATTTGTTTGCACTTTGTCGAAAAGGTGAAATCACCTTGTCTTACACAATAGAGTGTATCTTGATTTTATTACTGATATTCATTATCTAAAATCCTAATGAAAGGGTACATTATGTCTAAGATGATAACAAATCATGAGGGGGGGGGGGGGGGACTCCCCCAAACCAACTTTTTTTATTTCCTTTCATGGTCCTAAAACATATTCAGTATGTTACCAACAATAATTTTGGCATGCTAAGGGGTTATTCAAGATGCCGTCGAAAATGGCCGCCAAAATGGCCGCCAAAAATTTCCTAAAATCACATAATATCAATCAAAATTGCGATCAAAATGTATGGTAAAAGTATAGTTTTAATAGTGGGTTGTACGTATTAGACCACTAGACACTCATAACCAGTACTTTTGCTTTCTCGTACTAAACGCGGTTTTAGCTTAAGGGGCTGTTGTGCACCTTCAGGTATAGCCTCCGTAAAACTGCCGTAACTTCTTCATTATTCATAATCTATATTAAAGTGTACATTTTTTTTGCAGAAAAGGGTTCAATGAATCCAACCATGATTATGAAATTGACCATATTGGAGAAAATCTTTATTATTTTTGGAATTATTGACCAAAAAGTGCCAACAAGTGCCAAAAATGTGATTTTCATGATTTTGGAGGTCAAAAATCACATTTTTGGGCACTTTTTGGTCGATAATTCAAAATATAAAAAAGTTTTTCAACCCCCCGATTCTTAGGGAATTATATTAGAAATATAATAAAACTAGTATGACAACATTTGACAAAATATATTTTGAGTTATCTAAATTGCTATGCAGAACCTAAAATGGGTCAAAAAATAATTTTCTCCAAAATGGTCAATTTCATATTCACAGCCCCCTTAAAACCGTTACTAACTAAACTCGTGTCTAGATTAAACGCGAGTTTATCTTTTAAACGACGTATTTAACAAAACCCGCTTTTAAACTTTGCGAATCTCGTCCCTGGAGTGGCCCAAATGAGTTACAATAGATATTGACCGAATTCCTCGAATGCACTTGTATTTCTTAAGACTACACGGTTTACACGTCAGCTTGCACTACTAGGCACGGTTGAGTAATTATTCAAGGCATACCGTTGGTGTATGGGTTTAGTTAAACTCGCGTTAAACTACCCCATACCCATGTTAGATGCGTGTTTTTAATTTAAACAAATCTTTGAGAATTGCGTTTAGTTAAACGATTAGGTCGCAAAATGGTCTCAACATTTAAGTGTGGACAATTTAGTGAACATTTTAATATATGCACACTATTAGCTAGATTAGTTATGATAAGTGAGCTGGCAAATCTCTTACAAGACTGAACGAGTAGTTTAAAATTGAAAAAAGGTTCGTCGATCGCATCACATACTGCCGTATCTCACATTTTTTACTTTTGCGATATATTTTGCGTATCGTTAGGCCAATAAACCTCTCTTTTACCATGCGTAATTGGAAAACCGATTGTAACATCTTGGATTTTATGTCATCAATGAAAAGTATAGATATTAGGGTTGTCAGAATGTGCAAACACGTTGTGTAAAACTAAAAATAGAGCGTCAAAATAAGCTGCAGGTTTTCTGGGACACGTTGAACACCAAATTTCAAAAATAAATAGGAAGAAGGCCGCCAGAACTCAAGATAATCGACTTTCAAATAGTTGGGACTCATTACAATACACTGTAGCACCCAACTTATAACTCTAATTTTAGTCAACTTAAGGTTTATAAGTTTTCTCTTTATGGTTCTGAAAATTTAGGTTATATGGATTATTTTTGTACCAACATATCAATTTGCCCCAAAAATGAGTTACGGCCTTTTGGCGCTCAACCCTCGATATATGACAGCAAACTGTTCAACAACTGTCACTGGTTCAACTGATTGTTCATAAATAATGTGTTAATTGAGTCGGAAGTGCGTATATTGAACGCGCCGCTGCGTGGACGTCCATTAGCTCTTCCACTAAGACTAATCCGCTGGATTGGCTTCAAATGTATACGCTCTAATCAATCAATCCGGCCACGACCAACATAGCGACCTCCGTTACCACCCCCAGTGAGTGAATTTGAACGCCTCCAGGATCTCACTCTCGAACTCCCGTTGAGATCGACACACTCTCTATGTCCTACCAATTACCTCGTCGACAGTCTTTTATTTTATTAATTATTTTATTCAGGAAACACTTTCAAAACAGCGGCACCGACCCAAAGGTGGTGCATCCAAAAGAATACAAGAATAAGATTAAAATACACAAAAATACAAGGTACAATATGATACAAATAAGAAAGAAAATAAAGAAAATAAACATAACAATCATCAATATTATATCATACACAGAGATGGGCTCAAAAGTCATATGAAGCGTTACGTGGAGTGTGTATGTTGATTAGTTAATATCATTATGACTCAACAACACTGTCCTACACACCCCTGCACGTTTTAAATAGGATTTACATGACATTCAAACAAGTATTACCTACAATTAAATAAAGTTGTGTATTATTATCACTAACACTTCTGAAGGTATTCCAATAAAATGCACATGCCAGTAATCATTTATAAATTTCGGCACATGGGGTTTTCCAAACACCCGTTGATCTCAGTTAAAAATTCCCATAGCGTTACATTGAAACTAATACGCGCGAGAGGCGTGCACAAAATTGCATTTCTAACACTAATGGTCCAGTATGATAATAATATCCCCCACATAATATTTCGAATTTTTGGTGTGGTTTGAGGGTCATTATAATGCTAAAACCTGTATTCGCGCGGAGCGCACAAAAGTGTTGAGTTTTTGAACTAAAATTGGTCATGGAAAACTGTCCTGCCTGAAGCCACCTTGTTAAGTTTAAATAAGGAAGTATTAAAATTAATACGCGCATTTCTAACAATTAAGGGGGGACTTAAGGAAGTTTTTTTGTTGAAGTTTGTTGGTGCTGTAATTATTGAACCATGACTCAAATGTATATAAAAATATACCTTTTTGGAAAGGAAATGGATCAGAGAATCCAAATTTGGCATTAATTTTGACCAAAAATGTTGATTTTTTGAGAAAATCACAAAAAAATCACTTTTTTGACCCATTTTTTTTGAACAAAGCTAACAAACATAATTTTGAGTTAAAAATGCCCAAATCACTTGATGATGATGTTAAGACACTACTGGAGGGACGATTTTTTTAATTTTAAATCTAATCCAATATTTTTTGAAATTTTGACAAAAAAGTGTAAAAAAAATGTAAAAATCCACTTTTTCACGTTTTTTGGCACTTTTTGGTCAACATTTTCAAAAATATTAGATTAGGTTTTAAAAAAAAAAATCGTCCCTTCATTAGTGTCTTAACATCATTATAAAGTGATTTGGCCATTTTTTACTAAAAATATTTTTTTGTTAGCTTTGTTCAAAAAAATTTGGGTCAAAAAAGTGAATTTTGTGATTTTCTCAAAAAATCTACTTTTTTGGTCAAAATTGACGCCAAATTTGGATTCTCTGATCCATTTCCTTTCCAAAAATGTATACTTTTATATACATTTGATTAATAGTTCAATAATTACAGCACTCACAAAATTCAAAAACTTCCAGATGGTCCAGTATGATATTTTTAACGTCCCCTACATAATATTTAGAATATTTGGTATGGTTTGAGGGCCATTATAATGTTAAAACCTGTATTCTGCATAGCTTACAACCCACATGGTAGTGCTCCGATTTCAACGTGGACCATGTCATGATGAGATGAGACATTAGTCTTATCAAAAATGTAAATTTTATTATGGGGAAAATACATTCTGAATATGCAGTGTTGCCAGACATTTTCACAACAACAACAAAAATCACATTTTGTTCAAAATCCAATCCACTTTTTATTCTATTTAATGATATGAAACTGGAACTTAACATTCACAGCGCTTCATTGATTGGAAGAAAATGTGATTTACTATTTTTTGATCATTTGTAATGGTCAGTGTTGCCAGTAATTAACCAAATAGGTGTTGCCATAACTAGTAGAATATTTACAGATTACGTTTACAATGTAAACAAAACTCGTAGCCACAAATATGTTGTCATGTGTACTTGTTATAAGTACATTTGAATTGTATATCAATCAGTTTTCATCCAGATACATTTGATTAACTGTAATGGTCATGTTGCAATACATTATCAACAAGCATATTGTTATTTCTGGACTTAAATGGTTATTTTATCAATTTAAAACACCTATATTAGCTACACTTAAGAATAGTGTGGTCTTTCACACTCATTTGAGCTACTTCAACTACATTATCAACTTATTTAATTATGCAGAGAACTTTAAAATATATTATAGCCAGACTTGCGAAAAGTGTTGCAATGACCACTCATTTTAGGAAATTCCATCACCCAGTGTTTATAAAATGTACAACATTTATGTTACACTTCAGGCTTTATATTAGATCAACCTACATACAACCACCGTAACCTCATCAAATACAACATTTACCAGCTTCAAATGCAATGCATACTCTCTAAATGTAAAACGAGTGGAAAGAGTGGAAATTCACTCGAAAAGGAGTGAAGGGAGTGAAACGCAGGACAACCCGTTTTAGAGTGGAACATTTCCACTCTAAAATGAGTGTGAAAGTTAATTTTTCACTCTCAATAGAGTGGAACATTGTCATATAAAATCACTCCTTTTAGAGTGTTTTCCACTCAAAAACGTGTTGTCCTGCGTTTAACTCCTTGAAAGAGTGGAAAACCACTCTTTTACATTTAGAGAATACAACAGTGATAATAATTCTAAATTCACTCTAAAATAGACTCATCATTGTGTTGATGCTTCCTACTGAATCACCCTAAAATGATTAATTCTAGCGGTGGATGTGGCTAAACAAGCCAACACTCGGTCCAGTGGCAAAACCTGGAGCAATTCTGTTATCTTTTATTACTTGTGCATGTATTATCCTCCACACAAATATATATATATATGTCATGCACTTGTCACATACAATCTTCACGTTAGCTTATAATAGCATTTCATAAATGTTATAATATCTCTATCTCATCAAATATCTGCATTTCGTATGATAATCCTACAATAAAGTTGCACATCGAGGGTTGAGCGCCAGAAGGCCATAACCTTTGGGCAAAATGAGATTTTGGTACCAAAATAATCCATATAATCCACAGATTCAAGAACCATGAAGACTTAACTCATAAACACTCTCAATTGAAGATGATGGCCAATTTCACATAGCCCTTACTCAATATAACAGGTAGGGTACGTCCCAAATATTCAAAGTTAATTATCTCAAAATAGCCTGTTTAGGCTTTCTGGCGCTCAACCCACCACTTGTATTGGAAATTGATTCAACACATTCGTGAACATTTCAGCCATGCATCAATCAGTCAGCTGTAGAACCGGGACCCGTTTCAATTGAGGGCGCTCTATTTAGTGACGCACTGCCGTCATTTTATACACGGCGATTCATCAAGTGACGGAAGTCCGTCGCCCGCCGGAATACGAACAAAAAACACTTTTCAATAGAGGGCGGGCTTGGGAACGACTCTGCGTTGCCAAGGGAACGGCCTCACGTCATAGTAATTTTCAAAATTCATAAAAATCCGATTTTGCCGTTTTTAAACAACAAAATAACTCTCTTATCACAGAGATAACCGTTACAAAGGCATCACTTCTGAATACTATAGGGCTTATATTTAATGTAAAAATTATCACATTTAACCTAACAATTCTATAAAATGGTGTAATCTCGTGTAGAAAATGGTGGTCTCATCGCAGAAAACCGGTCAAAAAAGACATCATTTTAGCTTGTGTCATGTGACGTTGGGGTCAAAGTTTAAATTATATCATCGAACTGGATGTCGCAAGGAGTTCTGGTACCTTATGCTGCCCTCAACTCGATGGATAGTTACTTTTTATGCAGATAATTGGGGGTAAAGAGCGAAAATTCGATCATTGCGCAAATTGACGAGTGTGCGTTACCTTGGTTACGTACACCCGTCGTTTTAGAGCGCCCTCAATTGAAACGGAGCCCCGTTCTACAGCTGACTGTCAATACGATAGCTTTAAAGGAAACATCGAAAATTGCAAGATATGTTTTACAAATATATTATCATACCCCGGAGCACTTGCCTTCAAGTCAAAATACTATGTATACATATTTTCTTCTACTTGAAACAAGTACATGCTAGAACAAATTGCTCTATCTTATCTACATATGGTACTTTCTTATGTCGCTTAAAAACCAGATGTGTCAATGCTGAGATCATTACAAATGTGATTCAATGTTAGAAGTTTGGTCAAGCGCTTCTGTTTTACAATATCACACAAATTAATGTCATTAATGACAATAGGATGCATAAATGACAGAGCGTTATTAACAATATCATTGAGCTTTTTAATGGTGATTTTTTCAACACTAACAATAAAACTAATACTGTTTTTCAGTTTTTGTTTTTTTCAGCTATCGTGGATATTTTAATATACTCAAACTAGATCTACAGCCCCTAGGCCTTATCATAGACATAATTGAATGATGTCTTATTATATTTAGAAGTATTGGTATGGTCATTTACAATACAAAACAATTGTTTTTAGGTCATTTAACATCAACTTAACCACTCTGGAAGCCATTTTGGAAAGTGATACAGAATCAAAATTGTCACAGAGGTGGGCCTTATATCTAAAAGCAATAGCTTAACAGTTTAAATAGAACATCTATTTGATGAATGTGTTGTAATATACACTCTTACAATATCTATTGTGGATTATCATACACTCATGTAGACTATTTTTACATTTACAGTGGCCATTTTGGTGGCCATCTCGGATTTAAAGTATGTTATTACAATGCAAATATACTGGATATGAGTTACTAGTGGTCTTATACATACATCCTATGTTGAAACTAAACTTTCATCATACATTTTGGTTGATATTATACCATTTTATGGAATTTCGACAATTTGTTCAGTCATTTTGGGATCCATTTTGGGGGCCATTTTGGATTTCTAAGTATGTTAACGAAGCACAAATGCTAGATATGAGTTACTAGTGGTATAATACATACATCCCATCATTTAAACTATAATTTCATCATACATTTAGGTTGATATTATCTCATTTTATGGAATTTGCCAATTTTCAGCCACTTTGGGACCCATTTTGGGGCCATTTTGGATTTCGAACTATGTTAACAGAGCACAAATACTAAATATAAGTTACTTGTGGTCTAACACATACATACCATCGTTAAAATTATATTTTTATCATACATTTCGGTTGATATTATGCCATTGTATGGAATTTTGACCACTTTTGACAATTTTTGGCCAATTATTTGGCGGCCATTTTGGTTTTAAAGTATGTTAACAAAGCAAAAATACTTGATATGAGTTTCTAGTGGTCTAACCTATACATTCCAATGTTAAAACCATACTCTGATCATACATGTTGGCTTATATATGCCAATATATGGAATTTTACCATTTTGGCGGCCATTTTGGCGGCCATTTTGGCGGCCATTTTGGCGGCCATTTTGGCGGCCATTTTGGCGGCCATTTTGGCTGCCATTTTGGCGGCCATTTTGGCTGCCATTTTGGCTGCCATTTTGGCGGCCATTTTGGATTTAGGTGTGTTAACGAAGCAACAATTCTGGATATGAGTGTCTAGTGGTCTAATACATACATCTCACTATTAAAACTTTACTTTTATCATACATTTTGATTGCTATATGTCAATTTATGAGATTTTACCAGTTATGGCGGCCATTTTGGACGCCATCTTGGATTTCTGGCTTGGGGCCAGTTTTTTATTTTTGGGAACATCCTGATTATGTTTTGGGACTATCTAAGGAACTTTAAAAAGTTGGTTTGTGTTAGTCCTGGGGGTGCAAGGGGTGGTGCTACCTCCCATACTAATATGGCAACACCCGTTTAGTTAATGACTGGCATCACTGACCATTCAAAATGATCAAATTTATTATAATATCAACATCTCGCTGTGAATCTAAAGTTCCAGTTTCATATCATTAAACACAGCGAAACATGCATTAGCTTTTGAAGGATTTAGAAATTTTGTGAAAATATCTGGCAACACTGCATATTTAGGAAGTATTTTCCCAAACTCAAATTATTATTTTTTATAAGACTAATTTCTCATCTCAACATGACATGGTCCACGTTGAAATCGAAACACTACCATGTGGGTTGTAAGCTATGCAGCTTTGGTATATTTGCATACTTTGAAAAAGTTGAAAAACACCCCTATTTCAAATAAATGGTACGACCCATCCCGATATCCCATATTTATGTCTATGCACTCACTGAAGCATCCGAATATTCACCTATTCAGCTTGTATAAAGAAAATATTTCATATACTTTTTGTCTATTAGAAATAGATGCTTACACATTTGATAATTTGTGAGGTTAAAAAGGGGGAAAAAATGGGGAAAATAGCCCTAAAATGGTATTTTGGCCGTTACCATGGAAACGAGAAATAGTTTTCGTTAGTTTTAAGTAAAGGGTCATCAAATATGAAAGTATAAATAAATTCTATTCTGGGGCCATGGCCAACATTTAAAAAAAATCGTCCATTTTTACAGTCCATTACTCTTAAATGGTCCAGTATGACGTTTTTAACGTCCCTACATAATATTTAGAATATGTGGTGTGTTTTGAGACCCATTATAATGTTGAAACCGGTTGAATGAAAAGTGAGCGCGAATCAAGCAAATATAATACAGTTTTTGAACTAAAATGGTCCAGAAAAAACGTTCTTGAAGCTCTCTTGTTAAGCTTGAATAATGAAACATTGAAACTAATACGTGCAAAGCACATACAAATTGGCATGTTTAACACTAAAATTTGCGCCGCATATGTCCCTACCCTTTCTCCTCCCCTATCTCCTTCTCTTCCTCCTTCTTCTCCTCTTCCTCCTTTTTTATAACTCTTTTTTCAATGGGGGGGGGGGGGGGGGGGGGGGGGCATGGCCTGCTGGCCCCCCTGGATACGCCACTGCCATTTGTCATAATAATCAATAACTCCAAAACATTTCAGAAAAAAAGGAGAAACTGCATTTTTGTTTTTAGCCATTACACAGTTTCTGTAGCCAGCGAGTATCTTTGAATTTGCAATTATTACGACGTTCGAGTCCTACAAGTAGACGAGTGTCGTTAGATAAATTAAGAAATGGTGTACTTTGTTATTTGCAAATTCATAAACTAATAACTCTACCCAATGAAAACCCGTGATAGTGATTTAAGTTGAAGCATTCTTTAAATGATAATATTGATCGCAAATCCAAACCACCAATATCCCAAGTTAGCAACATGCGCCATTTTACGGTCGTTACAACCACAACCTATGGTTTTAATCATATTTCGGAAAATCCCTAAGCACCCTACAATATAGCACCTATAAAATGCAATATGCACTTAGCATATACAGATGACTGTACTGCATGTATATATTTACTGTTGCATATCTATCAATCATATAAAGTACATTAAACATGATCTAAACCCATCTTCATAAATCGCCCATACTATCTGTGAATTTTCAATAAGTCACTCAAGGAGGTGGCTTCAAAGATCTGGAGAATGTCACATGTGTAAATACCCTAAAGTTGCAAATGTTTTGGAATGTAGAAGGTAAGGATATATGTCAAGTTTCAACATAAGTCGTACTGTTCAAAAGAAAGCAGTAGGCCTATGCCCATACAATTACAAAATCCTTCATTTCGGACCAGTTGCCCCATATTCCCTATGTTAAATAAGCGAATTTCTTCTCCGTAGTTTGATACCTCATTCATAAGATTCGAATGTATACTTTTAAATGTATGATGATTTCAATAACTACGCCTAACGACAACAAAGTTGCACTAGAATTGGTTTCGAATGGGATATCATTGATTTGTATTGTCCACTGTGCGCTATATGAAACAGTCAGGTATCTGGATGAATGAGTAACAGGCATCGACAGGAGTCTGTAAACACATATTTCCATTGCGTAATCTCACACTAAGCAATGATATCCCATGAAACCCAATTTGAGTTTTTGTTGTTGTTTTGAGTTATGGTCATTGATACACTAATCATAACTTCAAAAATATCTAGAAATAATAGGCATATATGACGGGTATTTATAATTTCAAAAATATCCACTCGATTTTTATGAATGAGGTATAAAACTTCGGAGAAGAAATTTACGTGCCGATTATTGATTTTGGATTAGCCGATATCAAAGCACCTGGTCCGGGACCTTCTGTGTTTTAACAAGTGTATATTAATCAACATGCGATGATCAAATTCAAAGTTATAACCTTTCGAATCATTGTGGAAAAAGGCAGATCGCTATATGAGACGCGTCAGACGTCGTCTATCGAATGAGGGATTGTTTACCCTGGCGAACGTAAAGTACACAGAATAGCACATCGTTATTATTAACGGTTTCTTTAATCAAATAGAAAAATAAGTAATTATCGTCTCTTTACATTGAATAAATCCTAAAAAATCCTGAATGCCTATGGCAGATTGAGAAAAAGAACTACCAAGGTTAACCAGCGAGAATCTAGCCAAAATCTTCTTTTTTACGTAATGAGCTTACTCAGCTTATGATAAGAGGAAAGGACAAATTTCTTATTAACGGTGATCAGTCGCAACGCAATGACGTGACAGAAGTATAAACACCTAACACAAAAAGTCCCTGACCAGGTGCTTTGATGTTGGCTAATCCAAAGCTAATACATCTGAGAAATACATTTAATGGGCAAATGTCTGCTCCGTAGTTAAGTACCTCATTCATAAAAATCGAGTGGATAGTCTTTAAGTTATGATTGTTTCAATGACCATAACTACCAACAAAATTATTGCACTAAAATTGGGTTTCTATGGGATATCATTGCTTAGTGTGTATACAGACTCCCTTTCGATACCTGTTACCCTTTCATCCAGATACGTGACTGGTTCACGTAGCACACAATGGACAATACAAATCAATGGTATCCCATAGGAGACCAATTCTAGTGCAACTTTTTTGTCGTTAGTTGTGGTCATTGAAACAATCATAACTTCAAAAATATCCACCTGGTTTTTATGAATGAGGTGTCAAACTTCGGAGAAATTTGTTCATTAAATGTTTATCTCAGATTTTTGGTACCGATTATTGAATTTGGATTAGCCAACATAAGACCACCTGGCCAGGGACTTTTTGTGTTAGGTGTATATGCTACACGTGATATCCCATTGTGGTTTTCCGGAACCGTTGACAATTCTGCTAGGATTGTTTATAAAGCCCCTCGGCGATAACTTGTGCCGCGCGTTCGCGTGTCATCTTCGAGAATACTGTACAGGCTGTCCCAAAATGATTAGTATCCATCGATGCCCAAAGTTAATTGATATTTGTCATCATCAAATCAAATCAATGAGATTTAGATCTATGACATACTGTACCCTTTCATTAACATTTTAGATCATGAATATCGATCGGACTTATTTAACTGAGGTTACACTCCATTTCTCCCTTTTTGGAAAAGTGTAGACAAATGTGTGTGTGTTAAACATGTTGAAAAAACATCAATATTCTCTCAATCTCTTAGCTGCTATTGATAAGTGATCACAAGCTTTGTTTCTATATGAGCTAGTTTTGAGTCTAAACTTGAGGGACATTAATAGGTAAACACGTGGTCAGCAGTGGCTTCTTTTTCATATTAGGGTAGAGTTTCTTACACATTTGGTAAACATGAAATAGTCCCTTACTTTTAACCTCACCAACTCTATCCTCCAATGTGAAAATGAAATATAAGCCACTGCTAATTCCCCCAATACCACTTCATTGGTTATTTAAAAGCCCCTAAACACTTGTCAAATAAAACAAAGCATTTGGTCACTCAAGTGTGACGAACTTAAAATGAATAATGAATAATGATTTTAACAACTATAACTAATAACAGTTAACATAGAGAGGAACAAAATATAATATTAGATTAAGATGAGATTAAGGGAATATTTATATTTCTTTCAGAGAAGCTGTTTCACACACACATTTTTGTTGCACTTCATGATCATACTATTTCAATAATTTTGACAGACGACTGCCGCATGGAAAGTGTTAAGATACACTTTAGATTATATAACGTGTCTATCACCCAGGGTATATCATGTCTATCGAACAAGGTGGTAGTTACCCTTGGCAATAGTAAAGTACGGACAAGTACATTATTGTATGTAATGAACTCATAAAAGGATTAATGAAAGTACAAAGTTATTATTAACGATAATCCGTCAAAACACACTGATGCGATAGAAGTTTATTTTAAACATGAATCCCCGTGTGTGTTTCGTGAACCTTTGGTCATTCTGCTCTAGGATTGCTGATACAGCCGCTCCACGATACATTTGTGCACGCGTTGCTTATTATCTTCGATATACTGTACGTGGGTAAAAGTTGCCTTTGGCAGTTATGAGGTAGTGCCGTACTTTCTATTTTAAACCGCGCAAAGCCCACGATATTTTGTACCGTTGGGGGCCATGACTTGGTTGGAACTTGGAATTGCATTTACATGATTGTATAATCATGTATACAGATACAGAGTACTTAAAAGTGTGGAGTCGGTTCACAACGATCCATGATCTATTGAGAAAACATCTTTGCGACTGTGGTATTTGAGCTTACGCGCGGGAAACAGGAGTTAATTTATTCGTGTTGGAGTAGATTCCGCCTGCCGAATTTGTACCCTAAAAATGGTATGGTAAGTACAGATAATTTAAAGGGATGATAGTTTTATCAGCGTTATTCAATCGGGTTTTGAACGCTTGTGTGAATGGCATGTAGGCCTACGGCTAAATTGTTGACTGGATATGGGAACGAGTGTGACGTTTTATTTATGAATTGTAAGAAGTTGTTTCATGAAAGTGCAAACGACTACGCGGGCTTTTGTGTTGCGCGTATTTAATTCGAGACGATCATAGTTTCAATAGAAAGTACTTCGCCATCTATACCTTCATTATCTATGAATAGCCACACTTATTGCAATCATAACTATAAAATGATGTATAGCGGACAGCGTTATTTTTCTAGCCGTAATTAACTCGATGAAGCCTTCTCATGAAGGTTTGAAATCAAGTTTGATCACCTCACCATATTTCAAATATAACTATATAGTAGACTTTATGGGCCGAATTCTTGTACTAAACACGGTTTTAGCTGATAACTATCGTTAACTAAACTCGTGTTTAAGTTAAACGCAAGTTTATCTTTTAAACTACGTGTTTAACAAAATACGTTTTTAAACTATGCAAATATCGTCCCCAGGAAACTCGTAGGGTAAATTCATGCAGGTATATGATAGTGGCCCAGTTAAAACACCGTAGTTAAAAAATCAAATACATCAAAAGGTACGTGTATTTTAGCGATACCTAGCTTTCTTTCGGCTCCTTCAAAATAAGGACTATTGCAACATAACAAACAATATCTGTGCGAGGGGCACATACAAATATCACATGAAAAGCACACTTTTAACAATGAAACATGTTATTGATGTAAACAAATCGATGTACATGCACGGCGATAACACGTCTCTTACAACTGCAACCGCTGTTGCTTGGTATTGAGGACTCTATTGATATATATAAAATTGGATGGATTGAGCATGATACTATTAGTTATCCTCTGCATGTTTACAAAATAGGGACAAATAACTATGGTTTGGCATGTCATATCACGTAGATATACCGAAGCCACACATTTGGCAATTTTCGGGGATCAGTTATAGTACAGTAGCGCAACGATATCACATCGCTAGAACGGTAGTACATCATTAGTACATTGGCAGGACTAGGTCAGGGATTCTATGAAAGCGCTGTCAGACCTAGCCGATTTAGCTCGCCCGAGCTATAACGGAGCACACATTTGGCGATTGTCGGGGATCGGTACTAGTACGGTAGCGCAACGGTATCACATCGCTAAGAACGGTAGAACATCGTCAGGACATCGTCAAAACAGAACATCGGCGAAAAAATTAACAACGGCAGGCGAAGGTAGAAATGTTTGAACATGCTCATTTTTTTGCCGTTGCGCTGTCGGAGCGAGCAACGGGAATACTACCGGAGCGAGCAACGGGAATACTACAACGGCAGTACAATTGCAGAATCCGATACGGCTTCGTTAAGTGTCGGTAGAGCAGCGGTAGCGTCCCGTAATGGATCGGCGGCTATCCGGTGGCCTCCGGTGGCCTCATTTTCTCTCATAACCCTAACCCCGGCTTAGGGTTTTTGACCGGGATCACGATTTTCGAGGAAAAAACACCAACTAAATCTCCGGGAACCTGCCGGGATACGATCCGGGGACCCTCCGTTCTCAAGCCCCACGTCCCACCCACTAAGCCACGGCATTCAGCTACACATTCGCGCAGTATACTGCACTCACTATAGAGGCTCGGTTGACTACGTCATCGAAAACCGACGGCGCATGCGTTAGGAGAGGGACTTAGGATCAGCGTTTGTTAGCACCCAGGGGGTTAGAGTTAAGACACACGGTTTGCACGTCAGCTTGCACTGGGCACGATTGAGTGATCATTCAAGAAATACAGTTGGTGTATGGGTTTAGTTAAACGCGCGTTAAACTACCCCTCACCGCCTGGATCATAGATTCGGTATCAAGGGCACAGCCTTAAAATGGTTTCACTCTTATATTACTGGTCGTAAATTTTGTATTCTGCTGGTGGTGTAATGTCTGATAAATTTGACCTCAACTGTGGTGTTCCACAAGGATCAATCATTGGCCCTAAAGTGTTCACTATGTATGCTCAACATTTTGCTTGTATAATTAGACGTCATAACCGTAACTTCCACATTTACGCTGGCGATGTTCAGATATACATGTTTTTCAACCCTAAAGTTCCTGGTGATGCTGCATGTACTATGTTTAAACTCATGTTACGGAGCTCCGTTCCTGGCTAACAAACAATATGCTGAAATTGACTGATTCCAAGACTGAGTTTTGTATAGCTGCTTCCCGTCACAACATGTCAAGACATCACATTGCAAGTTGGTTCAGCGGAAATCAGTCCATCGCCCAGTATAAAAACAACTTAGGGGTTACATTTGATAGTACTATGACCATGTCGCATCATGTCACATCACTGTGTAAATCTATTAATTTCCTCTTGTGGAACCTTGCCAGAATACGAAAATTTATTGACCATGATGCTTGTTCTAATGCAATTATGCGGGCTCTTGTTTTATCCAAATTAGACTATGCCAATGCCTTATTATCTGGTTACAGAGGCAAATACATTGTTCGTTTCAAACGCCTTCAAAACCGTGCAGCGCGCATTGTATTCCAGGTTCCACTGTTGAACTCACTGCACTGGTTGCCGGTTGACAGGCGTATCAAGTTTAAGACTCTCCTTTATATCTATAAGGCTCTGAATGGTCTATCGCCGATTTACCTGTCCGACTGCATTACCATTTATGTCTCATCAAGGACAGTTCTGCACTCAAACCTTGACAAGACTCGTCTTATTTTTCCAAAAACTAAAAGACAAATTGGCGATGGATCTTTCGGAGTCTGTGGCCCAACCCTCTGGAACAAGTTGCCACAATTAATTCGCTTGTCACCCAGTATTGATGCATTCAAACGCTATAACGCTATGTTGTATTTGTATAATTTATTTTGCTTTGTATTATTATTATCCATTATATATGTAATTGTTGTAAAGAGCAATGATCAATTTTGGAATTGCGCTATATAAGCACCGTTTATTATTATATTATTATTATGAGCCGTTTGAGTGAGTTCAATGCTTTGGAGATTGTTACTCTTATCTGCACTTAATAGGCCGTATTCTCGTACTAAACGAGGTTTTAACCTAAAATTCGTCGCTAAAAACACTTATGTTTTAAGTTAAACGCAAGTAACTTTTATACAGGAAGTTAATAAGCAAAACACGACGTTTTTAAACACGATCAACATTGTCCCCAGAAAAGTCGGTGAAGCGTGCCATTGAATGGAATGGTATTCATTCAATCGTCAGCGATTCAAGCGGGTTACCGTAGAAAAATACATCAAATGTACGTCTTTATATTGTTCAACTCGAAGGTGTTGCGAAAGGGTGCACTTGTTGCAACGCGAACTAAACTATCCCCATACCCATGTTTAAAGTTTTCAGCGAGTTAGACGCTTGTTTAAAAATACATCTTTTGAGAATTGCGTTTAGTTATAACGATGTGTTTTAAGCTGAGACTATTATATTAGTCTCAGCTGTTATTTAAACAACTAGAATAATGCCGTCCGGTGGCCCAGCGTCACTAGGATACATGTATATGTAATTAACTCTATAAATGTTGCTTCAAAATCTAGTTTGATCACTTCCTCATGGTATTTCAAATAGAGGTTATCATTCATGAAACGGATTAGCTGCCATCTTGTCGGGAATAATAAACGTGTTAGGACACCTGGTTATGGAGTCAAAATCATCCCATATTTTCAATTTGGAGTGTAAAATTTCACTACGAGTTGAACAAATGTGTTGTTGAATCTCTTCTCATTGATAAATTCATGTTTCCTACAACATCTGCTAATTCAATTCCATGCAATTGAAGAAAACGTGTGCCTTCTTGAAATCCCCATACAAATTTCCCATTGGAAATAGCTAATGAATAATTCATCAACCTCATTATAGCCAATGTAATCCTATGGTGGGTAGTCTGACAATTTTGACTTCCTTTCAAGAAAACCTTTCTCAATTGTTTGTCAATGGATTCACTCAAGTAAAACTAATCCCAATATTGTCACTAGTCTTTAATCTCTAACACATATTGACACCTGATCTCTTCATTCATCTCCATAATAAGATATTTGGGAGGGAAATTTAGTTTCATTTTGACACCTTTACTTTCATATTTTAAATGGAAACCAACCAAATTCTCTGTACTTTTTCATAGCACCCACATAAACTGGGCCCACTACACAGGGTTATCATTTCATCATGACTTAAGAATTGTTGTCAAGCTCTTTAACTCAAATCAACTAAATATACGAGGGGGTATCATAAAGTTTTAGAAAACACCCAGAAGTGAAGGAGCCAGAAACTTTATTTTGATATGTGACCCTTCAGACATCTTTACTAAGTCCCTGTGCAAAGTTACACATTTTCCTACTATTTATTACCTGTCCACAGACCGCCATTGTAGAGATCCTCAGATTGACCACCATTGATAGAATTCTCAGATTGCCTCAGATTGTGTTATTCCCAAAACAGCAATAAATAGTTTAAAGTTTTGACAGAAAGGGGTCAAAGGTCATTACAAACAAGCTTGGTGACAATAAACTTATGGGTAATATGGGGTATACACAGATTGACCTCTAATGACCCCTACATGACCTTTGACCCTTTCTGTCAACACTTTAAACTATTTATTGCTGTTTTGGGAATAACACAATCTGAGGCAATCTGAGAATCTATCAATGGCGGTCAACCTTTAGGACCTCAACAATGGCGGTCTGTGGACAGGTAATAAATAGTAGGAAAAATGTGTAACTTTGCACAGGGACTTAGTAAAGATGTCTGAAGGATCACGTAACAAAATAAAGTTTCTGGCTCCTTCACTTCTGGGTGTTTTCTAAAACTTTATGATACCCCTCGTACATGTACCAATGCAAAAAACCTTAATCACTGAAATATTGTTACAAATGTTTTCCTTTTAAATAATAATGTCTTTAGTAGGAATATCATCCCATTTTTTTTGTAACAAACTTTTAAGAATTTTCTATTAATTTTAAACCCTAGATACAAAAAAGCTAACACAGTAGTTCAATAGATTCCCAGTGTTTTCTCTCAATTTGCAGCTTGCAAGGTGTCCTAATACTTTTGGTTGCTAGTGTATAAGGAAAATTTTAACATTTGAAACCGCAGCTACTATCGTCCATGCTCTTATAACTTCTCGTATTGACAATGGCAATTCTCTTCTTTTTGGCATCACTGATCACTTACTTCACAATCTACAACTTGCTCAAAATGCAGCTGCTCGCATTCTCACAAAGACAAGGAAATTTGGTCATATCACTCCAATATTGAAAGCTCTCCACTGGCTCCCTGTTCGCGAAAGGATTCATTTCAAACTTCTTCTTCACCAACATATATTGCTAATCTTCTTGTTCCATATCATCCAAAACGTATTATACTCTCCGGTCATCTGATAAACTTTTACTTGTTGTTCCACGGACTACTTCTTCATTTGGAGATCGCGCATTTTCAGTTGCTGCACCAACTCTCTGGAACTCACTACCTTATAATTTAAGATGCTATGATTCACTTGACTCTTTTAAGAACTTGTTAAAAACAAAATTATTTGACTCAGTTTATAATTGATTTCTTCGTATATTTATGCATATCATCCTTGTTTATGTATTTTTCATGTTAATTTGTATTTTTGTTTTATATTGTTTGCGCCTCGGAATAGTTCACCTAGATTGTCGGCGCATTATAAATGCCATTATTATTATTATTATAAGACATACCTGTTTCATGACATGTAGGCCCATTTGGTAACACGGTTCACCCAATGGATTGGATGTCACGCACCGATTCAATTGAATGTATAGGTCGGGTGCGAATCCCTTTGTAGTCCATTGCACATGGCGACATAGATAAACCTCTATACTATCCAATGTGTACGCCCTATGGGCAGGTCCGCCCACCACGTGATTCTTATCTTTGAGGCCACTAGTTGCATTTGGCGAACACACAATAGATAAACTAGTATGTTGCAACTTTTTGCAAGCTTCCCACATTAACGTGGCAGATCACCGTAACATGTCAACTTATTATCCAAAAATCAAGGGTCAAAAAATTACGCACGTTCACAAAATTTCGCACGGTCACAATATTTCCCACGGTCACAAAATTTCGCAGTGCAAAAAGCAACTTGTTGACTGTTGTGCTTTTTGTACTGCGAAATTTTCTTTCTTTCCCTTTCTTCTTTTCTTTCTTTCCACTTTTTTTCTCATTTTCCTTTTTCTTTTTCCTCCCTTTTTCCTTTCTCTCTCTCTCTTTTCTTTCCCTTTTCCCCTTCTTTTCCTTTTTTCCCTTCCCCACATTTTTCCTGGTGGGTAGGTTTGAATTTCCTGCTGAGCACCTTCAGGGGGGGGGGGGGGGGGGGCACTGTGCCCCCTGCCCCCCGGCTGTTACGCCACTGCTGTCACACCTAGCTAACACAAACCATCAGTGCCATGATCTTGAAATCTTGGTCGCCGTGGTATCTTTCAAACTGTGCTTCACCTGACCGTACCGTAGATTCCGCCTGTTGGTTAAAGGTAGATGACCCGATCACATTTTCGTAACACAGAATTATTTCAAACATACGGAGATTTTCATATCATATGAAAGCTCGTATTTTTCTCATCATCATACTGAAATTTGACGGCCTAATTCGGTATAATGACAGAGAAATCGACGAAATAGCGTTGAATTACCGCGAATGGTGGTTACCACCGATATAGTTTGTGTACTACTCAATGGGTACAGTTCACAGCATCTTGTGCGTCTAAAATAAGAACCATAATAGCTATGCATCTCAAATTTTGGGACACGACGTTTTTAAGGATGACCTTTCATGTAGAATAGAAAACTTCAAGTTGAAAATCGGAACATCTACCTTTAAGATTTGAACAACAGATTAAATATATAATCTACATCTAAATAAATTATGCCTGGGTTAGTCTTAAATTTTAACCATTCGTGTCTTCGCAAATTGAAATATTGAGTTCTCTTTCTCAGGAATATAGATATCATATCATACAATACACATTCAAAATGACAATGCTGGTTCATGAATATCCTTATGACTTTGTATTATTAAAATACAATAGTGTAACGCCTGTCAATGGGGAAAACCCTGCCTTTTTAGAAACAACTAAACAAAGTTTGTTATCCCAATGGTTATGACAATTTCACAAGTATCAACCCGATTTTATTTAATAAACAACAACCCAATTTTCTCTAAGTCTGATCAAGAAATATTATCTAAATACGGTAACCCAAAATGGATCAAGTGCAAACCACAATTTTGATTTATTAAAACCACTCTTTGAAATTTGGAGAATTTATAGAGGTGATTCTGTCCGTTGTTGCACATGCTGCTCGGGCACTTCATCTCGCCGCTGCCAGGATCCCCGTCCCTTTCTAACTGGCGTTGCTGCATGTTTCCTTTTAGGCATACCTGTTATAGGAAAGCAACGAACGAAATAATCATTATTATTATTTGTATTTGTATTTTTTTAAATATTATTATTATTATTTTATCATTTTTTATTTAAGTAACCCCCCTCAAAATTTATTTAACTCATTAAACCGCATTATTTTTCTAAACATAATGATTAATCAGCTTATTTATCTATTTATTCAATTAATTAATTAATATTTATTTTAATATATATTTCTTTATATCTTTATTAATGTCTTTATTTCATTATTATTATTATTATTATTATTATTATTATTATTATTATTATTATTATTATTATTATTATTATTTTATTTATTTAACTTAATATTATTTAAATATTTATTTAAATATTTATTTGTTTACCTCAACCCCTCCATTTATAGAATAAAAAGGCTTATCTGCTAATTGATTGCAAATGCCAACGAAGGTTAATAAATATGATAATGGACATTGCCCATCCCACACGTATATCACCACAATCATCCTAAATCAAAGAACTATTCTAACTACATTAACATCAATCCTTAGTTAACGCAACAGACAAAGCAAATGCCCTGAGTCAGCAGTACAGTAGTGTTTTTACAACCGAAGATTTATCCCATGTTCCGCGTGTAGCTGGTACACCTGTGCCCTCAATTGAACCCCTTACTATCAATCCCGAGGGTGTTGAAAAGCTCTTGAGTAATATCGACCCCAAAAAAGCTAGTGGTCCAGATGGCATACCTTCTACCATCTTGAAATATCTTAGTATGGAGCTTCCTCCAATTATAACACATATTTTTCAGCAGTCGCTCGACACGGGAGATATTCCAACTGACTGGCTGACCGCAAATATTACAGCCATATTTAAAAAAGGTGATAAGAGTATTCCCGCCAACTATAGGCCCGTGTCATTGACGTCTGTAACGTGTAAGCTATTTGAACATGTTTTATTTCGACATATTATGTCACACCTTGAAAATCACAATGTACCAGCATGGTTTTAGAGCTCAGCACTCTTGCGAATCTCAACTCATAATTACAGTCGAAGATCTTTCCCGTAATCTCGATAACAAACTCCAAACAGATGTACTAATACTAGACTTCCAAAAAGCGTTCGATACGGTTCCCCATCAACGACTCATTCAGAAACTAGATTTCTATGGAATACGTGGCAACATCTTAACCTGGATCACAAAATGGTTGACATCCCGAACACAGCAGGTCGTTGTTGATGGGGAATGCTCAGAACCGTCTCCTGTAAAATCAGGTGTTCCTCAAGGGACAGTGTTAGGGCCTCTCATGTTCTTAATTTATATAAATGATATTTCAGATAATCTAGATAGTTCAAATAAAATTTGTTTGCAGACGACTGTCTATTATACAGATCAATTTCATCTCAGAAGGACTCACAATCATTGCAGAAAGATCTTAACTCTCTAGTAGAATGGTCGTCTAAATGGCAGATGTCATTTAATACTCGTAAATGCAAAACCCTACGTGTCACCACCAAGAGAGCTCCTACTGAGTATGTTTATAAAATGCATAATGATATCCTTGAAAATGTATCCCATTATCCATCTGGGAGTCGAACTCAGCAATAATCTGAAATGGTCACATCACATTCATAATGTCACTGTAAAAGCTAATAACTCCCTTTGGTTTATCCGCAGGAATCTTTGGAGGTGCGCGAAGTACGTGAAACAACAAATGTACTTCGCACTTGTGAGACCGCACATTGAGTTTGCCTGCGCTGTATGGGACCCCCATAATGCATGCGACATATCACGTCTAGAAGCAGTACAGCGCAGAGCAGCCCGATTTGTAACCAATAACCACAAAAGAACAGAGGGCACGGTAACAAATATTTTACAAGACCTGCAGTGGCCCTCCTTAGAGCAAAGACGAAAAAATAACCGATTAGCAATCCTATATAAAATTCAAAATGACCAAATTGCCATTCCTATCCCGCACTACCTGTGCAGACAGGCTGTTCAAACCAGGCAATTCCATCCACAGAGATTTAGTATCGTTCCAACTCACACCGACTCATATAAGTTCAGCTTCTATCCCCGCACAATTAAGGACTGGAATTCACTGACACCCTCAATGTACAATGCCAAATCTTTGGAAATTTTCAAGAACTGCATTCAAAAATTATAATATATTGCTCATATCATGTGTAGTTGTAGTTGTATATTAAGATTATGTATTCTAATGTCTATTTTCAATTGTCGCCATTATGCATTCCTCTGTTAGATATTGCATTTTGCAACTTTGCAGAGTATACGTTATAGATAGATAGATAGTTCATGAATTTTGAATCACAAACCATGCCTAACTTATGCCTGGGTACCTATTATTTTATTCTATATTATTAACTGCTCAGACCCTACCTCCTACCAGAGCTGTTGTAGCTAACGCATAAAACATCAACAGCAAGCCGATAAAACAAACAAAATCAAAAACCGCTATATCCAATAAATTAAATAACCCGTTTAATCTGGAATTTATAACAAATGCAAACCCCGATTTTAGCGAAAAGAGACAAATTTGCGCTCGGCTGAGGGCTCGATCCTCGAACCTCTCGCTATCTAGGACGAATACCTAACCGCTAGACCACGCAGACCTGTGTTGACAGTTGAAGTTCCAAGAACTCTTATATGGTAGAACGTGAGCAAATGGGTAAGGGTAACTGGGAGGGGGGCGTTGATAGTGAATTATACATAAAACAAACCACTCATGATATAGCAAAACATAACTGTTAATACAAAAGTGAAGTATAAGTGAAAATACCACCTAGCCGTCCCCCGGCCCGGCCAGTGCATACTATCTCTCTATACTACCATACAACGTGCCTATCACTATCAGTGTCATGCCTGACGCAACCCACACACACCACCAATCGTTGTACAATGCATACAATCGGGCCTACCGAATACTAAAATATCATAAAATTCCTTGGCTTGTTTCAAGCCTCTTTGGCGACTCCAGTGGTTAACGGTGGGTCAGTGTGGTATATACACTTGTAGGCTTGCTACGATGGTACGGATACGCTGGCCGTAGGTGAGTTGTAGCAAGAAAAACCTGTGGATTTCCACTCGAAAATATTTTCGCTGTTGCCGAACAGACGGTAGATCGAATCATGCAGAAGGCACCAAAGCGCATGCGCTAAAACAGTAGACTAAAAAGCTAATATTGCACTGTGGGTGATATATAAAAAAAATTAAAAAAATGCAATTTTAAATGACACAGGGAATGAATCACAAACCTACACAAGAGTCAGATTACCCCCCCCCCCCCCCCCCTAGCAAGCATATTTACTGCTGCTGATTCAGGAGATTAGTAAGGAAAGGGATGGGGCTATTCCCATATCTTTTGGTTTTGCATCTGGGAACTTGATATTTGCTGGTGTGTCTCAAATTCATCCTGTGGGTCTTATTGTTGCTAGGGAACCAGTCGGAATACCTTTCAACCTTTCAGAGTCACAACATTTCTGGGCAAACTGAAGAGATAATTGTAATCTCCTGTCTTCTAAGTTTAAGAGTGTCAACTGGTCCAAAGCATCTGTGTAGGATTGATATTGAGCGCCTAGAATGATACGGCATGCCCGTTTCTGCAGGCGTTCAAGTTGATAGGCCTGATTTTTAGCGATACTACAATGCCAGACAGGGGCGCCATATACACATGTTGGGCGAACGTAACCAACATACACAGATACTAAGTCTTCCGAAACGTTTTAGGCGACTCAGCATGTACATGTACAACCTATTGCTGCATTTAGATACCATGTTATTAACTTGGGACTGCCAGCCAAGATCGGATTGGACGGCTAGGCCTAGAAGCTCGGTCTCAGTCACCACCTGAAGCTCATTACCAGCAATTTGGAGTTTGGGGGAAATGGGGGATCTCTCTTAAAGCAGATCTGCATGACCTTACACTTCCCCGGGTTGAGCATGAGGTGGTTGTCTTTCGCCCAAGCATCCAGGTCCCGCACATCCGACTCGATCTGGCTAGGTTGATTCGCATGGCGGACTGCTAGCGTGAGATCATCCACATACTTGAAGCTATTGGTCAGAGACTCTTCAGAAGCGTTATTGATAACTCTAATGAAGGTGATTGGGCCATATTTGGTGCCCTGGGGGACACCACATAGGCTACATGACACAAATCATATACACGCACAAATAATCATAGGCTACATTACACACATGTATTCCGAAAGACATTTTCTACTTTGCCAAATCTGTAATCACCAAAATAGTAAGATCCTTACCAGAAACCCTCGTTTTATGGGGATACTTTCCCGCGTGCTACAACTTTTTTTCCTGTTCTTTATAATTGACAAAAGATGTCAAACATGTCACAAGGAGACCGATTTCAAATTGTGCATACAAGTAATAACCTTTTGCAGAACTCTCTAATCAGGATCTCCATAAATTAAAGACCATCTTTTTAAATATTATTCATTTCCTTTTTTTTTTTATATATACCAGTTGAACGTGTAACACATAACGCTGTGGATACCAACCATCACAATTGAAGCTATGTTACCAATGCGGTTGCAACTGTTATTATTACATCTCCTGACAGCAGTGTACGGTACGGTACCCCAAGAAAAGGGTGAACAGGGTAGGTATAGCGCATAGGCTAACGACAGAGTTAATCAAGTCAAAGCGATAGAAATGTGCCTGTTCATTTATCCTTACCACTAATGACCCCACGAACAATGTCATGGATGGTCAAGGTGAACTCCATTTAACGCACCGAACTTTCACGTTGTGAAAAATGAAAGTGCCTGTTATTCACTGGGAAATCTGCATTTTAACATTAAGAAGTATGCGTCTTTTTTAATGCTTATTGGTTCATTTATACCCCTGTCTTTGGGCATCAGTCGAAGGATATCGGCACGTGAGTTGAAGCAATGTCAATATATATCCGTCGATATCGACGGCCGTCAAAAGTTGGAATTATGAACGATCCATTCATTAGCTACTGTTTTCCCCTTTTCACGATATTGATAGCATTATGCCATGCCAGCGAGTTCACCTGTGAAAGTGGCAATCAGTGTGTCCATTGGAGTTTACATTGTGAATATGTCAGCACACAACCGGGTGATATCGGGTTCGAACAATGTCATGATGGGTCGGATGACAAGGATTGTGGTAAGTAGACTGCTGAAAGACGAATCTTTGATAAACACCATGAAGTCATTTCTCGTAAATCGTGTAAATGAGACAAAGTCATACGTTAACACTTTCAACACAAAATATACAGTTTTTTAACAACGAGGTATTTATAATGATCTTTTCTTAAAGATCTTATAATGACCTTTTCTCAGAATTACATTCTATATTTAGGTTTTCAATGATAAGCTGCACTCTTTTTGGACGGAACTTTGCTATGCTATATCTGTAACGATGTCCACCATTTTGAAATATGGTGGTGACACCAATTATCCTAGATGTGATGATACGGGAGGAGAGAGCGCGTAACAGAAATAATGATTTTTGAGGGGATGCGGAATCTTTTCAAAAGTTGGCATTTCGAGTGCGAAGCCTGAGCAGGAACGGGTGGGTTGTAAGCCCCTGCTGAAATTCAGGGACAAAGCCTCGTTTTGGCGGGAAGTTCTTTTTCTGCAATGGATATTACTATGTCTATCATTTTTTTTCCTCATTATATAGTATGTGGCACGGAGCACATCACTCTTTCCGAGGGTGAAGTTGTCAACATCTCCTCGCCAAATTATCCCGCCTACTACCCCGACAGCCAGCGCTGTACCTGGATCTTGACGTCGGGCGATGACAATGACGGTAGTATCGCACTCAACGTTGTCGACATGTTGTTGAACACTTACAGACGTCCAGAAGACTTCAGCATTGGACACGGTGAAGACGAGACTGACAGCGACAGTATACTTTTTCGTATGCAGCATTTGCTCCCACCGGGTACCCTGATAGTCGTAGATGATAGCACTATTTGGATGACTTTTGTTTCCAACCATGCATGGCGACAGAGAGGTTTTATGCTGGAGGTGGAGATTGGCACAGTTGAAGGTAAACCCAAGGAGAGCCTTTTGTGTGGTATTCAATAACGTCATAGAACGGAATAAACGTTTCACTTTTTCACAGTATTAGGCCTTTTATTAATACAATGGTTCACCAAATAAGAGACTGCCAACTATCTTGATTCGACTCACTTATATCAGAAAATATTAGAGTGGTCGAAGTTTATAAAAATAAATAAGGACATTTTCTTTACAGTGACTCTCCCTTAAACATGTTAAAGGGCTTCAACATGTTAAGAAGATTTTCACAAAAACTTGCCATCTGAGATTAGAATCCTAATTCTTCGGCTCATAAATATGCATGCAAGGTGCACCTAATCCATTAAAATACTAAGATTTAATAAGTTGGTGCAAATTATTGAAAATTGTATGATCAGTACTCGGACCTGGATTGGTGTAACCACGCGCAAACTGGCCATAGTCATCTGCGAGGTGTTTGCGATTTAATCGGCGCAATCAAAAACGAATCCCGCCCACTAGCGAAAAATGATTGAACGTATCAGTGTGGAATACAAACAGAAATCACTGCACAGGGGAAGGAAGGCAAAGTTAAGCCATGGCATAAAAGTGACAAAACATTGTCTTTATCTTAATCACTATAACCTGTGACGGTATTTGATATTTCATTTCCAGGATTGTGTGCCAACCAAGATATGATATGCTCAAATGGGCAGAGTTGTGTCGACGGCAATTTCTTTTGCACAGAGCAATGTGACCAAGATGTCATAAACTATTCGTGTAGTAAGTGTTTTACTTGATCAACCTGGTCTCTTTGTTAAACTGCACTATATATGCAGTTTACAATTCGTCTTAATCTGTAGGAATAGTGCAGTTTAACTCTAGAACAGTTTAAGTGCAGGTTGAAGCACTACCTTTTCACTCGTTTGTAATTTGGCAATTTCTGTATCTACATTGACTTTTGCGCTTCAATTGTGTTTGCCTTTTACTCGTGTATATATTTTGTTTATTTGTTATGGTATTTTATGATTGTACAGATTGTGCGTATTCTTAATTTTTAATTTTTAATTTCAAATTTTTAAATTTTATATTTAAATTTTTATTTCATTGATTTCATCTTTGTGCGGCGCATTGTGTTTCCTTGCGGTTTGAAATGCGTCTTTTAAATGCCTGTTTATTATTATTATTATTTAAGATCCAGATTAGATTTATTCCGTTAGCGCCCTCAACGGAATAAATCGCAATAACACTAACATAATAGTTTAAGAATGTTGGATATCCGATATTTATTGTTTAAGAATGTAGGATATCCAATATTTATAGTTTAAGTTTAAGATTGTAGGATATCCAATATTAATAGTTTTAGTTTGAGCGATCCTTGTTTTTACCTCCCCGACCACCAACCCCCTGAGCGCTTTGGCATATAATTATGTATCAATATCATTTCAACGGTGTCAAATATTAAATACGTATACTGTACGTATTTTATATCTGTACGTATACTGTCATTGTCAGTGTTATTGAGATTTATTCCGTTGAGGGCGCTAACGGAATAAATCGAATCTGGTTCTTAAACTGCACTATTCCTACAGATTAAGACGAATTGTAAAATGCATATATAGTGCAGTTTAACAAGGAGACCAGGTTCTTCATTACTATCTCCTCCATTAAATTCCATGTGAATATGTTAATATGACTATAGTCAGCGTCACCAGGCAGCATATCGCACTGGACGTGGAATAACAGAACATGTATTTGCATTGAAAATACTTGCTGACAAAGCAATCTCTTCATCTGACTATGAAATCAACATTTTACTTCTCGACATGTCGAAAGCTTTCGACACTATTGAAAGATACACCTTAATCAATGATCTAAAACATTTTCTTGACGCAGCTCCGCGAACAACAACAAAATACTTTCGCGAGAACTAGTTTGAACTTCGTCCATATCATTATGACAGTGAATATACAAACTACTGGTGACCTTGATATTCACAATTCTTTGTTGACAAGGGCGTCCCCAGAGGGGGGGGGGGGGGGGGGGGTGTGGGGGGGTGTCACACCCCACATTCATCAAATCTGTCGGCAAAATAATGGGGCTGTGGGCAAAAAAAAAGGAAGGAGGAAGAAAAGGGAGAAAGAAAGAAAGAAAGGGAAGAGAAAGGAAAAGGGAAAGAAAAAAGAAAGAAGGGAGAAAAAAAGAAGGGAAGAAAGAAAGAAAGGAAAAGGAGGAAAGAGAGAAGAAAGGAAGAAAGGAAAGAGGAAAGAAAGAAAGGAAAAGGGAAAGAAGGGGAGAAAGCCCTATAACAGATATCGTATGCGCAAATGATAATGTTGTGTCGGCATATATAATGTTATGTTAACACAAATCAAAAATGAACAAAGGCAATGTAGGCATATAAATTTGTAGGCACTGTGTGAACGAGCCCATTTGTATGAGAGTTTATGTCGGCGCAAATGAACAGCCTATAGGCCCAAATAGTGTTTTGCTAATTGTCAAGACACCTAGCAAAAAATTGTGTCGGATTAGTATAGGCTAGGCCTAACGGGCAATGTGTGGGACCTGTATTGCTCTTTAATTAAACTAACTAGGCCTATATCATTGTCGTTGTCAATGAAACCCAAGTCAATAATGTCGCCAATGGCCAATCATGTTGGCACATAGGTTACGAGATATTAAATAATTCGCCTATACTTATGATGTAGGCCAATTGCTCTCATTGTACTGATTGTAGACTCTGCAAGCCCACTATCAGTCTATCGCAAAAGTAAGTCCAACTCCAACGATTAGGTGTCAATGCAATGTAAGAGCTTAGACTCTGTCTTAACTTCGACTTGAACAATGCAAATTATCATTATAATTAAGACAATAAGCACTGCTGTCGTTATTTGCGCGAGACCAGAATTTGTGTGTGCACCAGGGGCACAATCGATATCTCACGCAGTGGCGTAACCAGCGGGGGGCAGCCCCCACTTGGAACCCTTTCCCCCCCCCCCCGCTTTCCCCCCAAATGAAGAAAAATAATTCGCGCGCATGTCTTCCCAAAATGCAATATTCTATGGTACAAGCTTGTTTAGAGCCGAAATGCAGCTCAATCGTGCAAAAAGTAGGTGTAAAGTCGAAAATTTTCGCGCGCTACGACGCGCGCATTTCTTGACACTGGAATGGAGACCACCCATTAGGAGCCCCCCATTTTAAGTTACTGCCCCTTCTTGCCCCCCCCCCCAAATGAAAAAAAAGTCTAGTTACGCCACTTATCTCACGTAATGGTATAGGTCTATATGTCGAGTTTTCCATGACCATTTTAGTTTAAAAATGAAAATCTTTGTGCACTTCGCGCGCATTCGTTCTACAGGTATCAACATTATGATGGTCTCGAACCAAACCAAATATTATATGTGGGACGTTAAAAACGTTATACTGGACCCTTTAAGTGTTACAAATGCAAAATTTTGCGCGCTTCACGCATATTAGTTTCAATGTTTCAAAATGTATAGTATCAGAAGGCTTCAACCAGTTTTCAATGACCATTTTAATTCAAAAACTGAAAAATTGGGCGCGCTCTGCGCGCATATTTTCTACAGGCTTTAATATTATAATGGCCCTCAAACCATACGATTTGGATTTGGACTTGATATATATGTAACTATGCAATATCGAACCGTCAAAAACGTCATACTTGACCATTTAAGTGTTAGAAATGCCAATTTTTGCGCGCTTCGCGCGTATTAGTATCAATGTTTCATTATTTAAGCTTTAACAAGACAGTTTTCCATGACCATTTGTGTGGTGGTATGGGAAAACCCGTCGGAAGTCGCTAGTGTTAATATTGAGATATCTGGGTCATACCAAAATATTCCTAACACATGAGTTCCAAGTCAATTTTCCAACTTTGGTCCCAAGTTAGAGATAATACCTTGAACTTTAATCTCCAGGAGTTTTTTATGCAAAATTCCAGATGTGAAGTTTATTTTAGTACTTTTCTGAACCTTGTTTATCAAATTTTATGTGTAAAATGCTATGTTTACGTAAAATGACATTGTTACCATGGTAACCACTTGTGAATTCCGACAATGCATTGTAAAGATTTTGAAAGTGAAGAACTTACTATTGTTAATAATATCGTAAAAAACTAGGTTCATATCAACAAAAGTCCTTTTCATATGACAAGCTATTCTGTGTGATATAACAATGTATTTTTTTATTTTATTATTAGAGCATTTAAAAGATTTTGTGTACACCTATGTAATGTCAGTTTCAATTTTGAGTGTTGCGTTTAAACTTGCCGACTTTAAAATACTATAACTGTAGTTCTAGATGGAATTTCTGAAAAATTTAAACAGTCCTATACTCAGTAGAGTAAGAAGCTCTCTGCCAAAGAAAAAAACAAGTTGCTAGAAAATGACCATGTGAAGGGTTTTCCCATGCCACCACACATTTTAGTTCAAAAACTGATAAATTTTGCGCGCTTAGCGCGCATATTTTCTGCAAGTTTAAACATTAAAATGGCCATCAAACCACAACAAATATTCTAAATGTGGAGTAATTCTGTTATACCCTTCACAGGGGTATTCACAGTGCATGAACGACGCATACTACTAATGTAGGGTGTGGATGGTATAACAGAATTATGCCCTAAATGTTATGTGGAGGACATTTAAACGTCATACTGTCCCTTTCAAAATCACAATTTTTGCGCTCTTTGTATAGTTTCAACGTTTCAATATTTAAGATTAACAAGATGGCTTGAGGATTTTTGCACCCCCCATCAAAACAGTCCTGGATACGCCCTTGGCTCCCCCAGAACTATTCAATCAGCGCTATATGCTGCTTTATGTTAACATTTCAATTATCATTATCAAACTTGTGGAGGACATTTAAACGTCATACTGTCCCTTTCAAAATCACAATTTTTGCGCTCTTTGTATAGTTTCAACGTTTCAATATTTAGGATTAACAAGATGGCTTGAGGATTTTTGCACCCCCCCCCCCCCCCATCAAAACAGTCCTGGATACGCCCTTGGCTCCCCCAGAACTATTCAATCAGCGCTATATGCTGCTTTATGTTAACATTTCAATTATCATTATCAAACTTGTGTACCCCCTCCCCCCCCCCCCCCCCCCCCCCCCCCAATGTGATGTGTCTGAAAACAGATTGACGCCTCTGACCACACAGTTCATTTTAAAATATGCGTGTACGAATTCCGGCGAGCGAAGCGATCAATTTTTTTTTTAGTGTCGGCACAAATGGCTTTGTTGGCAATTGATGACCTTTACACCCCCCCCAATGAAAAGGGTCTGGGGACGCCCTTGTTTGTTGACCGTACTATCATTTTCAATATAATGAGTAAATAGCTTTCATGGTTTCGAAAGTTAGAAAAAAACTTATGTTTTACTTTCTTGAATTCTCTAGCTGTTTGCAGCAATGACGATTTCTGGTGTAAGTCAGGTTTGGGTTGCGTGGAAATGTCCATGGTTTGTGACGGTCGACTACAGTGTTTGGATGGATCGGATGAATTCGGATGTTGTAAGTATAATATTACCTTACATCTTGATTGGCCTGATGACGGTGGTGTTAATGTTATTAGCCAATCACGAACATTGCACTAGAATTCATCAGGGGAAAACGTACATGATGAAATCAAATGTGAAATGCTAATAAACAGAGCACACCTTCTTGTTCCAGCTATGATCATGGTGATTATCGTCGATCAGGATTAAATTCGATAACATGTAATCAAATGTACAATGCATTATGTAGCAAGTGTGAATTGAAAGTTGTTTTGTGTTTTCGCCACGTTTTCCCGTTTCGTAACACCACGACACTAAATCTAAACACAAACTATTAACTTTTTAAAGTTAATAGTAAAATTGTATAGTACATTGTTTATTAGTATTTTTAAATCATAGTCTGAATGTCATAACCAACCCATACTAAAGCGTGTTCAGGTTATTTGAAAAATAAATCTTACGCGTGTTGATAACACTGGATTAAAGGTATATGACCCGATCACTTTTTTGGGGCTATGATTTTTTTTCACATCAAGATATTTTGGTATCAGAAGAATCTCCATATTTTTCTCATTATGTTGGTAAAATATTAGGGGCCAGAAATGTTCCATTTGGAAATTATAGGCTAAAATGTGGTGAATTACTGCCAAAGGTGGTTAACCACCAACCAGTCTGTGTACTACTCAATGGGCACATGTCTTTTGACCTTGCGCTTCTAAAAATAGAACCATTGGAGTTATGCAACTCAAACTTTGGAATGCAACAATTTTAAGGATGCCCTTTCATGTAAAATAGAAAACGTCAAGTTGAAAATCGGGTCATCTACCTTTAATACCTACGTACACTCTCCGAATTTTGCAATCGCTACCGAATAAGCGAGATGTATTTCGTAGGATTGCCGAATTTACAAATGTTCAAACGCATCAAGAGTATTCCTTACGGAGGACTGCATTTGTCTAAATCTTTTTATTGAATCATCATTTGGAGAAATGACAAAAGAACATAAGGATGAAACTGTACACTTTTCAACTGAATACCAGAAACATAAATCCATAATTATTACTGGGTAAGAAAACAATTTTCTGGCAGAGTAATCAATGTTATGCAGAGCGAAATACCGAAGATTGCAATAATGACAATTTCTGGTGTAATGAGGTCAAAGGTCATCTCAGGTCTAACTTCTAGATGAATTATTATATTAGATCAATTCTTTTTCATATTATCTTCTCAGATGGGTGCGGTGAAGATTGGGTCGATATGGAGGCAGACGAGGTACTGTATCTAACCTCCCCGCACTACCCCAGCAATTACGAACCAAACACCATGTGTACCTGGCAATTCACCGCAACGGACCACAACGGCACATATCATGTCAAATATTTGAGTTTTGATTTGAAAACGGGTACTTATTTATCCATCGGAAAGACTCACGACGTATCATTCAATACAACCGTCACGAAGCAGGATAAGTTTTACCCGCCAAATTCCGTAATCGTACAGCATCAGAATATGTGGATACACTTCGAGACGACTAATTACAGTCCGGGATTTTTGCTACTCATCGAAAGAACGCAACATAATGGTAAATGAAGATAAAGTGTACTTTAGGTCTCAGGCATGCATCAACTACACGGTAGAAAAATAGAACATCATAGTAAATGTAAGATGCAAGTTATTCCGTCTTACGTACAAATTACTTATACGTAATGAGCCAGGCGTACTGGATTTGCAGTGTGGCCGAAATCTGATAAAATAGCGTCCCGAATCTAATTAAATATCAGTGGCATGGCACTTCAGCCCATCAACGTCCAGGGTGAGTCATACAAATTGAAAATGATAAGCCAGGATTAGCTCCATTTAAAATCCGTGACGTTTACAAATTCGCATTTTAAGATTGATTGATTGATTGATTTTATTAGTATTTCACAGTCGTGACCCTAAGGCCAAATTACATGAAATTTACATGATAAAAAACATTGAAAAACAAGGCAAGGTAACTTATTAATTAATATAAAATAGAATATTGCACATAATTATTTTTTATAGACAAAAAACATGAAAAGTATCAAATTACATTATGTACATAGCATATACCAATATAGAAATAGAAGTGGGTACAGAAAAATCCGTTTCAACACACTACGCGGAGAGAAAATGCTGTGTATGCATTGCAAGGCTTGGATGACCGCTGGGGATATATCACACATGCTACACTTTCATGACAGTTTTAATTTGAATTAGCCCGCGCAGGGGAAAAGTGCAGTGATCAATACGGGACAAATGCGGGATCTGTGCTTGGTAACCTTTGGTCTTTTCTCCCGTGCAGTGTATTGAAAATGCGAATTTGGAATTGTCACGGATTATTCTTTAAATGGGGCTAATCATGGCTTATCATAGCAAGTTTGGTACCAAATTGTGCCTAACAAATTCATCCAAATGTCTATAATCTGGTCTGTTTGGTCAAAGCATAATTGGAAGTTGCTTTATATAGCACATAAACAAAGTGTATGACTTTCTTTTGTTGAGCACTTTATATCAGACTGTTGACAAAAACGGTATCTTTTGGAGCTTCAAATTCCACGTATTTAGTATCTTATAGAGAACACAAGCTTATTCCGTTCATCATATAACACTAGTTTCTACCTACATTTTAATTAATACAGTTACCTGTAATGATTGGGATTTCAAATGTGAGTTGAGTGACGTCTGTCTGGACCAATATCTCTTGTGTAATACACAGCATGACTGTTTGGATGGGTCGGACGAAGTTGGTTGCGGTAAGGACTAGAAAAATAATAAAACTATTTTCCTGTATCCCTAGAAGAGACATATTTAATGTTAGATCTTATATTAGTAAGCTGATCTCTATACCGCCCTCTACTTCCGGCGGTAATCACTACAAAAAGACAGTGAAGAGGTCAGAATTCAAATAGTCTGATGAAGTACTCAGTGAGCATGATACGTTACGCGTATAAAATGTAAGTATAAGCTTATTATACTTTACACCATGGATTTGTCAGAAGAAAATCATCCTTCATACTATTTCTATGAACAATCCTGATGAATCTACACCAAGTCAGATCTTATGTTATCTTGCTTCATGCTATCTTGTATCATCTTATCCTGAAAAAATACATGTTTGCTGTATAAATATAAGATTCATTTAAAAAAATGACCTTGACAGCATCGCGCTTCGTAATCGAAGCACATACTGTAAATATGATGGCGATGTTCTCATCTGACTATCTTCTGCTCCAAGGACTCCTGTCGACAGTGGAGATGCTGGTTCACCCGAGAGACGAGATCGATGCTGAGCAGACAACGGACTACGTATACGCGATCCCTTGCAACGGACTACGTATACGCGATCCCTTGCAATAATGGCAAACACACGTATGTTGTTTGAACGAGTTGTCTGTTTGGAACGTGACTTTTATAAGAACATCAAAAATAGAAGGACAAGCTAAATGCGAAAAATAAAGAACTTTGCTTTTCAAAAAGAGAAAGTGATCAGAAACTGAACATTACGGACCATGCGTTTTATACGACTCATATAATGGATTGGTAAAACGCACACATTATGGAAAATGATTGTGACAGAGGTGCATGACACGTCAGTGATTCTATTCGGATCCGGAAGAGAGGAAGTGTTGTCATGAATAGAGACGACGCTATTTCCCTAGTCACGTCTATGATCATTTCGTTGTCGACAGGACACCACATATATGCGGTAGCGGACGACGGAATCACCATCATTCAGAGAGGGTGCTTTCACTAAGAAGCACGACACTGTCAAGGCAGTGTTTTTGTTTTTGTTTGGGAAAATGAATCATTTTTAACTTGTAACTGGTCTTTTCTGTTGTTGTCTTGACTGACATTGTCTTTTCTTGACATTTCTTGTCTTGCCGTGAATTTATTAAACACTTTCATCATCTCTTTGAATTGCCAGTGCGCCGGGACTGAACTTTTTATTATGTAGGCCAACCTTGGTATTCATATTCCTGGAAACTCTTAATATACGCTACTATTTAGGGTACTGATGTATCATAGTTTGTATCTTTATTTTTCAGATTTCACTGGTCCTGTCAACATAAGCGCCATACCACAACAACCAACGCTTATCTATACTCTGCCAATCTACCCATACAACTACGCAAGCGTAGACCGCGTTTGGTACATTTCCGCAGACGATGGGTTTCACATCATCTTCAGATTCGATCGTTTCAAATTCTCCCTCGTCACCAACCAGGATTATCTCAGTTTCGGTATCGGGCACAACATCTCCCGCGGTACGAAGGTTATGGAACTCACGGGATCGTTAGCAGTGGCCCCAAAGACTTTGACGATTAACGCATCTACAGCTTGGGTGGAATTTGAAACGGCTAACGATGGGTCGTGGGGATGGTGGGGATTTTCTATCAGAGTTGACGTCATTATTGATACTCAAGGTTTGCATTTTGTAGTTTGTTCAATGGTGTCAGAATTGAACAGAATTGAACGTTATCTCAAACGTATTATAATGGTCAATTTTACTTTTACAAGACAGTAACGTTCAGGGGGGGGGGGGGCTATATTTCACAATCCCGCGAGATTTACGCCTATGGTGACGTTGCTGCATCATTCACTGATCGCAGTGAATAAACACGCCCTCCCTCCCAGGCACCGGCGTATATAGACAGTGGTAGAAATATTGTTTGCATTTTTGCGGTGATTACCTGTCAGTTATGTGTATTTTGAAATCGTACAAATGTTTGGCCTTGTACGCACCCCCGTTGCCATATTGAAAAATCAATTTGTTAGTAATACACTGTAATTTTAGCAGGTTTTTCATCATTTTTACAGTAGGATGCCCGGATGATCAATTTTTCTGCGAGTCTGGCTATGGATGTCTCGACATGTCATTGCTGTGCGACAACCGTGTCCAGTGTCTTTATGGATCTGATGAACACGGATGTAGTAAGAACTGCTATACATGATTGTGGGATAATTTTGTATTGGTTATGATTTATTCCGTTTCATTTTAATCAAAATATATAACTATTTGCATAGTCCTCTTTTGAACATGGATACACGCTCTCTCTCATTAGCGCTTTATGAAAAGCACTCTGAAACCTGTAGCAAGATGAATTGTAATGAGAATGGTGGTCATGTAGAAGGAAGGCCTCGTTAAGAATATCTAAATATCAACACAATGACTTTAATGTGCAAAAACGGTTGCAAATCGTGCAACATGTTTTGATTTGTTTTGGATTTTGCGTATGTGTTTTATTCACGCTGTATATTGATTATTTATAGATATCTGTGGGAATCCATTGTATGTCTTGACGCCGGATGAGCAGGTCTCTCTGACGTCACCCGGATACCCCAAACCCTATTCCATCAACACATACTGCGCATGGTTGATCACCGCAACGGGTGCAGGACATCCCGCACTTACCATTATCGATTTTGAGACCGACCAGGGATATGACTTCGTTTTTATCGAGAACCATGAAGGCCTCATTATATCTCTAACTGGTCGCAGCGAAAACATACCAAGTTCAGTTACTGTTAATAGCACAAGCATGATGGTTTATTTCGATTCGGAAAATTGGGTTTCCAGTTTAAGAGGATTCGAGTTCTATCTGACCTGGTCCCCTGAAAACGGTAGGTGTAAACTGTGTATTGCTACGCATCTCTGCTACATGCTATCAGTGGCGTGTCCAAAAAAAGGTTACACTGTTATTACTGTTGTGTAAACATGTACCCAACCGCTGTTTACTATAGGGTTGTGAAATGGCCATTTTAATGGTTTACACAGCAATTGGTTAATTTTCTACACAATAGTTGTGTGCGTGGGGCTATTTGGAGAGTTGATTGAAGTATTTAACGGTAAGTATATGTTTCACTTGAAATATTTCAGTAAAAAAGTATTCAGTGTGTGTGATTCTATCAGTGCTCTTGGCGTCGTCGTGTAACTGTGAGCTGTAAACTGTAAAGTATGTCAGCTTATAAGCTTAAGTTTAGTTATTATAATTTTGCACTAATTTTACCAAATAAGCTTCAATCAACTCTCCAAAACCCGACTCGCTCAAGCAACACCGACACGTCCGCCATTTCGTGTCCAATAGTGTTAGTCACACATGACAACAAGGGTAATTTGTGATTAGTTAATTATTATCACGCGCTCCAAAGTCTACACAACTGTTGTTTAAAATTCCGTTATCGCGGCAATTCAATTGGTCGCAGCAATTCAATTGGATATGATAACACAACCTTGTTTAATAATCACACATGGTTGTTTAAAAATCTTTTTCCACAGTGTTTTTTTACACATGAGAATAACAGTGTAACCGTTTTTTACACATGAGTATAACAGTGTAACTATCATTCTGTTGAATCGCACCAATTCGGTTTAATTCGGGGGCTTTAAAAGTGGTATTACTCCATTTCTATCCAATTTCAAGACTTTATTCGGGGTAATCGAACATATTATTATAAGAATAGCTACTTTTGCGCGCATATCTTCAAGGAACAGATAATCGGGAAATGGTGTGAAGTCATTCGGACACATTACTGCACGGTATGCGCAGCTGGCGTATTCCTTTTTCATATTTACCGTTAGTTTTTAAAATTTTAATATAATAAGAAGTCTAATTATAAAGTCAAATTTTGCACTTTATGTTAGTGATAGCAACTAAAACACATCGAAATGTTATCGATTGAGATTTGCAACTGAATTCCCCAATGAAACCTTTAATTATTTTAGAATCTTGCGAAATATACATACAAGTTTCGTAACAATGAAATTGATTGAGTTACAATTGCACTTTTTGGACTTTGAAAATCCAACAGTTCTCGACACATGTAGACACTAGTTCAAAACTTTATTGTTTATATATCATTTATGACAATAATCTGAATTCGATTCCAACACATTCTTGCGGATAAACTTACTAACTGGGTCTAACACATTCATTTTCACATCCTTACATTATTTTGACTGTGTGTTGATGCTTCTAGTGACCTGCCAACTTGGTGAATTCGCCTGCCGTAATATGTCTGCCGCCCTCATTTGTCTACATGCCTTTCAAATTTGTGACGCAAAAGAACTCTGTCCTGATGGATCGGATGAAATTAATTGTGGTCAGTAGAAATTTATTTGTAAATGTTGTTAATCATTCTCCACCAATTCAAACCCCACATCAGGAATAACCATCATTGCTACCCTTAGTAAGATCCCCATTGCTTTTTTGTGGTTAAGAGGTCAAATTCATGTTAATTTTCTCATTTTAGAGCAAACTGGTTCATTCAAAACATTGGTTTTATTAGAGATCAAGATGTCTTTTGCTTAAAATCCATAATTTGTGAGTTCTACCAAATTCGGGGGAATCGACCATATTAGTATACAAATATAATTTAGATATATTTACAGCATATAATACCTTTTGGAGGACATTTAATTAGACTTAACGAGGGTCTATCCTAATTTCAAAACATCAACGGGTATAATTGACAGTGCACTCTGTAGTTGATGAAAAATACCATGGCAGTACGATTAGAACCCAACTATGATAACATTATGTTAAACCTATCCAGATTTGCTCAAAAGAATTTCAACAGTTATTAAAAAAAATATCAAATGTTATACTTTTCGTTACGACAATGATTGTGTTTCGTTAATTAGGAGTTTGCGGTGCCAAACAATTCAATCTTGGTACTATTGATGAAGTTGTCCAACTGACTTCACCTGGATACCCGACGAGCTACCCAAACGATCTCAACTGTCAATGGATCGTCTCTGCTAGTGCAACCAATCTGGTCAAAGTAAACATCGTACATTTCAACATGGAGGACGGCTACGATTTTCTTACGATTGGTAATGGAGAGGGGGCAACGGCAGAATCGAAAATGGTCGTGCTCTCCGGCCGTGTGAATACACGCGTTATTCGAACTCATAGTGAAAACGCGTGGATCCAAATCATAACAGACCGATCGGGCAGTGCGAGTGGATTTGAGTTTAACCTAGGGCAAGTTACGGCCAATAATGAAGGTAATCATGAGGGGAAAGTCTATTTCATTTCTGATCAATTTAGGTCGGGTACATGGGTTATGATGTCATTGCGTATTATAGCCCTATAGTGTATTATCCATCACGAGACAGTGGCGTAACTGAGTACTCTGATAAATGCAGCACATAAACGCTAGCGTCTACTCGTTGCGCTGACGTATGCACACGATCGAAGAAAGACGTCAGATACATACGCGTGCGTAAATGCTGCGGCTGTAAAAATACGTCACTGTGTAGATGAAGACAAATAAAGTATAGACGCAGCAAACATTCCTCTTTAATCGCGATGTTACCCACACCAATGCAACGGAGTTACAGGGCGTATAACTACGTGCGATTACCTACAAAAAAGGACTGGATTTACAATTACAAATCGTTGATCAGGGTACATACGAGTATATATTTGACTACCTTTACTTCAACTGACCTCTAACTTCAACTGACCAGTATCGCCCGATACTGGTACATTTAAGATGTTCCAGTATCGGACGATACTGGATTACTGTTTTTGTACCAATATCGAACGATTCTGGGTATTCCAGTTTCGGATAATACTATTGCAGTCCAGAATCTGGGACCTAGAGTACACCTTTTCCATTTTTCATTCTATCATTGTGTACAAAATGATGACATTTATAATAGCCTAAGTGGTGTATAATCTATATTACTACTAAATATCTTCCTAAAAAAATGCCTAAATATTGTTAATTCCGTTACGGATTTTTTTTGCTACTACGATGTATTTTACTGGTTTTGAGCATGCGTATATCCGTACTGGGACGAAAACACGAGATTGCTACATTTTATGTCTGTTTCTTCTTGTTGAAGAGTTTTGCAATCTTAATGATGTTAATTGCGGTAATGGAATCTGCGTCGACCCAATTGGTAAATGCGATGGGTTTAATGACTGCCTGAATTTGTTTGACGAGAGACACTGCGGTAGGTAGCGATGCAACTTATTCATTAATTGGCTTCATCTTGCTAGACGTCCCGCACGGAATAAACCGCATTTTAATTTTTTTGAGCATGCGCATCAGTTACGGGCCGTCTAACAAGACATTGCCCAGAAATGATTGGACTTATAATCACTGATGTTGATTCGTAAGCGCTGTGATATAAATACGTTAAACTTCACGGTAAAAGTGACTATAGATTTATACGGAGGCGCCAATAACTAGGATTTTCAAGAGGAGACCGGGGGGGGGGGGGGGGGGGGGGGCCATGACGGAGGTAGCAGGTCTGTGATCAGAGGGAGTTTGTCATTTCATGGGGGAGCGAGCCTTCTGGTTCTGCCCCAGCCCTCTTTAGTTACGCCCCATGTGGCAATATTTTATGTGGCATCACTTATGGTATCAACTTATGGGTACAGTGAATCTTTCTGACACGACAATGTGATAATAATATTTATAAAGTTTTAAACTTTAAGATGTAGATGTAATGAAAACGTCTTCTATGAAATACGGAATTCAACTACATTTAGCATCGGTTTCAGATTAAGTTTCATATCTCTTTTTTGAGAATGGCTGGCATTTTCGGGTAACGGGTAACAAAAAGATTGTGCAGGTTCGGGTAACAAAAAGATTGTGCAGTCATATAATAGAGAGCTTGCCAGGATTAGTGATCCAAAATATTACATTGGTGGCATTGTGTTCATTTCGCATATTAACCTTATTGTTTAATGGTCTATTATAGCGTATGTGACGTGCCCAACCGCATATCTGTGCGACGAATCAGATGCGTCCAATGTGAGTATGTGCGTTGAGATGAATCAAGTATGTGATGGGAAAGCCGATTGTCTTGAAGGTGATGACGAAACAAATTGTGGTATGTCTATTTGTTTAAATTTATCTTAAATATGGTGTTCCTTTGTTAGGAGGGAAGTTGGGTTTTTAGAGATGCCCGCCATTTTGAAACTGTACAATATTGTGTTTGATTTTCTTATAGTACCAGGGCTCTGAAACTCTGCCCGTAGTGTTGACGTTGTTAGTTTAAGACTTTATGTTATGTGCCCCGTAAATAAGAATACTAATCTTAAATACATTACGTACAATTTATGATGTCATTCAGTACTGACAAATTACCAAGTAATCCGTAAATGGTTGGTCTGCATGGTAGTCCAGCGATGGGAAACAGATCACCGATTTGATTGAAAATTATGGTTAACCCTCGTCCTCCTAGGGGGGGGGGGGGGGGGGGGGGGGGTCGCCTTTTCATCCAAAATTCCGAGGGTGGTTGTGGTTGCCACCATCTCAAATTCTTAAATCGCCATTTTGAAAAATATCCATGACAAAAGTGTCTAGCACTATATTGTGAAGGGAAGTGTTTAATGTGCATACATCGGTGAGCAGTCAAGCTGTTCTCGTAGCAACCAGTGTAATGGCCTGAGCTCAGCTCACCATATTTTGGTCCGGTAGAGCGAGCAGAACAGTGTCTGTTGTGTTCGTAATAAGATAGTTGTATGGTCCTGAATCTTATAGTATATGCTATAACAAATATAGATAATGAAGGTATGGATGGCGAAGTAGGTACATTCTATAGAAAAAATGCCCGTCTCGGATTAAATACGCGCAACACAAAAGCCCTGTCATGAAAAAACTTTCATAAATATATTCATAAAATGTATTGATTTGAAAAGACGTGCTCGTTTTCCATTGAACTCATGGGTTCGAGGTTAGGTGTTATTAAAAAGTGGGTAAAGTAGATGTCTATAAAACTTCTCACAGAGTGTTACATCAATCGCATCAGTGAATGTGCGTAATAATTTGATAGTTGTTTAAATATTAATCCTTACGAAACAGATCTGTAAAACCATGTAGCAGGATCAAGTCCAAGTTTCATATTGTATTTAAAATATTAGAAATATTTGAATTTTTCACATTGGCTTCTTTTTTATTTTGTGATATATCCTATCCGCTTCTATGAAATATGCTGCTGCTGCCATAGACTAGCAGTACCCACATTTATTACCGGGATTTTAAACATGCCAGTTATACAGGTGTGAGCGAGACACACATGTATCAGCTCTACTTAACATTTCAATGGGATTTCAATAGACATGTCTGTCCCCGTATTCAAGGTCTATGGTTAGAAATATAATTTTCCTTACTTATAATGAAAAATCCGGGTCAAATGCCGTTATTTGGACCTTTTGGCGAAAATGTCAATTTTTGCCTATATTTCACTGTACGGACGAATACAGCTGGATATTAAGGTCATCCATGTTTAGTGACTTAGTGATTTTTTTAGGTTGGGGGTGCCCCTTAGTTAACAGTGTAACAAATACGTCTGAGGAGGACGAGGGTTAATCTAAGAAAATCAATATCCGATGCCCCAAACCTAGGAATCTCAGAAGAAAATAAAATAATTATAGCCAATAACAGTTGTATTGCATGTAGTATACGAGCATAGATTATTTGAGAGTTGAGTGCAACAACGGATACACAATACATTATTATAAAAAAATATTATGCTGCATATTTTCAGACACCAAACGTTGCCCGGGGAACTGTGAATGCATGTATACAAACGTAGACTCTTTGCGGGTTGACTGCAAGAACGGATGGACAATGGACCAATTGACTGAAATACCACCAATATCTAAATCTATGTAAGAGTCAGCATCAATTTTATTTATTATTTATTTATTGACATATTTAACGAGGGTAACACATGATCAGTGTATGCACTGCTTTCCACAGGGGCCCTTGCAGCTAATTGAGCGCCAAGTTGCGACGTACACAAACATAGAGACACAGACAATAGACGACGAGTTCCTGTAACCTAGGAATATATTCGAGTATAGACACAGATCGGGATGATCCCCTACTTTTTACGAAGGAGTCTATGATTTTTGAACGTGCTCTGGTATTGCTCTTCCGATGCACGGGACCACCATTTCTACGTGAATTCCGAACCACGAGGTAATTGAGACTAAGTACCTTGTCCAAGGATACAAACATGTTGAACAAAACGGAGCTAGAACTCACAACCTTTGTATTGTGAGCCCTGCGTGCTATCCACTACACCACGCATGCTCTTAATCACCCGTAAACAGTGGAGTAGCTAGAAGGAGGGGATTGTGGCGAAGTTCTTGTACCGTCCTAGGAATTCAATTTGAAAATCTTGGGTGCGTCGTCAAATCGATGGAGCCGGGGGAAAGAGAGAAAAGCATGGAAGAAGAAAACGGTATTTTAAATTCAACAACTTGGTTAAAAATGTAATATTTTTCGTGCTTTCCTGGGTGTAAGACTGCATGGAATTACCCTAGCACAAAATCCTTTATTGACGGATTAAAGGATTATACAGATTTATTCCGTAATGGGGTCTTGACACTAGTCTAACTTATGAAAAATGTCTTACCATTTGCTTACACCAAGGATAAACATGTACCTGTTTTTTCACCATGTTGTAGTAGCATTTGAACAATTATAATACGACGAAATAAACTGCTCAAAAAAAGTTTGGAATATTTGTTCAATCACAATTTGTTCAAATATCTCGGGATATATTCATTTAGTGTTATATATCACAAGCTGATGTGTTCATCTTACACTGATACCAAATTTGAATCAATCCCTTGCTCCAGTGCTCAGCTATTTGCTTGAGAACATGGGGAGGTCACAATCTGAAAGTGCCAACATCAACACTATTTCGTGCTCAAAAGAACATCTTTGTCGTCTGTTCAATGAAGTGTTAAATTGACCAGTGTAGTGTGATGATCTATTGATTTTTAAGCACAAAATAGTGTTGATTTTGGCACTTTCAGATTGCGACCTCCCCATGTTCTCAAGCATGTGGCTGAGCACTGGAACAAGGGATTGCTTCAAATTGGATATCATTGTAAAGATGAACACATCAGATTTTGAAGGAAAAAAATTGAGCAGTTTAGATATACTTAGTTGTTTTTGTCATAAATGAGAGTAAATTGGTTGTTCAGGGCAAAATATTATCATATATACTAATGCTGGACGCACCACTCAAACTTGAAAAACATGGATGACCCCCAAAGACGTTGGCTTCTGTACAGAGGAATTAAGCCCTAACACCAAAGAAACTGACCCACCTTCATTATCACTGGAGCTCAGAAAAGACTGTTTTTGATATTGTCACTCTCTAAATAATGTATCTGGTGTACGTTAGCAATATTCCGTAAGAGAATAGAGGTTATCCACAAAGGGGAATCGACCCAGGCTTATTCATCATTCGATTGAATCGGTGCATGACGTCCAATTTATTGCATGAACCGTGTTACCAAATTGGCCAATACATATCATGAAACAGGTATGTCTCATTTTCCGACAAGATGGCAGCTAATCCAACGTATGGATAACCTCTATTCACTTGTTGTTCATTTTTATTACGTACACATCATTTAGATATTTATCCGGAGGCAACGACACCACTATAGAGCCTGGCGTATTCAAATCGTTCCGTAGTTTACAAGCAGTGTAAGTTAAAGCATTTGTGATGCAGTTCGTGTACATCAAAAGGGAGGACTTTGCGGTTGTCTTTTTTCTCTCAAGATAGATGGAAATAGACAGAAAAAATAAAGCAAATAATATGAATTTAGGAGTCATTTTACTTGTAAATCTGAATGTTTTGATAAATTTTGATACATTTCTTGTCATTCTAAAACTAAGAAAATGCTCCGAGCAGCACACACAATAAACTCTTTTAATGTGCTGCATCACATTAATTTAACAAGTCATTTCATATGTTGATGACCCTACGTTAATACATTGTTTTTCTGGTTAAGTGTTAGTTTAGAGAGCCTAGAAACCAAGGTTAATGGACCAATCTTTGAAAAATGATGATTTCATCCATCAAACTATATATTATGCCATCTATTTTTTCCTTTTCTGATCGAGTTTATGTTTTCATAAATTGAAGTTTGACTGCCCATAGCATATTTGTCTCCATTTTTCAATTTATAGCACACCTATGTGTTCGCCTGTGCCTGGTTTTTGATCGTAACCGTAAACATTGTCAACGGGGTTAATAGAGTTTCAAACACTGTAATATTATTTACGAACGAAAAATCAGGCCAGAAAAATCAGTAGTTCGTGCCGACTACTTATTTTCAAAAAATTTAAGGATTATTAAAAATCGTATCGCTCTGTAACTCTGTAAGATGTTGTAGTTTTATGTTCATAAGTGCAATTTAGCCCAAACCTGAATTCACAGGACGCAATCAAGGATAGAGGGCGTTTCATGCAAAAGAACGCATATTATTCCTTTAATTCTTACTTTCAATGCACTCAGTCTATCATAAACCTGGCCGGGGCGTAACCAGAAGGGGTAAGGTCAAGGAGGCAGAGATAGGCAATCCCCCTGTCATAAGATTCGTCCTCCTGATGCCCCCTCCCCCCCCCCGGAAATGGCAAATTATGTATATTAACCAAAACTAGTCCGTTATGCCCCTTCTGACCAAAGCCTGTCCCTCCCCGAAACTGAAGTCCCTCTAGTTACGCCACTGATTCTGACGCCAACATTCTGCCCTCTGCATGAGACCTTCCTTGCATATGTGTAGTTTTACATTACACCTGAGTAGAAAAATACATCTGAATAAAAAGAAATAGAAAATAAAAGGTAGTTTGTATGATTTTCGAGTTAGAGAGGCATGCCTTGTTTGTTTAATTTGTCCCATAATCTTCACAATTTTATTAAAATGTATCTATTTATTTATGATTACAGATCATTATCGGGAAACCGTATCTTCAATATCAAACCACTATCATTTGAAGGAATGGGACTCGTAACCTGGCTGTAAGAGTTTGCTGGCTTTTTATATTAGGGTTGGATACATTGAGGTTTTAAAATATGAGTTCCTTAGGAAGAAACCAATGTGACTACTATGTATGAGCAGTATACTTGATCCTCTAGGCATAATATAGCCGTCAATCCCAGGGGCAAAGAGAAGGAATACATAATAATGTTCCATGTTTAGTTAGAGTAATATTGTCAGCACCTATGACAACTTTTAAGTTTAAAAACCAAAATCTCCTTATGCAACTTTAAATCCATCGCAAGGTTATAGGTGCAACTCCAAATTTCCTTTGTTCTACTTCGAGGAGCTTTTATGTCATCAATCAGGAATCACAGACTCCAGACTTTCCTGTTCCGTTAGTTCCGATGGCCTTGCAGACGAAGTCCCTATATATCCAACATAGCAAGAAAAAAGGACTCGTCTTTTACACAGCTCATATCCTTCATCATCACGTGTCAGAAAACAAATGCGGACCAGATTAAAACGCCGACCACTTGGCCGTTACAGTTAACATGAAAACCGGCGATAATGCCTGAATTTGCTAATGCATAAATGCATCATGCAGCGCGATGGTCATACTTGAAAACTTAAAAGTGAAAACACCGGATTATGTCTGCGTTTGCTGTTCCATAAATAAGTAATGCAGCGCGACGGTCATAGTTGGAAAGAATTTACAACAAGTTATTAAGCCGTAATAATTATCGTTGTATATTTTCAGTGATCTGTCAAACAACCCGATTACAGTAATTAATGAAAGAACGTTTCAAGAACTGGAGAGTCTTCAGGAACTGTGAGTATTTACTCGTTGGGCAAATTGTTTACCGATAAGGTTATACGATCTAATTATTAGGTGTATGGCACTATACGAAAGTAAATATCATTACATTTATATTTATGCCACAACTGAATCTTTACCGTGTGTAGGCCCTACTATTTATACACGACACTTGCTCAGTAATTGTAGAATACCTCTAAGAAGTTGCACAATTTTGTTGTCGCGTTTTCCCCCCAGTTCCTGATTTGGTCCACCATTTTTAAAGATGGCGGGGCACTGTGAACATTAAATTAAGTTTCAAGTGGCTAATTAATATCTGACAATAAAATCTAAATCTATGAAATTTATCACAATGTTTAGTAGACACGAGGTTAACCGACACATATATTTTCCCGACACTATAACTAAAAAAGTACAAATTTCAGTGTCATGGTTAACTCAATTACGGCGCAAGCAAAATAAGATTCATCTCTCAAGTGTTGTGTATATTCCCAAAAATGAGCCTCTACTTTGTAGAGCATGTGTGGTCCAGTGGAATAGTTGCCGGTCTCATAATCATAAGGTTGTGAGTTCTAGCCCCGCTGGTGCCAATATGTGTGTGTCCTTGGGCAAGGCACTTAGTCTACATTGCCTGTTAGGGGGTTACTATATAGTGGTTATGTATGTTTGTTATGTATGTTTGTATGTTGGTATATGTCGCAACTTGGCGCTGATTTAGCTGCTGCCTGGACGTTGCATTGTTTATTAATGTATTTGATTTGTAATGTTGTTACAATTCTTGATTTGTAATGTTGTTACAATTCTTGATTTGTAATGTTGTTACAATTCAGCCGGTTGGCTGCGATGACAACATTTAGACCTTTATTATTTTATTATTTAGAACTCAACAATGCATGCTGCGGGATGTTTTGAGGTTAGACTGGGTCCCTGTACATAGCCGCTTTCGCCAAACGTTTGATAAACGTTTAGAAAATGTTTGTCAAACGTTAATTTTCAAACCGTTTATAAATCTGTACCGAGTCAGACGTCTGTCAAACGTTTATTTTCAAACGTTTGTCAAACCATTATCGAGTAAAACGTTTATTAAACGTTTAGTAATTAACGTTGATATGGTATTTTTTAATTGTTTGTGAAACGTTTATTCATTTGCATTAACAAATCAATGTAATATCTATAATTGTTTAATGTTGCTTTATTAATGATTATTATAAGATTTTTGGATTTGGTATGCTAAGCGCTTTAATATTATCCATTTATTTATATATTTTAATTTCATGATAAACCTGTATAAGCCTGTGTGTAATGTGCGTTTTGATGCTTTTTGGTGTTTATCCTCCTCTTTTTAGGACGGATTTTAAAGGATTTGGGACGGTTTATGGAACTGTGTCTTTGTTTGTTGTTGTTATTAGTGAATAATTAATAAACACAAAGTGAAACATAAAATAATTATTATAAAACAATACAAAACAAAACTGTAAGTAAAGTGTTAAAGATTATAATAAACTTGCAAACATTCTTATTTTTATCAATGAAAGTGTGAACTATTCCGCGTAAAATTGCTATTTATTAAAGCAAACAAACAAACAAAAGCTGTAATGCTATAGTGAATTGGCCTAAACCCACCACAAAGTGAGCTTTGACAAAAACAAAAACATTGATTTTAACAGGTTTAGGCATTATATACGGCATTAAATGACTAAAAATTCACACAGAAATTACGATCGTTAACACTAACAGAGAAAAAAACCACAAAGTGACAAAAGGCAAAACAAAAAAACAATTAGGCCTAGGCCTAATAAAAACAGAAATGGTAAATAATAAACAATTAGGTAAGCTAACGAAAAAAAAGAAAACAACACACAAAGTGTCAAAAAGAGGAAACAAAAAAGAAACACAGAAAAAGCAAAAACGAAACCAGCAAAAATCACCCTCCTCCCAAAATGAAACAACAAAGCAAAACAAAAGGCCAAAGGCAAAAAAGCAAGGAAAGAAAATTAGCAAAACAAACACAAAGGATTATTAAAAACACAGAAAATAAAACAACAACAAAACGTAAAACGCCTCAAAACAAACCAAAAAATAGCTTAAAACTTACACAAAATCTGCGCAACAATTCACCTATTTAAGTATGTTACGTCTATAACACGGTAGATATTAAGGTAATACGAATAGGTCTACAGAAAAATATACCCCCCCTCCCCCAATAAAAATGAAGAAGGAAGCAAAATCATGAAAAACGAAGTGACAACTGGCAAAATCATAGTCAAATACAAAACAAAGCCAAAGGACCTAAAAACATTAAAAAAAATAGCATTCGAGAAACAGTAAATATGCCACAATAACAAACAAAAGACAACAAGGATCACAAAGAGGAAAAAATCTGACATTTAATTAGAACGTAAAAACAACAACAACAAGACAACAAGAAACTCAAAGAGGAAAAGAACCAGGGATAATAAATTAAAATAACCTAAACAAACAAACAAACAAACAAAACGAGGCCAATAACAAAGAAAGAAGCAAGCAAGGAACTTTACTAAATTATAAACACACACACAAGAAAACAACAACAACGCCTCAAAACAAACAAAAGTAAAAGAAGAGATACGATTTTGGGCTGATAAAATACTAACGAACGCATCAAAACGACATTTATAACACGAAAACTTACACAAAATCTGCGCAACATATCACCTCCACGAGCATGAAGTAACAATTTAATCTAAACAATGTATGAAGTGTGCAATGTGCATGAAAATCGTTATGAAAATGGCACGTCGTTAAAAACCGGGAGCTTTTCCGTTGCACGTACACATTGGTTGATCGCTTGAGGTAAAATGCCGGCTAAATAAAGAACATCGAACGCACCGCGTCTCAGTTTCCACAACAAACTGCGTTAAGCCGAGCGTACTACTGCGCGGGCCGTGGGGCGCACGAGGTATGCGCGCATAAAGGGCGCATTGGCAAGCGCGTTGTGCCTGGAGTTGGTTTCAAAAACACAATTTTGTTGAAATCGCCTGGGCCGGTAAATGCTTACATGAATCGTGCCATAAATGGCATAATTAAGGTACTAATTACAGTCCTTTCCCCCTTGGATATCCCGATGGTAAAAGTATCCACTAAATCAGACGATGGCGGACACGAACGGACGAACATTTTGAATCTCCGTTAGATTTAAACTAACGATTGATTTGGATTTTATGACTCCATGAAATTTATCACACGTTAGGCCTATTGGATGGAACTAAATTATTTCATAATTCGTAATAGTATCATTTTTAAATGTGATCCGTTGTTAAGCATTCGTCCTATTCACTTAATCACATGATCACGTACATGTAGCCTCGTACGCATATAGGGAAACAATTGCTCATTTAATGTACGTCTAAGATATTTAATACCAATCATCTGGTCAGGAATTGTTTGTGTTGTGTACAAGCATACAAGTTAAAGGTAACTCAGTTGTTTGCGTGTATTGACAGAACCTAAGAGCCAAACTTTGAAAATACTTTTCATCACTGAATGTATAATTTCGTATTATGACTTCGGTTAAAGCAGCAAATGGTACTTTTCAGCAGCTAATTTGTCAGATCCTTTAAAGATCGTAATACTCATTTTACTCTATTATATTATATCATAGAAATAAAACGTAGCTATCTGGCATGTCTCGTATTATCGTATATAATAATGATTGTATTGTAATATATATATTGTACTCTATTTTGTATCAATCATGACAATAAAACTATATTTTCATTATAGGTATGTCTATACGTAACCAGTGCATGTGTTAATTAGTGCTTTTAGTTTGATAGAGAACATTGTTCTGTCAAGGCAACTCCATTTGCCCCCCCCCCCCCCCCCCTAAACTTGGCTGGATTCGCGCCTTGCCTATTGCATAGAACTTGTAGGTTCTATATTCCATGTATTAAAGAAGAATTATATTCAGCCTATAACTCTTCTTAAAATAAAGAAGATTGCAAGAATAATTAGTGATTTGATCTTTCTGATTTTAGACCTTATAGGCCAAATTTAAATATCCTTCTTATCCTAGCATTCAGAATCACTCAATCTGATAAGTCCATGCTCTTCCTAAGTTCAGATGAATCTGAACTTTTATGCAACAGAGCCCAGATGGTTGAAAAGGGAAAATAGTAATATTTTCAGCGTTTTGATCGATTTAATATAATGCAATTTTTGGTCCAACGGGTCTAACTTCTAAAAATCTGTGATGATGTTTTGAAAAAACACAAAAACTCCATGTCAAATAGACATGTTATAGCAATTTAATATCAACGTTTGAAAAATAATCATCTCAAAAACGATTATTGGAGCAAAACCAAAGGTGAATGTAAAATTATATACATTTATTCAACGAAAATAAGAGAACATCTGACATACACCTCGAAACAAATATTTGATTGACATTAATATTAAAATCGCGAAATGAAAAAAAATTAATAAACGTAACATAAACGTTTAAAAGCTAAAAATGTATGTTAAACGTTAATCAAAATTGTTTGGCAAACGTTTGAACTCGTAAACGTTTAGCAAACGTTTGGTGAAAATAACAAAACGTATGAAATACAACTTGGTGAAAATGTTTAATAAACATTAATATTAATCATTGCATAAACAAAAACCAACAAACGTTTTATAAATGTTTAAAAGGTCCAAACGTTTAATAAACGTTTATCAAATACATTAAAAAACGTTTGGTATACGTTTAGACCTCATAAACGTTTACCAAACGTATGGCGAAAACGGCTGTGTATATGGAGTATCGTATGTGATAAACTGTCATAAAATTACTTAGAACACATTCAAATATTCATTGTTCTTTTCCCGCAGATTTTTATCAGGCCTTCCACTGCAAAGTATCATCAATGGTGCATTCGTAGGACTTTCTAATCTACAGACACTGTATGTATCAAGGCATTTAAGACAATATTGTCCAAATCTAACAGCCAATTAACATGACCCAGTGACTGACTGACCGACCGACCGACCGACCGACCGACCGACCGACCGACCGACCGACCGACCGACCGACCGACCGACCGACCGACCGACCGACCGACCGACCGACCGACCGACAGTGGACCGACCGACCGACCGACCGACCGACCGACCGACCGACCGACCGACCGACCGACCGACCGACCGACCGACCGACCGACCGACCGACCGACCGACCGACCGACCGACCGACCGACCGACCGACCGACCGACCGACCGACCGACCGACCGACCGACCGACCGACCGACCGACCGACCGACCGACCGACCGACCGACCGACCGACCGAACGACTGATTTAAGTTAATAAAGGATATTTGTAAGTCCCTTTTTGTTCAAGAATGCCTCATTCACAGATTTATGACCAGTGACTTGTCTAAACTTATCTAACTGTCCAAACAGACTAAAACATAAAACATTTTAACCGTTTCTTTGTTCTCAGTGTGCCGGTCAGGGATAATTCGGAAGCTAAAAGGAAACTCAAGTTTGAAAATGATGCATTTAAGGAGTTAATACAATTACGGATATTGTGAGTTTTTAAACATATCTTTTTAGCACATACCGAACCATGATGTTTGGATAATCTTCTAATTTTGAACGACAAGCGTCTTCAAATGGAGCGTCTATACATTTTTTAGGCTAAAGAAATAATAATCATCGGCAATTATGACAGAAAATTGAAAATGCTTGATTTGTCTGCATCGTTTATTGTGCCCAGTGATGTGTTATCTGTAGAAGGATACAATCTAAACATGCTAATTCAAGTAATGACATTTAGGGCGGCCAATTATCTGCAGTTTGGAATACCAACAAATTAATTTAGGCAGTAGTATACACATGTCATCAATGTGATAGGGAGCACCGCCCGGCAAACTCGACCGCCCGGCAACCGCCGCTTCCGTGGGGTTCCGTGCGGTTGCAGCCGATTTCTATTGTTCTAAACAATGAACCGGCGGTTGCCGCGCGGTCGAGTTTTGATGTGCTCCCTTACTAAGGTCCAACATTGATTATTTTACTTTTTCTCTATTGCAGGTTTGTTGACGATCATCGCCTATGTTGCAATTTCAAACTCCTACAAGAATGTACCGTATTGTCTCCTCAACCGCCATTGTTTAACTGTGGAAGCTTGATGCAGAACACTTTCTTGAGAGTATGCATGTGGATTCTTGGCATAAGTGCCCTCTTCGGGAATTTAGTGGTATTAATAATGCGCCTTAGGGAAAAGTCAAGGAACCAAGTTCAGAGAGTACAAGCATTCTTCATTGGCAATTTAGCATTTTCGGACCTGTTAATGGGAGCGTACATGCTGATTCTTGGTGTTACTGATTTGTACTTTGCAGATGAATATTTTATTTATTCCGATGAGTGGAGGGCAGGACCAATCTGCAAATTTGCAGGGTTCATCTGTCTACTTTCAAGTGAAGCTTCGATCTTTTTTCTTACCGTCATTAGCTTTGACAGGCTCTTGGGCGCCGGGTTTCCAATGAGTTCGATTAAGTTTTCATCGAGGTCTGCAAAGATAGTTGGCGGTATTATTTGGCTATTAACCTTTGTTGCCAGCATATTCCCAATATTGACAGCAGGGCCGCAGTCTGATTGGTATGATCTATCTGACGTGTGTATTGGTTTACCTTTAATTACCAGGCCCACTAGTTTTGTGTTTGAGGCAAGTGGTGTTAGCGATCAGGTCGTATTTGACCTTCCAGTGGCAGCAGACACCAAACCAGCCTGGTTATTTTCCATTATACTCTTTCTCGGCATCAATCTTCTGTGTTTCTTTGTCATTTTCATTTGCTATCTGGTTATATTTATTCAGTACAGAAGATCTAGTATAAGGGTACAACGTACGGGTAGGCAAGATGAAGAAACCAAATTGGCGTTAAGAATGTCTGTAATTGTTGGGACGGATTTTCTCTGCTGGATGCCAGTTATCATCATGGGTGTCCTTTCACAGACAGGTGCCGTCATAATTCCCCTTGAAGCATATATTTGGTCTGTGGTATTTATACTCCCAGTCAATTCGTCGCTCAATCCCTATTTATATACATTAGCATCATTGACTGCTCCTAAGAAGAGGCAGCTCACAAAAGGTTCAGAAATGACCTTTAAAAGCGATATGCTAGACACGATTCAAGAGAATTAGAGATGATTCTTAACACTATAATTTGATCAGTTATAAATTGGCGAATCCTCTTTACAGCAGCGAATTAATACAGAAGGATGCGGGCCCGAGTGAAGGCAACAAGCGAACTGTGCATCATAATATGCGTGACACGTGCTTCCGTCCAAAATCGCATGCGTGTGCACATAATCGAGCGCGTACACACTTGGATTACTTTTGCGCGCGGAGAGATAAAAACCGAACATTTCTCGCCAATTTGGAACTGATCGAACTATAACACTTTCCACGCGGCTATTAGTTTTACCATAATTATACAAAACAGATTTTCCAGAAACTTTCAAAGTCTATCTCAAGGATTACTGAACATTACTATTATTAGGCATGTTTGTATTTATTTTAATGCATTTCTCATGGTGATTCAAAATATAGTAATGACATTTAATAATGTGTACATCTTTGAAACATTTTGTGAAATTGTGGAGCTGTCGTCTGCAGACAACTGCCGCGTGGAAAGTAGTTTTATATAGAAGTTATCAACACTATGGCTTTTAATTGGATGCTGCGATTTATTTGCTTCCTATTACTAACAAGGCTGTGGTGGATAACTTTTTACATTATCACGCGCGATCGGATAATTCTGCCTTCTGAGTTCACTTCAAAGCGCCGTGCGCGTGTCATATTCGTGATTGAAAGCAGCGTATCGCACTAAAAAAGGTTTAAAAAAAATCGTTCTGTTTCGTGTTGTAGACATAGTTAAAGGAGAATTATCGTGGTCGAAAGAGTTGCTCTTAATTAGTTATTTATACATAAATAAATGTTCTGAAGTAGTTTTATGATTTTTTAAAGCGCCATATTAAAAATAATTAAAGAAAACACTGGTCAGTTCAACTTATCTTCAATTGGTGCTCTATTGTAGAAGAGGGATTTCTATAAAATTCGTGACGTATACGTAGCTAGCAATTAACATCATCTTCATGTAAGTGCGTGATCAACATGAATTAATAACCAAGCCGTATTGTTGTAAAATTACCCACGGACTTAGACATTATTTCAGACAAGAACACACGATAGCCTATACATGCAGAGCTGTCGAATTCCCATATCAATGCCTGTGTAACTGCTTCATACTTTTTCGCAATAACATCCCATCTTGATCTTCTACCATCAAAAGCTATCGTTTCAGGATGTCATCTATTTCCTTTTTTTGTCATTGAATCTGTCGTAATTGCCATCAAAAAGGTTCACAAATCCATCTAAACTATCGCGAATTATAGGTCAAAATAGTTACGGCGAGCCTGCGACGACTTCTTCGTGATGTTTCTATAATCTATATCATTCGCGCAAATCAACAGCTTATTTTTCGTTTCTTACACTTTTTCTTCTGAAATCTTGTTCTTAAAACTCCTAAAAGAAGGTGCATGGGAGGAATGTGTAACCAAATAAGTTAGTTTCAATGTAAAATCATGTGTATGACGAAAATATCGTGAGTATATTTTAAATTACTTTCTTAATAACAAACGCTAACTCTCATTGTTGTCAATGGGGCTAGATAAAACTGAGATACCGTCTAGCTTAGCTACGTCATCATTTTAACAATATCCCGTAATAAACTCCCAAGAGCACTTGCCAATCGTCTTTGCTAAAGTTTCAAATGAGCTCATAAATTGCTTCTTATTTCATTTCCCGAATGATAATGAAACTGAAACATGATTGATAATATGTGAATTGAACCCCTACACATGATTTAAATTCATTTGACCGCGATTGTGTTTCCTTGAGCACATTTATTGTTTCTAGACTAAAAATAAATTGTAATGCCAAATGTACATAAAAAAAGCGAATACAATATATACTGCTCAAAATCAGTCACGTTTATTGTTTATAGTCTGTGAAAGAGATATCTAAAATTTGGAACGGTTATATTTGACCGATTGGTACGTCTTTGCTTTTGAATTGGCGAAATGATAAGCACGTTGGAGATATTTTGATGTGTTTCATCCGTTTCCTTCACACTAAATGGACATTTGGTTTTCACTGCATCTCCAGAAAAGTACATCCAGAAAGATAAATTAAGTATGATTTGTAGCTGAGATTAAAAGCTACAATGTGGCATTGTTATGAGTAGGAGGTAGAACTTATTGAATAATCCTCGTATATCCACTAGAATTGGGGATCATATTATTATATTTCTGTGTTTCGAACCCTAAAACTAAATTTATGCCTGATATTTTCGATTTTCGAGCTAATTTGGGGGTTGGACATACACTAACTACTTTTAATGAAGCTATTGCGCTTTTGAACGGGGAATGTTTCATTGGTTCATTAATTCTCATTGGTTATCAGAGAAATCGGCGACCTTTATATGAGACAACTTAACACGGCGTACATCAATTAGCGTGATCACGCTCGCGCAGTGCGTTGTAACTAGATTCCCAAGCACATAAGCATGGAAACGAAAATCTAGTGAGGGGTTGCAATCACCACCTCCTTAGAATATCAGGATATATCAGGATAAATAGGGGAACGGGGTTAGTAATGGGTGATTTTGATTAGTGATTGATTAATGTGTGTGTGTGTAACTACATTGTTCTATATAATTAGGGAAACATCTACAACGGAATAGCCGTATCATCAATGCTCTTGTATATGAGCCTACCATGGTTACACTATTCACATTTTTAAGCAGACTTGTTGCCGTAATATCAAATATGAGTCCGATTATGGGTACCAAGCCATGAATATGGGTACTGATACGACAACGAATTAAAGATAAGAACTCGAGTTCGAGTGCGATGAGTACCGTACTATAATCAAAACAAAGAATTCTCGATCAAATCGTATACGATTCCTCAGTGTCCCAGCGTCTGGGGCATACTGTGCGTGAGCGCGTCAATCGCGACGGCAAGGGCGCAGTACAACCGGAAGGTGTGACGTTCTTGTAAACAAAAGGTAATTGACCAATCGCGGCCCTAATCAACAAAACCCCACGCTGCGTGATTGGACAATTATGTAAGTAGGCCTACGCCAGCCCGAACGCGTTGTGGCATGGTTGTCAAGGGCTCATCACACTGCGTTCAGAATTCGGATGACGCTGGCGTGACTGAAATAAATGTTTTGATCGAGAATTCTTTGTTTTGATTATAGTAAATTCATCAATATTGGCCAATCGGTTCCTGACCTGGACCTATCCCATTAAAATCAGAGGAACCACAACGGACCAATCATAACGATTGCAGCATCGTTTAGATTCTATTGGTTTCCCTGCAATACCCTATTCTACTCTTAACGAGTGGCACATATTGATCATCGTTTAGATTCTATTGGTTTCCCTGCAATACTCTATTCTACTCTTAACGATTGGCACATATTGATCATCGTTTAGATTCTATTGGTTTCCCTGCAATACCCTATTCTACTCTTAACGAGTGGCACATATTGATCATCGTTTAGATTCTATTGGTTTCCCTGCAATAACCTATTCTACTCTTAACGAGTGGCACATATTGATCATCGTTTAGATTCTATTGGTTTCCCTGCAATACCCTATTCTACTCTTAACGAGTGGCACATATTGATCATCGTTTAGATTCTATTGGTTTCCCTGCAATACCCTATTCTACTCTTAACGAGTGGCACATATTGATCATCGTTTAGATTCTATTGGTTTCCCTGCAATACCCTATTCTACTCTTAACGAGTGGCACATATTGATCATCGTTTAGATTCTGTTGGTTTCCCTGCAATACCCTATTCTACTCTTAACGAGTGGCACATATTGATCATCGTTTAGATTCTATTGGTTTCCCTGCAATACTCTATTCTACTCTTAACGAGTGGCACATAATGGATCATCGTTTCGCCGTAGAGCTTTAATCCTTCCCGTATAAATGAGGATCAAATTAGAAAGAAAACCAATTTGGCCGACAGCGCGAGAGACATGAACTACCTACAATATGGTTTATGACGCAGATAAGCATATAGGATCATATGTGTTAATGACCGTCCCCTCTTTACTGAATTAAATGGTAATGCGGCCAAAGTCTATGAATTTACTTTAGGCCATGCGCGCGTATAGCTCTGATGCCGGTACTGAGATGAGTGGAAGTGCATTTACGAGACCGTATACGTACGGGTACGAGAACGGCAACGACATTAGGTACGTTTGTTCGAATACAGGCACTTTCGGGGGTACACAATTTAGTTTAGCTCGGGTACGGTTGTACGTACGGCCCGGGCGTACGGATACTTCTGCCAGTCTGAAATAAAGTGTGAAACAGTAGCATTGAATGAAGGACAGAAAGACCATCATTAATCCAAGTTGTAACTGAAAGCTCAATTATGGTAGATGGTAACTATCCAAAGAGTTTTCATATCTACTACTCGGTGTTATTTGGCCATTAAAATACATCTGAAGCCGACAGTGCATTAGGAATAAAAGCACACTACAATGAGCTTTTCTATTTGGGATCTACACACCCCTATCTAAGATATTACCTTAATTTCCCCCACAGGGAGTGTGAATCTCAAACGGGGTTAACTGTATGGTTGACTGACTCCATTTGAAATATACACTCCCTGTGTGGAAGATTAATGTAATGTCTACCACTGTTGATTTGATATGTTCACCAATTCACACACCAATAGTGAGTTCAATACACTGTTTTGTGGATGATGGTGTTACAGTTGAAATGATATGTTCCTCTTATTTTGTAATTTGTTACGTAACACTTATCAGGATGTGATTTAATAAAGACTAGAATTATTGGGAACATTGATGTGTTGTTAATCCTTTATTTTAACATACATGCTGTATTACATGCGCTTGCTTTTGTCTAGGTTGAAGGCGTGGACAGGAATTGAAATAACGACCTCCCCAAAAAGAACCTAATTGTTGTGAATGCGTCTGAAATCCAAAAATCTTTATTCGTACTGATAATTTTTTATCACAGAAATAATGTCGGTTAAAGGAATGTAATGGAGACTGCGCCCTCAATTATGATAATACTGGGATATGTATATTTTTACAATTGTATACATGTATGATCTTACACATATACGGATTAAGAAAAATCAGCCCTCTTTGTACAACAAAACGTCGATTCAAAAATGCTGGTAGAGCCGTAGCCAGCATTTTACGTATGGTTAGGGGTGGTATTCCAATTCCAACATATTTAAACATTGTTTTAATCAAGTCTTGCTGTGTTTTTGTGAGTAGAAACAACAATAATGGCAATTTTTAATGTTTATCTTGAATTCTGAAGTAAACTAATTTTACAAAAAAATCAACATGACTTCGTGTCTCTTTAATTTATGCACATGTATTTTGATTCTTTATGTTCAGTTTTTTCAGTTGGACAGCGGTTTCAAAATAAATTTGTATTGCAATCACAACTAACACCCCCTTGGCCCCATGTAAGCAACAATAAAAACCATTGTGTTCTAGCTTGTGTATAATAAAAACACTCCAACAATGTTAATGTTGTTTGGGGCATATATGCTCCTATTTTAGGATTTCTAGATAAGGCCCATATTAATATGCTCAATAGAATTCGGGGCCAGCAAAATTCACCAATATTGGGTCTGCGGCATTTCTATTATAAAATGTTTCTCCTCCTGGAGGTGTGCTAAACAAATTACAGTGTTTATACTTAAATGTGATACATTTTCCCTATCAATTGATGCACTTTTTGTTAGTTGGTCACCGATTTCATAGAAACCTCTTATTATGACTACAATCAACATCCTTTGGTACCATAAATTTAAAAGTAAACAAGTGTGTTCTGTCTTGCTGATGCTAAAAACACTTCAGCATTGTATTTTAATGCTTAGAAGAACTAGTTCCCCTGTCTACACGCCTTAAAAGCTCTCCATGGAATAGAACTGTTCACGAACTTCAATAAAACTCTCTGAAGTGATCATTTTATACATAGTTAAAGCATTATTATAATGTCACGCTCCTTAACAGTGTTTCTAGGTAATTTCAGATTATTATAAAAAAAGATATTTTAAAACACCATGCTGTTCATCAAACATACAAAACCCAATCTTGATTTTATAATTTTACAATATATTCTAAAGCCTAACTCATCATAGCAAAGGTGATCTACAGCAGCAGTTCAACTGTAGGCCTAGAATTCATATAACTGCACTTTTTTCTCTCCATGGGATAGGTACTTTATATTGTTTCATCATTGTTTTATAGATGGTTGTGTCAACGGATTTCATACTGCACATATACCTTACACATTGGTATCGAAATATACAATAATTCACTAATTATGTGAAGCTCATCCGAGGTATATACCTTTCTAATTTTTCTGAAATTACATTATGCTATGTCACTTGCCCTTACCGATATATTAGTGGATACATTATGTTTTACCATACACAAGTTCTTTTTACACTCTGTTTTGCTGAAACAGAATGTAAATGTCTCTCGTCACTTATAAAAATCAAATGACTTTACCAGGAGCAAAAACAAAACTCAACTGCGACTTAGGACCATCATAAACAACTGTTTTGGTTTCCTTCGTATGTACATTTGCATGCTAGAATGAGGTCTAGAGGTGGATTTATAAGGAATCCTTCCTTATTTTTGGACCAAAACATCTATGTTAAAGTGCTCACAACTATCTTTAATTAAGCTTTAACCTTCCGACACTGTTTGTATTTTCCAACAAGCATAGATCTATGTCTTTAAACATCAATGGGTGCTGGTAATCTTCGTACAGCTGTTTGGATTTCATGCAATTCCTGGTCCTGAATTAGAGCCTCGCAGATATGGAATTCACTTAAAACTCCTCATTCCTTCCTATCGTAGTGTTTTGGCACTGTAGGCCTACTTAACAGTGTAAAAACTATTAAATGACAAGTACCCCTTCAAAATAATTGAGGGTTACCATTGGATAGTTTTGAATGAATTTAATCATCATTCAAGAAAAAGTAAAAGGATTTTTGAAAAAAATGCGGAAGATACTGTGAAAATTGGAATTTGATACTTTGAAATTTGTCTATTTTATGAAACAGTGTTTCTATAAAATAATAATTGAAACACAATGATTTTATTTCACACCTATGAGTGGCCATGGCTCCACTTTTTAACCAACATACAAACTAACACCTGAACCACTTTTTATTTAAATGGATTTTAAAACAAACCACATCTTTTCCAGTTTAGGCCATTTTGAATGTCATACCCGTACTTATTTTTCATTGAAAGGTGCCATTAGACTAGAAACACTGATAAATAAACCTGTTGAAAATAATTTAAGGTTACCATTGCATAGTTTTGAATGATTTCAATCATCATTCAAGAAAAATTAAAAGGATTTTTGATAAAAAATGCGGAAGATACTGTGAAAATTGGAATTTGATACTTTGAAATTTGACTAAGAGTAATTTGAATGAAGTTTTCATCTTTTGTATTGTAATACCCAAGACTTAAGTCTAAATCCTCATGCTTACACCAACATGAAATATCAGCTCATGTTAATGTGAGACCGCTGCGAAAATTGGTAACACGCGTTACGTGAGAAGACGCACTAAAAAAAATCCCAACTTTTGTTTTGCTTTTGTACTTAAACTAACCAATCTACAATCAATTGGTCACTACTATAAGCAAGAACCCTCCTAAGGTTTATAATACTAGAATAATAACAAGAATTCAAGTTCTCACTTTTTTGTAAATTGCAAAATAGTCGGTAACACGTGTTACAGTAACACGCGTTACACTTTGTCCAGCCATAATCTACTAGCATTCGATTTTTTATTTAACAAATTTCCCAAATTGAACTAACATATTAACCATAAATAGTGATGAATAACACCTTTAAACAAATTAGGTTTGATCACGTTTTCCTGAATATGAGCTTGGTAACACGCGTTACGACATTTTGCCGGCTTATTGTGGTGGCTATGAATTTATCTAATTGTTTACTATTATTTACTATTTTTAAATAGGTCCTAACTAGTATGATTAAAATTATAAGTGGCATCAATTGAAACCAAATCAATTGGGAAATATTTTCAAAAAAGTGTTGCTCCGGTAATACGTGTTACCAATTTGAAAGTAAGAAAAGTAGATTTTGTTCATAGTAAACAATAGCCAAATGTTACAACAACCTGAACCTTTTCCTGGGCTTTGAACAACATGAACGTAAAATAAATCTTTTCGAGCAATTTTTAGGTTTTTTTGTTACGTCACATTTTCATGGAATCGCCCATATCCATCTTGTACAGTGAACTAAGATGCCAAGTGCAAAAAGAGTGATGTCAATCATGTCCATTTAAATTGAATGAGTTTGATGGACAAATACTAACTTTGAAAATTAAAATAAATAATCCGAAGCTCTATTTACATACCGTACCACTTGTCCTTCATTATATTTTAACAAGTGGCGTTAGGTCAACAAAACAAAAAAAGTTTGTAGCAAGCCTGAAAAGTCAAATTCATTGGATGGATTGACGCCATATAGGCCATTTCAAATCGAGATCGGAAAATTCGGAAATAAAGGTCACATATGGAGACATGTAAACATGGATATTGCTACATTTCTTTATATTGTATAAATGCAACATGTTGCCTTTCTATCAATCACCTCAAGTATATAAAACATGATCTAAACTAATCTTCATAATGTCCCAGTTAGGGAGCACATAAAAACTCGACCGCCCGGCAACCGCCGGTTCCGTGGGGTTCCGTGCGGTTGCAGCCGGTTTCTATTGTTCTAAACAATGATATGCGGTCCAACCGGGCGGAACCGGCGGTTGCCGCGCTGTCGAGTTTTGATGTGCTCCCTTACCGATGGTGGTGGCTTCAGCAGAATGATGATATTTCGCTATGTAAAAAGTAGGGACGTGCGTCACTAGCATGACTAGTATCGAAATAAAAAAATAAAAGGAGGCAGTAGGTAATAAAATTCTAAGTGTTTTTTAATGTTTAATTTAACCCGTTATTTTAATTAAACACGTAGCCCTATTGTATGTATGTATTATGAAAGTGGCGAGTGTATACACACTACCTGCATCAGTGAGATAACGCTAATCTTTTGAAATTGACAATTTACACACTGTAATTACCTCAATTGAGGTGATGCATTTGAGATGTGGTGCTATAGGCGACTCCTACGAGTTTCATGGAGGGAGAAGAGAAGCAATCACTGGGTATTGGAAAAGGTTAGAACAAAGCTCACACTAAGGAGGGACATCAACATCAGAAAGCTGCGCTACTTTGGTCATATTACCAGGAGAGATAACAGTGTCGAGAAATTAATTCGGCAAGGTGCAGTAGAATGTAGTCGTGGCAGAGACGCCCTATAACATCATGGACTGATGACATTAAAAGGATCACTGGTTTAAGTACGATAGAAGCAACACGACGTGCATCAAACCGAACCAAATGGCGAGCTCTTGTGAAGGCCACAGCAGCACCACCTGGTGCCATCTGACATAGAGAGAGAGAGAGAGAGAGAGAGAGAATTACCTGAAAACTATATACGTGCATGAAGAGTGCACACCACCAAATAATATTTTGCATTCTGGCAATACCCGGCAGTGTTTGAATTTTTAAGATAGACCCCATCATAAGTCTAAATTCAACATCCTAGAAAAGGTACAAAGTGCTGTAAATGTACCTAAATGTTTCATAATTTGGCATTTGTAGGTTATTTCCTCCACATTAGGCCCAAAATCTCTAGATTTTTCTTGAATTTTACTGTTTCCACCAATTTAGAGCTAAAATCCCTGATCTCAGGATCTTAGGCAGTCTGTCGTACCTCAAATAGATATCATTGGCCTGTAGCGAAAAAAATGCTGGTTACCTCCCACAAAAGTTATTGTTTTTAAGCAGAAGACATTGATCTTATGAAAGAAATCATACCACTCGAGCGAATAACGAGGCTTAACGATTATTTCTTAAAACCCCATCCGTATTCTCTTTGTATCTTAATTGATATGGACAAGAAAGCGAAAATTGTACGATTACGAAAAACTTGTATAGATGACATGGATGATGTGACCTGTGACGTAGTGCCCGGCGGTATACGTGCGCACCTAAAGGGAATGTGCTTTGTAAATTAAATTCACACTTGATCGATCATTACTTACATGTAGAATAGTGCAATAGTCATGGTCTGCATCCCTAAGCGCAATGAGAGAGATCAGTACTAAATCTGGTTGCCCGGCAGTATGACTAGTACCTCTAGCATGTCTTCAGACCAGGCGCTAATCCATTTGTAAACCCTGCTGATGTAAACAACGGTCAAATCATCTTTCGGAGAGACGTTCTTTTTGGTCAGACTTCAAGAGCAACAACAAGATTTGAAGCTAAACCCATACCAGAGCCTCGCGTAAAACGTCAGGCGGCGAAACAGTCAAATATGCCATCACTGAACATATGCATACATGTATAGAGGCTACAAATCACATTATAGACTTGGGAGGGACGTGCAACAGACCGGGAATTGGACAAGACCACTAGATGGCGAAATGAAGCCATGGATCAGTAGGAGATGCAAGAAAACACACACACGCAGATGTAAAGGGTTAACTGCATGATGACACTAATTTTAGTCGAAACTCAGCAGGGGGTCATTTAATTGGACTTGGGCCCTCATCATAATCACTATCACCACCAAAGAAAAACCCCACCAGTTTGTTGTGTATGTACCACATTGTATTTGTTTAAATTAAAATATATATATATATTTTTAATAGAAAGAACATTTGCAATAATTTGACACGACGTAAGCCAGAAAGTATGAATTTAATTAATTGATGCTGAACTTAGGCCCTATTGTGCAAACATACCTGTTTACACGCACTCAATACAACACACCATTGAATAAGGAACTAGACGTCCTATCTTTTAGAGTGGAGTCCCTGGATTCTGATGGATTTAGAAATTCCATTCGTCTCATAAACTAAAATAAAAACTGGCTGAACTTTCTCTACATTTCACATTGGTAAATGACTGCGTAAAAGTGTATTATTCCTGGTAGATGAAATTGCCAAAATGCATTGCTCATATGTAAAGAAGGCTATAGGCGACCTTTATTTGATTGTACCTTTGCTCTGCGGACCACGTTGTTGTAGACCACAGGCTGTGTGGTTACATTGGTAAATGACTGCGTAAAAGTGTATTATTCCTGGTAGATGAAGTTGCCAAAATGATAAAAAAACCCACCAATTATACTTATTCTATATAGGATTGAGGTTATATTTTGTAGGTTACATTTGGTCTATCTATTATATTATGTCTACTATGAAGCTTGTACATTTTAAATTGAACACGTAGGCGAATGTATAGACTACCTGCATCAGTTAGATAACGTTAATCTTTCGAAATTGAAAAAGTATACACACTGTGTACACACCAAGAAAAGTTGACACAAGCTGTGTACAATTGTACACAATTTCGAAGTGCGTATAGAACCTCATAACAATTGTGTATACTTTTGCCAAACAAGTGTTTTGTAAAAAAAACTTTGCTTCTGCGTAAACAAATATTTGTCAAATAAGTAAATATTTTACACAACTGTTAGGTGATTTGTTTTTACCGAATTGTTGTGCAATTGTTTTACTTTATATTTGCTTTGTATTATTTTACTTCACTTGTATGTATTTTTTACCTAAATGATGATGTGTAAAATTTTAATTAATTGCAAAGTAATTGTTAACGTAGTAGCAATTTTTTTATTTTATAAAACACTTGTTTGATTGATTTCAAACACAAAAATAATGAATTTATTACACATTTTGTCTTGGTGGCCAAATATGGCTCCCAAATTGGTTCCCAAATCTGTCCACCGGCAAGGACTGGACTGGTTTTGTCAGTCTGTAACCCAGTGTGAGACTGGTTACTATGTTGGAACTAAATGTACACTCATAAATGCATGCACTGTACTCCCTGTACTGTAGTTCCAATAGTAACCATTACTTCCTGGTTATAGTCTTATTAAAAATGTAGAAATAAGGAGCACACTCTCTTCCCTATTCATCAAATATTTCATTTTACATATATTTTTTTACTAATCGCACATCACTTTTCTCTGTGTGTAACTACGCGCATGAACATGATGAAGGAGGGTACACTTTTCGAACGCTTTGTCGGAATTGTAACATGATGTTTAGAAATAATAGATACCGTATCCCTCCCTTACACCATTGGTATTATAAGAGTATTCATACCACTCAAAGCGAATAATGAGATTTAAACTTTATTTGTTAAAACCCCTATCCGTATTCTCTTTGTATCTTAATTGATATGAACATGAAAGCGAAAATTGTACGATTATGAAGAAAAAAAACTGCATTGGTTAGACGTTCTTTTGGTCAGAATTCAAGAGCAACACTCAGATTTGAAGCTAAACCCTAAACCAGAGTCTCGGCGAACAGTCAAATCTGCCGTCATCACTGAACATAGGCCTACATGTATAGCGGCTACAAATCACATCATAGGCTTGGGAGGGACGTGCAAGGGGCCGGGAATTGGAAGCCTTCCTTTTCGGGAAGTATTACCCATAATCCCATGCAAATGATGCTACACGCAGAACTAGTAATCATCATGGTTAACATACCAAAAAGACCAATTCATTTTTTAAACCGGAGATGATGGAACTACAAAACATTGGCGATCAATAAATGACTCAAGATAGTAAATAAACTGTTCAGTCGTAATTAATAGCTATTATTTTGGGGATTTCTCTTTTTTATTTAAGTAGTTGGGCTAAGTTGGGTTTAGCTCATTGCAACCAACAAGTTGAGGAGAACAAGAGTGATGTAGTGGTTGTGTGAGCATTCGGCTACATGCGGGTAATTTATTTTTTCATTGAACACATATTTCACCGTTTATAATAAGCTGAATTGATCAATTTGTCAATTATTCCTTTTAACAATTTTAAAGCCGTGTTTCGGCACATCCGCTCTGCCATCCTCATGTGGGTATGGACGTTTACATACACTGCAAAAACACCGGTGTTGAAAATAACACTGTTCGGTGTTCTGAGAGGTCCACACCAATTAGTGTTATTTCAACACTATCTTGGTGTTACATTAACACTTACAGTGTTATTCGTCACACTTGCAGTGTTAAAATGACACTACATGGTGTTGATATAACACCAAGAATTTAACACCGGTACACCGGTGTTGGTGTGGACCTCTCACAACACCATTGGTGTTATTTTTAACACTGGTGTTTTTGCAGTGTATTTAGCTAATTTATCACCTTATCGTTTGCCAAACAATGTTCCCATAATACACTCAATTTAACTGTTTTTGCATTTTTATCATATTTTTGTGCATTTAATTTTTATACTATAATTTAAATTTTGGAATAAATGTGGATAAGAGGCTGGTCTACAACGATCTACAATACAACGAACCGTCCGTGACTCTCTATGTGTGAATAAACAGCACCAAACTATCCAGATTATTTAATAAAGCTAATGACAATATATTTGGAAAGAGCGCCCTTTTTGATTCATAGCAATTGAATTCCCCCCCAAATCAAAGACCGCCCCTTTGGTGCTGACTACTACTAAGAGCTTTGCCTCCACCACAATCAAATTCACAAGAAGCTCACTTTTATGAGGCTTTAAATTAAAATATTTGATTTGAATTAAAACTGGTAATAATTATAATTTTAAACATGTTAAGCAAGTCCATACTGTGATACTCTACGCTTGTGATAGGAAAGTGTGTAAGTTATGTTGTGACTTAGTTATGATAGTTATGATGACATCACATCACTGCTCATTATATTCATAGCCAAGGGCTGGCCAACGAAGGCAAGTCTTCATGAACCCGAATCGATGAGACTGAACATTCTCTTAAGACCAGATTCTTCGAACACGTCCACGTTATTACAGTTCCACCGACCTTGACATTCTGAGACACATCGAAGCTGTTGGATTATATCAGCATGCACCCTTTCCCCTCCATTTTGGCACGCCACTGATATCCCAAGTGGGGTGCAACTAGGCCTGTTATCTACAGATTGACTTCACAGTATTTGCCCGATTATCTGTTCGTAAAACATGCGATCTGTAAAAGGTATTTACATGAATCGTGCCTTAGTTTGATACTTCATGGACATAATGCGTGCGTCTCGCGAAAATTTGATATTTGGGTTATACCCGCGGACGCCGGACGCACGAACGGTATGCTATTGGTCAAAGGTTTGCAACAACAATGAGGGCGGGCGATATGCTATATGAATTTACGATGAATTAAAATATAAAAAAATCATTCGAAAAATGATACTGACACTGACGTTGGTTATTCAACTCCATTTAGTTATCCAACGGTTTTAGGATGAAATAATTTAGTGCCAACATCAAAATCCATTTTAACACAACGGAGATTCAACATTTACGGCTATACGTGTCCCCGACCGTCTGCTGAGGCTTTTTTGGGGTTAAATTGTTATTGGTTTTTTTATGTTGGGCTATGTCGGGGAGTAGGCTCTTTCGGTTACTCAGTTTGGTTGATAATTTATCATTTATTTATCACATCATCAACTCATCATCTTCATCTCCAAATTGTATAGGCTCCTCTTTCTTCTTCCCTCCCCCCTGCCCCCTCTGTGGCGCCACCGCTGGGCTAATGTAAACTAAACCCAACATAACAATGACGGTATTCGTTGGCAATGTTAAAATATCTGGATTAATATATTTTGTCAGTAATCTACCAATTTAAAATGTGTATACATGCGGGTGTTTACGAGTATATGAGATCGGTGCAATCGCTACTACGTGACCAGTTATCATCAGCAGCAGGTATCCGACTATTGTTCAGTCTACTTTTAGTACGGAATGCTATCAACGTCATCATGATGAAAATCATAGTTTACGTTGTTTTCCTTGGCGTCTTTTCCGGGGCTTTGTCAAAGGTATGCACTAAATGTTTTTATAATATAACCCCTCAAAAAAGTTCGTACATTTTTTCTATCTCCTATATTTTTGTACACGTTGTTTTATTGTCAATAATGTGTTGCACATTACGTTTCTAATGATACCATATTTGTAGCAATCACTTGTTTCAGTGCTCAGTCACTTGGTTGAGAATTGAGATGTCTGTATGATTTGGCGATAACAATATTTTCGAACTTTTTTTGGAGGACTTTATATGTAACATTTTATATGAGGTAGATGGATATGGTTAGTCCGTCGAAAAGGACATGTATTTATAGGATTATCAAATAGGCGAATATCGTAAAATAACTCATCTCTACTGGTTAATTACTACCTTACGATTAATGGAACATCGGTCTTACTCCTATCCGTCGAGAAGGACACACGGCAAGTGTGTCCTTCTCAAGGGGCTGAGCCCGCAAGGGGCTGAGCCCGCAAGGGGCTGAGCCCGCAAGGGGCTCACCGGCCTTGCTAGTGTCCTTCTTGACGTGAACCAGTAGGGCTATAAATAGTCCACCGTTCTCCGATTCTGACTGAATATTAATCGTATTCAACAAGTGCCTTATTCTCTTCCGACAAAGAGACAGTCTGTAAATTGGAGTATGAAGAAAAATAATACTATGTACGCCCGAAAATGTTGGTTGCTTAAATTTTGCACGGAACACTCAGCCATGAAATTCAAGTTGCCCACTGCACGGAGTAAGGATATTGTTGCATGTCACTCAGTTCAGCTGCCCTTGACAAACAGAAAAGCAGCAAAATCCACTACAGTGTACAAATCGCCGTCGACTTCATAAATGCAAATGAAATATTATTCACTTTTATAAGGTGATCCCGTGTTTAGGATTGCCATTTTGGAAAGAACACTAAACTCTATTCTCTTGTCTAAAATGCCTGTAATTCTTCAAGTAATCTTTAAAGATTTCACGTAAAGTTTATACTAATTTGGACGTCATTCAACAGCTTGTATATATTGAATAAGAAGGGTTGTGGGTCCGAACCTTATTGCAAACTCTTTTTTGTTCCGTCAAAAATGGCAGCTAATCCCATAACATGGCACATCTCTCCATTACTCTACCAGGACATTGTTGACCGACAGGAAGAAATTCGCCCAGAAGAACAAGGTGATCTTTTTGAAGGGGACATCGAACTTACTCAGGAACAGCGTGCAATTATTGATGAAGCCAGACTAGAAAAATCGGTGGGTGGTGGTCAGAGGAAAGCCACTTCTAACCTGGCAAAACGCTGGCCAAATGCCGAGGTACCGTATGTGATCACTTCAGCACCAGGTATTAATGGATACGACCAGACATAAATTTAATAATGTATTGTTGTAAAACTAGTACGTATGGCTCATACGTAAACTGACTTGTACGTACGACTTATACGAAAGTAATAGTTTGCACCATCATACGTAGCGGCACCAATTTAAGTTATAGCCATGATAATATACAAATAATTGCATTGGTGCCAGTACGTACAAGCATAGATCCTCGCACAAGTCATCTATTCGCACGAGCCACGCTAATTTTACAGTAATACCTAAGGTTCGTTGTTTTCATTGATCGTGGAACACTGTATGTAAATGGCATGTTGATTCACCCGTATGTAAATGACACAGATGTGATCTGTATTGCATATTAAAGTCAATCATATCAGTGCAGTGTAACCATTTATACCGGTGTCGTGGTTCCAACCTTTCATGCTCTCCGTGTTGTAAATTCAAAGTGAATATATACTAACCATATAAAGAAACTTTTTTTTAAACTTCATGGGGACGCTGACTGAAATCCAGCGTGGAAATATTGAATGTATTTCCTCAACATTTGCGCCATTTAGTATAACATTTTTAATTTCATTAGAGCGTAAAATACCCTTCAAATAAGATTTTGAAAGACACTGATCTCTGCTATCGTGTCATGATCAATATAAAGACACCCTCAATGAAATCTTAATCACTTTCCTTTTTAGTATCTTTATATGATTGGCCATCAGTTACAAAAAAAACCATGTAGGATAATACTGACCACCCACGACAGAAGGAAGTATGGGACACTTTCATCAAAATACACTTTTTAGTTTGTTTAGCTTCAGAAGACATACATTCACGTTCTAATCACTGTGGAACCTGAAACACCCCCAAAAGTACGAAAATCATGAAAATAAGACTTGCTTTCCTTGATTTTGTGCAGGGCAATTAACGTAAACCCACCACAAATATGGGACACATACTGTTGGTTAATTTAAACAATTTAATAACATAAACATATCATTTCCCTCATTCTTTTTACATTTTCTGCACTAGAGAGACATTAAATAACATTAATATTTAAAACAGATAGGTAATTGCTTGAAGAAATATGGAAACATCTTCATAAATGGTTATTTTACCATATCTCTACGTCTAACACGTAACACGTGTAAGGCTACACGCACAACGTGTAAGGTTAGACGTCTAAAGATGCCGCGTAGACGCCTTGTCAGTAATAACTGACTCTGTGTATACATTGTGTACATTAGTTGCCCGTTTGAGAATTTTGACACCATGGAATTGAAATTTGCGAAAAAGGATAAATCAAAAAAACACAAGGTCAACCTCATATCCTATTAGCTTATACTACTTACGGAATAAAGCTCAATATATATATATATATATACATCTATTGCTTTATTCCGTCAATTACTGTAGAGTCGATTTCTTAGTGTAGGCCTATTTCTGAGGTGAGACAGCAATTCCCTTACTTGAATAACAACCGGGTCTTACTTGCAAACGCATCGAAGAACTAGTCGAAAACACTCCTTAGAGAATACTTACAATGCACAACGCCTTAGTTTGTCGATAGAGAACTATTTAATACAATCTCGTTGATACTTTGAAGTCTTCTAATGATATATAAAACTGTTAAACTAGCGAATTACGATAGTTCCGATGGTTGAAAAAGTTGAAATGTCCTCAGTTAATATCCACCATTTTGCTGTCTGAGGTTTTACGACAGAGGGCGCAAATCCTAAATAGAGAATGGCCAAAAGAGTAACGCACTCTGACAAGATAATACAAAACAAAAAGATTTTGGCACCAACAACTACTGCTATAAACTAACGTACGCCATACACTAAGTCTCACCGTACACGTTGTATAACCTTAAGGCCCTGTCACACCATAACGTATCGCCTCAACGTATGCCAACGTATGCGAAATATCGAAAAATACGTTGGTGTACGTTGGTGTACGCTGATATAAGTTAGGGGTACGTTGGGGATACGTCGTTTACGTTAAGAGCACGCTGTGATACGCTGTGACAATTTGGACCACGAAAAAATATTGAGCATGCTCAAAATTTCACGACGTACTCAACGTGTGCTTAATACGTCCTGCATAAGTTCCCGGTAAGTTTGTGGTACGTTAAATATACGTTGACATACGCTGACATACGTTAGTGGTACGTTACTCGTAAGTTGGTATACGTTGATGAACGTAGGCTGACGGGGAAACGCACAGCCAACGTAGTGATAACGAGTTGATAACGTATATGTGCCGTATGTCTAACGTATGCCTGACGTATTTCCAACGAGTTTCGACGTATTCTCACGTATTCACCTTATGCCGGGCGATCGTGTAAGGCCCTGTAACGTATCCATAGCGTATCCATAGCGTATTGAACGTATACATTGCGTATGACTAACGTATTGATAGCGTATCACTAACTTATAACATACTTATGACAGCGTATCACAGCGTATGCGAGCGTATGACTAACGTATGCTTAAAGTATACTTAACGTAGCGTAGCGTATTCGTAGTGTATGATGATGGGTTGATGTGTTCAGCACGACAGACCATGAAGAAGTGAGGATGAGATACTCAAAGGACCCATTTATATACTCAAACCCTCCATAAGTTCCCAAAACGCCGAATGCGCGCTAGCTGTACGGTAGCCCTGTCACACCATGGCGTATCGCCTGAACGTATAACAACGTATGCGAAATATCGAAAAATACGTTGGCGTACGTTGGCGTACGTTGGTGTACGCTGATACAAGTTAGGGGTAAGTTTGGGATACGTCGTATACGTTAAGAGCACGCTGTGATACGTTGTGAAAATTTGGAACACGGCGAGCCCGCGAAAAATTATTGAGCATGTTCAAAATTTCTCGACGTACTCAACGTGTGCTTAACTTACGTTCTGCATAAGTTCCCGATAGGTTCGTGGTACGTTAGACATACGTTTACAAACGCTGACATACGTTAGACATACGCTGACATACGTTAGAGGTACGTTAATCGTCTTAAGTTATAGGTTGGACATATGGATTTACCCTTCTAGATATTTTAATAGTTATCATCTAGGCTGCGTTTACTTGAACTGGCAACACTTGTCCCGCCGTGTACGAAACTCAATGTCTGCAACGGCATAAGTCACGTGTTCGTTGTACGCCGAGGATACGCTGAGGATACGTCGAGCACGGCAGACATACGCTACGAATACGTTGGTCATACGCTCGCCGATCGCATACGCTGTGATACGCTGTCATAAGTTTGTTATAAGTTAGTGATACGCTATCAATACGTTAGTCATACGCTATGTATGCGTTTAATACGCTATGGATACGTCCATTCCATCACCGATGTTGACGCAATTCGTTGGGAAGTTGGACGTTCTTGGACGTTCTCGGACTCTGACAATTTTCGAGCTATTTTTTGAATACGTCGGCATACGTTTAGGCCACGTTCAGGCCATACGCTATGGTGTGACAGCGCCTTTACACGTACTACAGGGTGTGAACAAAAAGTGTCCCAAGTGAAACATGATTTATTTGGCCATGAAAAATATCGAAGTTAGAACTGAAGCAATACTAATCATGTTCAGCAATCTTTATTGTATCATAATATATATATTTTTTATCCATTTGGAGCTTTCATTATCAAAATATGGCAAATAAACTCAGGCATGTAAATGTCCGCTTTGACCACTCTTCTTTTGTAGAGAACTCTTTTATTAGAATCGCCATTCGGTGTGTAATTGAATATAATCAATTAAACAAATAATAATCTACCTACTAAAGCTTGATAGTTAGAATTTGAGCAGAAAAACATATTTTCATTCCGTAGTATCCATGACAAACTACAGAATATTTGAATTTAAGATGTATTTTAAACAATACGTTGACATATCCTATAATCATCATCGGAATTTTTTCAGTTGAAAGGAATTGTTTTGGGATACCAAAGCGGGATTCGCATTTTAAAACATAACATTATGGAATGTATTTGTAATTTAAAGTCATGTGACGTCTTTTTGACACGCCCGGTACGTGTTACTTTAGACGTTAAATGTATTATTTATCATACGCGTTTTTGTTTCTGATAACCATGCATGATAGCCACTCATATCTTTAAGCGTATGGCTACTGCTTCCAGAAAGCAAATCAAAATACTAAGTAACACACGGGTGGTAGGATTGGCGTACTAGGATATAACGGTATCGGCGTTGGCGAGCATGTATGACACTTTATGGACTTGCTGTAAAAATACAGGTTCTTCGAATATAAACGATTCATCATTGTCAATTTTACAAATATAATTTTGAAGCGTTTACAGTAAAATCTTATATGCGGGCAGTTACGATATTTTAGTGATTGAAATTGGCCTTTTTGATATTTTTAGTTAGTCTACTGTCAAATTAGCGTGACGGCTTATTACGTAAAGATGAAATGAACAAAACTTTGTAATATGCCCAGGTTAATACGGGTGTAATGAGAAAGTATAGGGAATTTGGATGTTTTTTTTTATTAATAAAGGGTTCAACAAAAGAAGTATACAACTTTGTTTATGTCATTTTGAGTAACATTCATTTTTTCTTGACCAAACAGGCTAGATAGGCATTTAGATGAATCTTTTAGGCATAATTTGATACCAAATTTTCCCCCAACAACAAAGATAAACCATGATTAGCACCATTTAAAGACCATTTAAAAAAATCCCATTTTCAAAAGTCTCATTTCCAATACACAGCACGAGAAGAAAGGACCAATTGGGGTCTCTCTGTGTGTTTGTATCAGCCAGGATTGATGGGGCTATCGATCGCACATCGCAAATGCGTTGGGTCGAACGACATTGTGTGTGTTAACAATTGGTCCTTTTATAGAGAGAGCATCAATGATGCAAAAGCTCCGGAAACATTAGTCTCTACTGAATTTTCCGCACGTTACACATGCGGTCGCTACAATCGGCGTATTAGCACACGCTTTTAATGGATTCGTGCGTAAGCTTTCAATGTGTTAAAAAGGCAGGTAACCAACTGAACAAGAAGTTGGAAGGATATTGGCCAACCATTATCGCTCCAGTGACATAATATGCAGAATAATAGGTCAAAGAGCAAATGTGAACAATAGCCCAACAGACATTAACCAAGTTAATGAACTGAGTGATTACAAATCAAACGGGTAACTCTCAACAGAGAGCTCTGATGGGCGAAACAATTGGTTCATTGCAACTCAGAAAATAATCAAAAATACAAGTAAACACAATTGGGCAAGTAAAATACCCAATGAAAGTGGCGTGGGACAGGAATAGGATAAACACCCAAACATAGAGAATAACATCAAAAAATAAGAGAAGAAAAATAATATCTGGAGGTCATTGATACATGTTGAGCTTAGCCAACATACTCTGAAGAGTTGGAGAGAATATGTCTGTTAACACGACATGTAAATGATTGTAGTCCTTCCTCTTGGATGTTGCCAACAACATTGACTGGAAGACTGTTCCACAGTGGAACAGCTGTATGGATGAAACTTCTGTCTGAGCAGCAAGTAAGTATAGGACGGAAGATTCAAACTGCAAAATAATGGATAATATTGGATCCAAAACATAATAATGATAAAATTGGATGATTTACGCCCAGTTTGTATTGGTCTCGCTATGAGTTTTAAAATATTGGGCGAGACGCAAAAACTCATAGCTTGACCAATACATATGGGCTCAATCGATCCAATTTTATACCAAACTTGGGTTATAGATATAACATGGACACCTTCATATTTAAATGCAGTCTAAGGTCACATACAAAGATGAAAGGTAATCGAGTTTCTGTATCATTGATGCTCTCGTTCGAAAATTTCGGAAAACAAAACCCATTTCCCCCCTACCAACCGACCATATCTGTGTTCACGCACGCCTGCAGAATGTAGTTGACTGTTCTCCCCTCGGATAATCTGACTGCTTAATATACCATGGTAATACTGATACCATTTTATACCCGCTTAATCTGAAGATTTGGGAAACATTGACAACGCCATTAACAACGCCATAGCTCACTGGGAGGCAAATACATGCATCAGATTCATCCCCCGCACTAACCAAGATGATTACGTCGATTTTGTAACATCAGCTAGAGGCGGGTAAGTATGTTCTAAAAGTATTACAGAGCAAGCTGACACTTATAATCTGTTCTTTCACCTGTTTGAATGTTGGTGATAGGAACGATCGGCCACAAATGAACCCCTCTATATGAAATACATTTTAGGCCTACCAATAGTTTTAACATTTTACTCAGCAAAATATTCAAATCGTAATTTACATTTAATTTAAATAAAAGTACTTGTCATAATGATACGATTTAAAATTCGGTATTAAAACTAGCGTAAAACGGTGTCCATCGTACGACAATGGCACCAGACTATACATTTTGCATTAATTCTCTAATAACTTTGATTCAATTTTAACCCAGTTATGACATGTTTTTGGCTTCATAAGTGAATGAAACTGTTTACAAAGTGACTACACCATTTTAACCTGAAATGAAACGGGGTGAAAGGTCTCAGAATTAATGGAGTAGGATTTTCTACCCCACAGTTCCCTGAAATTACATTAACTGATCAGAGTTAACTGTATTTCGTTTTTTGTAGATGCTCTTCTTTTATTGGTAAGATTGGATGGAGACAATCAATAAGAATCGCCAGTTGGTGCAAGGTAAGTACTCCAATTTCATTTTCAAATATAGTTTTTTTCACAAGTAATTTTAAGATACTGTTTATATGTAATTGTAATGCTCATGGTAGCACACACGCTCAATTTGGTTTTAATACATGATTGTAAGCTGATAGTGATACGCTGTACTTCAATACCAGTAGGGCTAAGTACGGCGTGACTTGTACGTACGACTTATACGCCAAATTAATATTCTACAGCACCATTTTCTACACGCAAAATATATTGCAGGGTGACCCGTGCATTGCTCTCCGTCCATTATTGTCTGAGTTCTTGTATGTCAATTCAAACTTTTACTTTAGCGGCAATTATCGTATAAGTCTTACGTACAAGTCACTGATACGGTTTAGCCCTACTCACTGGTTTTGTAACGCAGCCTTACCCTAGCATGAAAAATGAAATTGTTACTGTCTGGTCGTCTCGCAAAACAGTGACATCACTAGTGGTGAATATTAACTTTTGTCATTTGTCACTCGTAGGTCTCAATTTATCTCTGTAAATGACAAAATGTATAAGCCTCATACTCCTCTGGAAGGCGTCCCACAAGGATCAGTTATTGGACCATTATAATTTACTATGTACGTAGCACCGTTGGAAGAAATCATTGATTTACATGGCCTTGGCATCTAGCGCCACCTGTAAAGAAAGTAAACATACTTATGAGACCATTTGGGCGCCATGATGTTTTTAAGGACCAGTGATTACACTGACAAAATTAATCAATATAGCTCCTTCACTTTTGGGTTATTTCAAGAACTTTTTGATACCCCCTCGTATGTCTTGTACGCACCCTCATAAACCTCAAACCTGATCCTTCGAATCCTTTCGCATTTGGTGTATGGTCTTGACAAATAGTGCACAGCGAAAATAATGATCGACGTAAGAGAAGTAAATTGTAAGTAATGGTGCGCATTTTTAAATTAAAACTATCGACCTGGGTAAAGTGGTAAGAAACCGTGGTTATTTGCTGAAAATCTTGGTGACGCTAGCGCCAACTTTTATCTAGATTGATCATAAAATGCAAGTGAATCAAAATTAATTTTCATCTTCACTGAAAACATTCGTTTGACTCAATTAATTATTGCAACTATATGGTCAAAAAATGCACTTGAATTTCCCCCCAAAACTACGTGTTTTTGAATTGTGGAATATTTAGTGGTCCCTTATATAACGTACTTTTGTTTTTTCAGATGGGTAGCGTAGTGCACGAGATTGGCCACGCTATTGGATTTTGGCACGAGCAATCACGACCAGATCGCGACGATTTCATCACTGTGCACTACAATAATATCATAGAGGGATATACACACAACTTCAAAAAATATACATGGGCGGATGTTGTCACTGACAACGTCCCTTACGATGTGGGATCCATCATGCACTATAGCCAATATGTAAGTATCAAAATTTCATTATTGTTAAAAAGGTACTGTTATATACATGGTGCGTCAGAAAGAACGGACAACGGTCATGGACATTTAGGGTGTACTCCCGGGTCTACTGCCCGCCATTCTACCCTTCCTTCTGCAGTTTTTCCATAGTGTTGACATTCCAATTTTTTCAACATTTTCCTTCTTTTCGCCATCGCAAAAATACCATTATAGCCTTTTTCTACATTTGTACACAGGGCTTTAGCAAGAATGGCCAGGCTACCATAACTGCAAATAATCCGGCTGATAATGATAAACTTGGTCAACGCGACGGTCTCTCAGCTGCTGACATCCAATTAGCAAAATCCATCTACGAATGTAACGGTAGGTACACTAGGCTATCCAAGCAATATTTTATGACATTGACCAATATTGATACAATTGCACCGTTCGACACAAGATCACGGAGATTGAATATCGCATTCAAGTCGTCAACTGCACTCATAAGGGACCGTTCATTATTTATGGTGGAGGGGGGGTTGGGACAAATTCGAGACTCGTATGTCAAAATTACCTAACCCCCCCTACAGCTGAAACTGAAAATTACATGACCCCCCTACTAACCAATAGATTTTTACACAACCCCCCCCCCCCCCTCAAAATCAACTTGTCACATACTTAGGGGATGTATTTTTCTTTTGCCCATATGGATTCGTTGGTTGTGCCCTCTGAACGGCCAATGACTAACTACATTGCGAGCGTAGTGAGGCGGAACATTTGTCATACATTTTGGGTGTTTTGTGAGTCTTTATAACCCGAATATTTTTTAGAACATCCAGACAAAAACGCATGAAATATTCTTGTGAGCTTTGGTGCAGAGCTGAGAGTGAGACGAGGTGAAAAGCATGCAAGAAATTACCGTTTTTAATCAAATTGGATTTTGGAACATAGGCTATTAACATGTTTTTATACACCTCATGGCTCTAATGTTTTCAACCATTGATGATTATAGGCTATAGGTGTTTTTTCCAACAGATCGTCCGAGCAGGGCGTGCACAAAAAAGATTTGCTGTACGAAAGTAGTCTCATAATAAGTAGCCTACATGTTTTGAAGTTGAAAGGTTGTAAGAAAATGTGCGCGAAGCGCACAAAAAAATTGGAATTTACACTCCAAAATAGCCTCTAAAATCACCCCAATCACCACCACCTTTATAGTTTAAAAAAGTTACACAACCCCCCCTGTTTAAGAATAAAAAGTTACATAACCCCCCCCCCCCCTATTTCAACATATGAAAGTTACATGACCCCCCCTATATTTTACCCAACCCGCCCTCCACCATAAATAATGAACGGTCCCTAAACTATAACTACGTACAATGTAAATGTTTGGCATAAATAGTGTGTAACTTGTATTACTATTGTAAATTACTATTTTTTTGAGTAAGTTGAACTGAATTTGATTTAGCGTAGAACCATACAATGTGTATTCGCTTATCTATGCTGTTAACCATCTTGAATGAAGACTTTTGCTGTGCAATGTTGTCTACTACGCCTATTTATGTTATGAGTGACCAAGTTTCGTAATAACATTAATGTTGCAAGGTAATCAGTGAACTGTGACTAATGCGCAACGTTGCTTTCATACTGTTAATTTATGCGCACCTGATTTTAGTGTGGTAATTGGTATGGGTTGGTCTGGCACATGGCCAAAAACTTTCAACCAGTTTCATAATGTTGTGGGTTCACCATAGGGTTGTGTTTGGTATCAAAATAATTTCCTAAGTCTCGTCTATCAAAATATGGTTACATTTATACCATATGATTTATATTTTATGAGATATGACTCTTCAAAAACGTGCATAGACTTTTGGGACACCCTGTATTTGACAAGTGTTTATAGACTTTTGAATAGCTAATGAAGTATATGGTGAATAACAGATTTAATTTAACATTGAGGGATGGAGTTGGTGATACGTCTTTTCAAATTGGGATAATCCCGTTACCAATTTTACAAAAAAACGTCATCCCAATTTGAAGGAAAAAAAAGCCTGACCAACTGTTATTTACCGAAGACCACTTCTTTGCCCGTAACTCTATAATTCCTTAAGATTTGCCTCGGAAAAAGTGTACCTTAGATCCCAGATTCTGGATTGTACTATTATCAGTCGATACTGGAACACCCATTATCGGTCGATACTGGTACAAAGTCAGTGTTCCACTATCGGTCGATACTAGCACATATATATTGTTCCAGTATCGGGCGATACTGGAACATAATTATGTACCAGTATCGTTCAATACTGGCACAAATCGGACTGGTATCATGTGTATCAGTATCGCCCGATACTGGAACATATCAGCGTTCCAGTATCGCTCGATACTGAAACACAATTTGGTGTTCCAGTATCGCTCGATACTGGCACAGTTAATCGCACCAGTATCGACCGATACTGGCAACTTTTATGTTCCAGTATTGAACGATACTGGTATCTGGAACCAAAAGTACACTCTTTTCCCAAAGAATTATTAATAATTTGAACAACTAAAACCAATAACAGTTATACAATAGAAACGAACAAAGGCTTAGTAGACAATAGATTATCAGAATATTCCTATTTCATTCAAACACGATTAACACACTTATTTAATTAAGGTGACATCCCCATGTCACAATGATGTGTATCACCAGTTTAAATCCGATATTCATGATCTAAAATTCGAACAAAAGGGTACAGTATGTCAAAGATGATGAGAAAACAACGGCCCTGCTCTCATTGATTTTCTGACAATAAAAATAGAACTTTGGGCAATAATGGGTATTAACAAATTTGTTTCAGCCTGTAGGGTTGTTGTACTAGTTACAATAATTAGACTAGTTGCAATAATTGCATGTGTTCTAATAATTCTCTAACGAATATATTGGGCGAACTAGTTGGTAAGCTGTCCAATTTAGTTAAATGTGTTTTTTAACATGAAGGAAAACGCAAGTTGCTATGGTTAACAAAAAGGAACCACAATGAAGTTGGCTGTTATAAAACACCCCGCATGCACATTTGATATTGTAGACATAACAAAGCCTATCTACCATAATATGAATAAACATACTCATTTAAATCTTTCGTTTCGTTTTCAGATCGAGGTCCCCTTGAGGTATCTATTGTGTTGTGACCATTTCCAGAATGGAATGAGCGGCATGAGCGTAAAAAGGATTATTATATTTAATTGTCTTACTTGTCTTAATAAATTGTATTGCATGGTAAATTAAAGGTCAATTAAAGGTATATGACCCGATCCCCAAACTTGTTCCCATTAAATGTAAAGTGTTGAATGCCAAAAAAAAGCTTTTTTTTATCACGCCTGCAAAGTTTAGGTTTGATGGATGTGTTTCCCTCAGATTTAAAACTTCCGTATGTGTTGGTTTCGAGGCAAATTAAAAAAACAACTTAGCCTATAACGGGTTAATTTTTGCTCTGGTATATATACTGTATTTTAATGACACACTTTCATGTAGAATAGAACACACTGTGTGCAGAAAGCTGGGTTACACGGTACAACCCCTCTAGTTTGATATTCATATTTCGACTGATACATCTTTAAAATATTTGTTCCGGAAAAATATTTTGACATTGTAGGCAATTGTTGATTATTTTTTGTTGAATTCTTTAAAAATGTGTGAACACTAACCAAAATTGCGGAAACCTCAAGCACACCCCAGCCTAACACACAAATCGCCCGTGTGACCATCCCTACCTGAAATATGCTTTCACCCGTATAACACTGGTTTTTATCGTCGTCTTAGGGTCGAGTCATATTTACCTATAGGTACATGTTTTTATCGTCTCTATAGGATTTCATATAGTAATTTTATGGTGTTGTTCGTGGTCAGCGCATAATCATTAGCATCGACTAGTATACGCATAAGGGCTCATGCCCACACACAAGTAGATGAAAGCTCGAGGAAAGAGCGGGGAAAGCATGATCCTTATTTCTATATTGTTAAAAGAAGTGACAAATGATTTTAAAACACCTCACTGAATGGTCAAGTACATATTAAGTGAGGTGTTAATCACCTATCCTTTGTTACTCCTTTTAACAATTTAGAAAAAAAGAATCACGCTTTCCCCGCTCTTTCTTCGAGCTTTCATCTACTTGTGTTTGGGCAAGAGCCCTAAACGACTTTCTTGTATCCAAGCGGTGATTGATAATCATGAGTATTACGTTTCTAATCATCAGTTCATTATAATGGGCAATGCCGTTTGATACTTAACTTTCGATGTGGGGGATTTCGACGTGGGAAACAGAAAGAAGAGTTCTCGGAGCTGAGCTAGCCAGTCTACAGAAATGGAATGCCTGAGAGTGTGATAGTATACAAATATTGACTGCTATGAGGGGCATGGTCAAATTATAGGCCCAAGGTGATCTCAAAACCAGACTATGCCCCTCGGCTCCGCCTCGGGGCATAGTCGGGTTTTGAGATCACCTATAAATTTAAACATAACCCGAATGAAAGCAGTCAATATTTGATTTATATACCAAATATATAGATTGTTGTCATTTGATTGGTTAAAAGAATATTTTCTATCAACATATTCTCCTTAGGCCAACCAAAGTTTCATGAAATGAAGGCACACGAGACCAAACCTTCACCGTTCTGTTGCCCAAAGTAGAATCGGACAAAAATATTGATTTCCGAATTTGGAAGCTTTGTCACTGTAAATCTGTATAATATTCTTACCGTAGTGATTCTAACAGGATTTCACTTGACAATTTGCATTTTAAGGCTATAGCGGAATCCATCATATCTTTGATACCTTCTTTATTAACAAAGGCAACCAGAGCTGTTTGTTTTAGTCATCTTAAACGGTACAACAATGCGAAACTGATCATGGAAATCAGACGACAACAAAATGGAATTCCCGGTAACAAAATACAAGAAGTTGAAACGTCAAAGGTCACCGTGTCAAACACGCAGGGTGTACACAGGGTGTTCAAAAATCGTCGTCGCCGTAAGTTCGTTAGTTCCGTCAGATAGGGCCGGACGATTCCAGCGATTCAAACCGGGTTACGGACACGGATCGCTTGATTTATCAATCTTGGGGTGTGATGCCATCATAAATGACTATGCCCGGGGCATAGTTGTTTTCATGACGTCATATTAAAATTGAAGGCATAGCTTGATTATCCCCTCACTTTTAACCAATCAAATGACAGGAATCTATATATATATATGCGGTATATAATATACAAATATTGACTGCAATGAGTGGCATGGTTCAAATAATGGGCCAGTCTGGTTTCGAGATCACTGAGGGCCTATCATTTGAACCGTGAACCGAATGAAAGCAGTCACTATTTGATTTATATACCAAATAAATAGATTGTTGTCATTTGATTGGTTAAAAGAACATTTTCTATCAACTTATTCACCTTAAGCCAACCAAAGTGTCATGAAATGAAGGTACACGAGACCAAACATTCACCGTTCTGTTGCCAAAGTAGAATCTGACAAAAATATAGATTTCCGAATTTGGAAGGTTTGTCACTGATAATATTCTTACTGTATCGATTCTACCAGGATTTCACTTGACAATTTGCATTAAGACTATAGCGGAATTCATCATCTCTTTGAAACCGGGTCGCAGATTGTTTGACCGTCAACCTAGGGCTGTGACGTCATCAAAAAAGACTATGCCCCGGGCATAGTCGACTATACCCCGGGCATAGTTGTTTTTCATGACGTCATATTGAAATTGAAGGCATAGTTTAATTATCCCCTCACTTTTAACCAATCAAATGACAGGAATCTATGTATGCGGTATATAATGCAAACTATATCACAAGGTTCAGTTTTGACTTTTCCGATTCACAGGGCGAAGCGTATTCCAGTTGAAAAATCCAAATTAGACCGAGTGATATATTAGTACTATTGGACAAAAAATAGAAATTCAATATGATATCTCACAACTATTCAAGCCATGGCTATGAAAAACAGACATATTATTATTATTATTATTATTATTGTATACTATCTTATTTGATAAATCCCATGTGAGTGTTAGCAAGTGCTAAAGTAGTGTCATTGTGTCATGAGTTAAGGGCTCAGCATACTCCATAACTCTCCAACTCTTTCACGCTCTCACACATGCGTATTAGTGTTCAGGATACAAAACTCTGATTCCCGGCGATCATTACGCCACAGAAACACATACAAGTCGGAGCCAATATGACACGCGTAACGGTGGCAAACTATACCGCTCGGAGGTCGATGGTTGTGGAGTATGCTTGACCCTTTAATATAGATTTTCTAACCGAATCAAGTTTGCGATACATTTTCTCTTCGGTTTTGCCATTCTAGTTTAATTATTATATGATATTGATAAAGGTGAGAGTTATTAAAACTAATATTATTGAAACCTGTGTGAAAGATATTGTCGTAATGACTGATGATAATGTAACTTTCTAATATAGTTTGCAAGATTGATTGATTATTTGAAATATCAGTGTGTCCGAAAAAAAACTGGGACCAAAAACTGGAGGGTTTGTTTTACTTATAATTATATACTCATAACTACTTTATATTTAGAGCGTGCTTCTACTGGGGCACTGGAAGGTTGACGGTAAGTTTTAACGCTAAGTTTACCGCTATCTTTTTAACCCCCCCCCCCCCACCCCCGTTTCTACTCGCGAAAAGTTACCGCTAAGTTTATCGATCCTAATCGATGGGCCACGACGTTTGACCTATAAGTGTATACGTCCGGGTCACAGAACTTAACGTTAAGATTTAACGGGTGTCCGTTTTTACTGGGAAAGTTACCGTTAATTACCGGTAACAAACCTGGTTTTTGCGGTTACAAAACTTAACGTTTATTACCGTTAACTTGCGGTTTCTACTGGACAACTTAACGGTAATTATCGTTAAGTTCCTTCACATTTTTATCAAAACAGGTGACAACCATGTGTTTCAATTTTTCATGAGTTTAAAATAGGAAAACGCAAACTGATTTCCAGGTTACTAGGATACACACATCTCAAGATATAAATTAAACTCGGTGTTGGACTTGATGCTAATTAAATATGCAGATAATAGGTAATTAATAATCTTATAAATATTTACGGTAAGGCTGATAAACCATGTGTCACCAAACTTGACTTAAATGAAATCGAGGAACAGTGGTGCTGTTATTGTCATTTAAATGATAGAGGGTATGTATGGCCTACGGCACTGTATAGAATCCTGCTCACCACTAACAAATCTATAGAAATATTAAATTATTTGCTTTGACTCACGTCAAGAACATAGCATTTTTTCAAACACATTCCATCAAAAAGTACAACATCGCCCTCTAGAGCTTTTAATAGAATGCCACGCTATTTGATATGCTTTTAAAGCACAGCACAGCAACATATCGAGGGCTCAGAAACACAAGGCCTTATCTCCATTTTGACCATTTTGAGAAAAAGACTATTGAAGATTTTTAAACACATTAGGGAGATGGAGATGAGGCCTTGTGATACTGGCTATAACTTTGGAAGGTGTTGTGTTATGGAAATAAGGCTGTTATGTCTAATGGAAAGAGAATTTCTTTCTGAAAATGTTGATACCAAAATCTAATCTGTGAAAAAAATGGAGATGAGGCCTTGTGGTTCAGAGCCCTCGATATATTCATTTACATAAAAGTGCAATGTGCCCTCTACAGCTGAATAATAGAAAATGCCATATTTTGCTATAATATAGTTTGCTAAATTTTGCTCTGTTTTCAGAACATATTGGGCCGTATTCTCGTACTAAACGCGCGTTTAGCCTAAACTCGTCGTTAACTAAACTCGTGTTTAAGTTAAACGCAAGTCTATCTTTTAGACAGATCGTTTAACAAAACACGGTTTTAAACTATGAAAATATCGTCCCCAGGGAACTCGTAGGGTAATTTCATGCAGGTATAATGATACATAGTGGCCCAGATAAGACACCAGTTGAAATTCAAATGCATCAAATGTACGTGTATTTTAGCGATACGGTATAAATAGTAGCATAATGGGTAGGTGGAAGGATGCTATTTCACGGCCTGGATTTAGCTCAGAATTTCACTGGCAACAATCTGAAATATGTTTTGTTTACTTTGTTCTCTCTAAAGGGTATACACCACCAACACACTGTGGGATATCACAGTTTATTACAGCAATAGTTCCTTCTTTTGGTACAAATTGAGGTTTTGATTGACTTTTTTCAATTCCATCAATTAATTAATTTTGGGGTATTACACACACATACTTAAAGCGTGTGCAATTGAAATCGAATAAAAAATTGCAATGATTTGAACACTTTGCAGTTTTAAAGGTAGGTGTTCCGATTGCTGACCTGATCATCAACTTGAGTTTTATGTTCTACATAAATATTGATCCTAAAAATAGTCATAAGTCATATTCCAAAGTTTGAGTTGCATAACTCCAATGGTTCGTTTTAAGAAGCACAAGGTGACTTGAAATTTGCCTATTGAACAGTACACAAACTAGCTGGGTGGATAACCACCTTTGGCAGTAATTCACTGCATTTCGGCTTCTAACGTATCTTGTGCCCAAAATGTACAGAAATAATGAAAATAATATGGGTTTCTTCTAAATATATTGATGAAAAAAAGCTAAAGTGATCGGAACATCCACCTTTAAACAACTGAAAACTGTGAAATATCTGTCCTAGATTTATCAAGATATACGATGTACAAAGACAATGGCATGAAATGATTTGCGCTTTAAGCTTTCATTTCATTAAAGGTCAACCAAAATCATTTGTGCAAGATGAAAACTCAATTATTTTCACTTCAACGCAAGCAAAAGTGCTACGAGTGGCTCATTAAGCAAACAAGAGACGAATTTAGAAACTTTCGTGGCCCTATCTGTAATAGCTGCCAGTTGTTATGCTTTTTTTTGTATAAACACGTAACTCAGAGGCAGCTATTGCACATATGGTTGAGATACAAAGTGACCTGAAAAGTCACTATCTGTAATAGCTGCCATATGCTATACTCATCTGGTACTACGACGGTACACCATTGTAAAGATGCAATCCTACACATGGCAACCATTGTAGATAGGGCCTTGTGGATCCAAACCCTCAATATAGATATTCAGTAGTTGAGATAATTTTGGGAAAAAAAGACTTTGAAAAAATGAATAATACCTTGACTTTCAGAAATTTCATAGCAGAATTCGATACACCCTAGGAAGTATCACAGGCTACAAGTATAAACTCGACAAGTTGAAACTCTTTATACAAGACATAAATTAGCCAGTGGAATTGTATCCTCAAACTCACAGACAAATAGGTTGGAATCGAACCGTCCATCTTTTACCACATAATTTATTGACTGTCACGGTCATAGTAAGTTAACATTGTAAATTACATCTTATTTAAGTGTACACCATCAGTTTACATATGGTATTTCATCAGAGCTGAGCTCATACGCATATTGTTTACCTTGTCCACCAAGTGACTTCATACGTAACCAACCTGAAATAACCAGGGATCCGTTCCTTTCACCAAAACAATTTCCGCTTTAGGGCACGACTGAATCTCGGTAACCTGTCTCCACTCGTTCCGTCCATACTCCACCTCTTGCTGGTTAAATTAAGTGCATAATGACAGGGGATGTAGCGACAAGGATAATGATAATGATAATAATAATGATAACACTAACACTCATGATAATGATAACACTAATGATAATGATAATGATAATGATAATGATAATGATAATGATAATGATAATGATTTTCGCCTTAACGTCACTCTTCTTCGCCTAAACGTCATCCGAACAAAAGACTAATGATAATGATGCTAATAATGATAATGATAAATGATAAATGATAGTAATAAAACCATGCTTATTGAGCGCATAACACAATAAAGTCATCATGCACTATAGCATAATAATATTACAGAATAACAAAAGACAAAAATAAATAGAAATTGACACTAAAGAACAGGGTTTCTTTCTTTTACCGTCATGGTAAGTAGGCACATGCATAGGAGTTACCCCCCATATCAAATATTGGGGGTGGGGCTATGCAATACCCCACCCCAATGTTATGCGTATGTGTATAATAAAACGTTAATTTATGTTAATTATTAATGTATTGGATATTATCTAAATTTTCATTAAAAGTATTCACCAAATCCAGTTTCAAAAATACAAAAATGTTAAACTTCTGAGGGGAACATCCCCTAAGACACCTCCCTGTGCCCGCAAGCCCCTAATGCCAACAAACTTAATCTACAAAAACAATATTTGTTTATTAAAAGGGGGGATCTAATAAAAAAATTGGCAACTCAATCAACCAACAAAAACAACAATTTTGAAGATGAAAAAATATGAACATAAAAATGTTCTATTCCCATGACGTTTTCAACAACATCCAGTAGCTTGTAACTGATATCAACCCCCTTTTTCGCAATTTTTGTATAGGATTTCTTGATTTAGAATATATGCATAAACATATACCGGTATGAGTTGTAAATGTGTGTGTCTAATGCACTCCGCGTATGCGCCGGTCAACGGTCAATGCGTGCACCACTTGTTGTTTAGGCATCGCGGGTTCGCCGATTTTCACTGAGGGTGTTAGCAAACTTGTTAACATGTTTTTATTCGTTATTTCATGAATCAAGGTTATGTTCAATTTGTGAATTTTGATTTGTATAGTGTCGTGTATGCGTATGTTTTGTTTCTTAAAATTATAAAAATCAATGCACTTAAAAATCAATGCACTTAAAAAAATAATGCACTTAAAAATAAAGATGTATAATTTGATCATTTTCTTTTTACAGATTGTTATAGTGCTTGGGCCAAGTGCCAAAATATGGTCAATCGGTACCACGTGTAGGGGCAAAGCATGAGTGATATCAAATTGTTCCTACATACCAACTGTATATGATTTTGTTTGCTAGACTTTTCAAAAATTCAGCTTTAGCCTTCTAATTTGCATAAACAAAATGGCCGCCGGCGGCCATTTTGAAAATCTCAATTTTGAGCAATTCACCATAGAGGTATGTGTAACACATCATTTTAGGGGTTTTGAGGGGTGGGGAATTCATTTCTGACATCAGTTTAATGATTAGAAGTCAGTACTACATGATACGGTAAAATTTGAGAATGAAAATTCAAGATTGCTGCCGCATACCATAAAATGCACCATAATTTTGAGCCACTAACTATTGAAGTATGTGTATTACCTCATTGTATATGTTGTTGGGTGTGATGAATCCATTGCTGACACTTACTTTAGTGATAAGAGGTCATATTTATCTACTGAGGTCAAAATAAAGGTCATAAACCAACCAAATTGGCCAAAAGTGCAGATTACATACATCAAGAAAGGTTACTTTATTTCCCAATATTTTTTTTATTTTTGACAAATTCAAATGTTCAGTGTCAGTTCAAAGGCTACAAACTGAATTAATATCGATGTTAACTTTTGTTACTATTAATTCAAAGGTCTTTAGATTTACACACTGAATTGTTAAGTATGGCCCCACTGGGGGAGGTATCTAACTGGCAGTGGTATGGGAGATGCTCTTATTAATAGTGAGGTGTTTGGGCCAAAAACAGTTTCGACGGTGCTCTCTGGTGGCCACTACGTCAGGTCATTGAAGGGAATGCTTATTGTAGAGGTCCTTGATTCTCTTATGTGGAGTGCCAGAAGGCACTCTAATGATCACACATCTGTTCCCTTTGTCCAGTCAGCCATTGAGCTTAAGAACACCTTGAAGAACAAAAGACGAGTGGAGTGTGTCCCACAGTTTGAACAGGCATCTGCTGATGCTGTGGATCTCCGTCAACAATTTGATACATTTGGTCAAGAGTGCCAGGAGAAGTCAGAATTGTGCAGGTACTTCATGAACTTTTGCAAGATTGTGTATATCATCAAGCAGCTTATTGTAACAGACCGTGATGGCAACTGGCCATTGCATATCGGAACAGTGGCATCCATTGGTATCTTTCGAGAGCTGGATGCCATCAACTATTTCCGGTATGGGTCATGGTACTTGGAAAGGATTCAGGTTCTGGAGGTGACCTACCCTTCATCTTTTCGCCGGTTTTGTATGGGACACTTTGTTGTGAAAGATCGAGCTGGTGCAGTTTTCGCTGCGGGGGCCGGGGACTTGAAGCTAGAACAATCACAAAACAGGTTCTCACAGAGTCTAGGCGGACATGTGATTGTCGGAAGTGTTGGAGATGCTGCTGTTGTCGCCGAGTTTGGTCTGCTTTTTCAAGAAATACTTGCGATTAGTAATCTTCTCCAGTCACTCACCAATGCCCGCCTCATGGATCACCTTGAAACGTCAATACAGCATGAGCTTGTTGGACGCAAAGGTCTGATATTGGACCGAAATGTGATAGCGTTGCTGGACTTCGTAAAGACGCGAAAAAACCCCTTCATCATAATGGACCCAAAGTGAAACTGTACAACTTTGTAACAAAGCAAATCGGCAACGACATCGTCAAGGCAAGACTCCTGAAGGCGATAGAGAATGGTGATGCAGCGTACCAGGCATTTCTTAACGAGCGATTTGTAGTCAGGTCCAATAAGCTGAGCTTTACAATATCAAAGGTGAAACTTCAAGCATTCAATTCATCACCGGGTGACATAAAGAAGACCAGCACAGAAGCAACCAAGAGTACTGTCTCCAACAAGGATATCGCAGGCCGAGATTGCTACATTACGTGGATTTTTATTACAGGATTTTTATTCACATGACCTGTTACAGTCCAGTCCACTATTTGCCGGGAAATTCACTACAAAGCCCGACAAGTCCCAATTGGTTGCTGAGCTGGAAATCAATCTTACCCCAGATGACTACAAATTCAACCGGGATAATACCCCAGATGACTACAAATTCAACTGGGATAATACCCCAACAACAAACGTTGTGATTGACTTTATGTCGAAACTACGTCAATTCCCCAATTTTCGTTCTATGTTTGCCAACTTTGGTGGAGTCGTTCAGGAGGTTTTCCAGAGTGCCTATCGCATTTGTCCATCACCGACAATGACTCACTTTATAGTGTTCGACAGCTACAATGAGTTGAGTATCAAGGAGGGTGAACGAATCTGGGGAGATTAGCGCTGTTGACTTGGCCGTTGTGGATGAGTCTGTGCCAATTCCACTCCAGATGGGCTAGTTTTGGGCATCAAGTGTCAACAAACAGAACCTTTAACTGCTGGCGAGGGATGTAGGGGAACGAGATTTGCAAGACGTGGTTCTAAGTGGGATGGTGGTAAATGAAGAGCTACTGTCTGCACGCCTGAAACTCGCTGACTCTCCTGCAACTGATCTGTCACTTCCTAGCACATGGCAAGAGGAGGCGGACTACCGAGTAATAGCTCATGTGCATTGGGCAGCGCACAAGGATGTGAAAGAATGGTTGTGATGTCTAATGACACCGATACTGTCATCCTTCTTCTACACTACATTGGTTTGTTTAAAGAGGTCGGCTTGCAGGAGCTTTTGATTTTAGCCTTTTGAGGGATTCTTTACCTTGACCATAACATATATTCTTGACCTCATATAATAAAAGTAATGTCAGAAATGGATTCCTCACACACACAAACCTATAAAATGAGGTATTACACATACTTTTATGGTTAGTAGGTCAAAATTTATATTTTTTGTACGATGACCATTGCCATTTTGGATTTTCAAACTCAAATTGAACCTAACCATGTAATACTGACCTCGAATCATTAAAATGATGTCAGAAATGGATTCCCCACACCCAAAACACCCTAAAATGATGTGTTACACATACCTCTATGGTAATATTGCTCAAAATTGAGATTTTGTTTTTTCGAATTCGCAGCCGGTTTGAATTAAGCACCTCCATGATTCTTGAAGGTAAAGGGTCCCTCGAGTCAAATCAAGAGTCAAAATCTCTGTGGGATTCGGTGTAGACCAGGTTCGAGCCAGGACCAGGACTATCATGCCCATCATCTAACTTGTTTACTTCAGATCATGTGATTTATATTGCGCATATTCATGGTGCATCAACTAACATAATAATCCATATCCATGTGGCAGCCATATTGAATTCATGCAGATCTGTTAACCTATAGCATTCTAAATGGGTAAGCACATGCATCACGATTCTGTTTACTATCCAATATAGTGTAATTATAATCAGTTAAATACACAGCATAACTATATCGCAGCAGAAGGTTAACTATAATAACCAAAATTATGCAAAATGGCTGCCATATGAGTTATTTAAAGTTTGAAGTTTGAAATGAATTTGACTGACAGCCATTTTATACTATAACATGATTAAGCTACATATGTTGATCTCTATATTGTAGCTTATAGCCACGTTAGGTTTCCAAAAATAAATGGCAGCCATTTTGTTTATGCAATTATTTAGTCATTCTTAGGGTCTTGTATGTATTCCCTTTGGAGTCTTATATTCAGAAATGTTTTTAGCTAATGTAACTTTGTGATTATAACCTGTAAACTATACAATTTACATCATATTATGCCTCAGCCTCCACTTGAAAAAGCCAAATTTTGTCCGAAATTTATGAAAATGATGTGAAATGGCGGCCATTTTGGATTTATGCAAATGAGGTTGAATGAGATATTGACAGCAATGGATTCAGTTGCCTCTGCACTGTCTATAACCTTAGTTTAGCAAGTTTTTCTGCTCAAATATTTCATCTATAAGGCAGTTTATGGCTAAAACCAGCTTTTGCATAAATGTTGATGGCGGCCATTTTGTTTATGCAAATTAGAAGGCTAAAGCTGAATTTTTGAAAAGTCTAGCAAATAAAATCATATACAGTTGGTATGTAGGAACAATTTGATACCACACATGCTTTGCCCCTACATGTGGTACCGATGAGTCCACTTGGCCCAAGGACTATTACAGCCACTAAATAGCGCTAATAGTGCTTTAGACTTGCACTAATTCTCCTTTCGACATAATTGCGGTACCTTTAGCGTGTTAAACTGGAACTAAAGTATTTCATCCAGAGGTGTCATGAGATGACAGATCATAATTACAAGCCAGCTTTGCCCACACATTATGGTCAACCTAAACATTTTAAAAATCCTTCAACAATAACGACAATTATCTAAATAAATGTAACTTTGTGTGACTGACATTTTCTACAGTTCGGTATGTAAGGCTGCACTCGGTTTACTGAGAGAGTTAAGGCTCCTTAATGATATCGTCTTATTTGAGAAATCAATTTCAAATTAAAAAGTGTTAACCTTAAATGAATGACTCAGGAATGGGCGTGTTAAACATTGCGTATCATAAACGTATAGTTTGGTATATATTATTGCACACGTTTTGCATCAATCACGCATCATTAGCACAGCAGCATGTGGCAAATCTTGTGAATGAATGTAACAGTCACGTTAATATTACTCACGACACATTGGTCATCATCACGGATAACATTACAGAATCAAAGTATCCAAATGTACAAGATTTAATATTCAGTTGTACCATAGGTCTGTCATTAACACAAGGCAATGGACTTCAGTATAATTGTTGCACTCAAGTTCCAATACATGTATACTGGAGTACCAACCCATGTGAGGACCCGTATTAAAACACGTTTAAAAATGTATAGAAGTTACGATCAATCTGAGGACATTTTTTTACTTACCATACATTAGAGGACATTTGTATGGTATGTGTATTGACGCCTAATGGAGGACATGGCCATACACACTTAGGGGGGTAAGGACGCAACTTCTATACGTTTTTATGCAGGAAAAAAGAGAGGACTTCAAAAAAGGTCCTCACTTTTTTTTGTTGTCCTCACATTGCCGGCTGGTATGGACAAAGGTCCTCGGATTGGCGGGTTCAACACTACTATATATTCCTATATGTGTATATTGAATTAGCAGACGATACTTCGTCTCAGAGTGACTAGTGTCTCAAACGAATCGTTTTAATATCATTGGATTTTTGGAAGCAAGGAAAGGCTGTGTGTGTGTGTACTAACGACTGATTATTAGGTCTATGGGGATGAAACTCGTGGCGCTGGCCTCTGTCCTAAAATTTGTGGACGAGTTTACGGGCGGACCTGGGCGAACAAACATAACAAATAAGAAAAGACGCTATTTTCACGTTTGGGTTCTGACTGATTGAAAGGTTTTTTGGAAAGGGTGAAAATTTTGAAATGTCAAATGAGTTTGTGTTGGTGACGTTCCCCGGAGTGGAACGAAGGTTTTAAAACACACTGATTACGACACACCCGCAAATTAAATTAACAATGCGCTGATTACTAACAAAACCCTCTTGATTTAAAAGCACGCTTGATTACAAATTCACGAATTAAGAACACGTTGACTGCAAATACGTTTATTATTAAATAAAGCACTCCTATTTTAAACTCACCTGCTACTTGTACTCTTCGGGCACACTGGTGAGTGCCGTCGACGGACTAGCTGATGATTTCAAACGTTCTGATTGATTACAAACTAGTAAAAATAACCTCATCTATAGAATCTACAGCTGAATTGAACCGCCAGTTTTTTTCGAACACTGTGGAAACGTAAAACACTGTTGGGTATGACATCAGCTCTCCCGGCCGCGAATTTGTTAACCGTAAACAACATTTGGCCAAACACTGTATACATGTATTATCAGTCTCATCATGTATACTATACGCTTTATTCCGTCAAGGCATCAAATGTTGTTTACGGTAAATAATATCGCCTCCCGGCCTGTGGCCAGCTAATATACCGTATATGAAGAAAAAAACCAGTGGTGTGTATGCATCTAATGATAATTGAAAGTATTGATGTGTCCACTTCAAGTGTTGTAATTGCTCAAAACAGTTTAAAAACAAAAAACAAAACCATATTTTTTTGCAGTTGTTACCATACCGTATCTTGCAATCACGACTCTTTTATAACAAAATATCGTAACATTATTGTCTATGATGTATGGACATGATTGCAAAGTAGGCCTTATGTAAAGACATTAACTTAGAAAAGATTTTTTTTTTAACCTAATTTAATATGTTTTCAAATTTTGACCAAAAAGTGCCAAAAAACCCCCCAAATTGATGTTTTTTGGGCACTTTTTGATTAATATTGATGCCAAATTTGGATTCTCTAATCCATTTCCTTTCCAAAAAAGTATAATTTTATATCAATTTGAGTCATAGTTCAATAATTACAGCACTCACAAAATTCCAAAAAAACTTTCCTTAAGTCCCCTTCCCTACAAATACGAAGACCTCGTCACCTTAGTGATGCGCGAGCATTACAAAAGAGCGGGAGGGTACCAAAGGTACCTGCTTTCGGACGACCAAACTAACTCTTTTAAAACCACCGATTGTAAAATGCTATAATAGAAGTTCAAACTAGAAAATCTAAAATAAGTAGCATCCCAAAACAGAAAACTTTGATGAAGATGATTTAAAAGAAAATCAACTGAAGGCAACGTGTCCGACAAAATCTTTGTCGTGGCAAAACTTATTAGATGATGTGTTGTTAAAACAAACAACACTGAATTTCTAAACTTGAAATTCCTATTTTGTCTTATCTCACAAAATATATTTGATTCTATGTCACACGGTAAAAGCTTCCGAATGAAACACGATAAACGCTGGCTCTTTCTCCGACATTTAAAATGATCAATTTCCAAACTAGGAAAGTATATCTTATTAAAATCTGACAAATAAATGTCTTGCTGAATGTTGTGTAGGCCTAATGTGCTTTATTCCGTATTGGACTAAAAGACACGCGGCATGTATTGCTCATATTAAACTTATATGAGAAGGCAGTAGGTCTATTTATCTTCCGATAAATCAAAAAGCGAAATGGCTTAATGATAGTTATTTAAAACTATGACAGAAGGCATGACTTGCCGTTCTTTAAACGATGATCGATGGAGGCGACTTGTTGTAAATCACCCGGTAATTCATGACTATGAAACTTCAGGTTTATAAAACTGTTTGCTAAAAGAAAGCTAGCTTGCTTTCGTAACTAAGATGACTCTGGGAAAGAACAAAATTAATCCAATGGACTAATACGGAAAACCAAATGCCATTCTAGACTTAGAGTGACTTATATACAATGAGCTTTGTATATGTCTTCTTAACATTCCTAACTTAAAATGTCCTCTCCCTTGAGTTTAAACTACTAGGGAGGAGACAAATAAGTTGAGAATGTCCTATAGAGTAAAGGCCCACCATGTTTAAGATAAAACAATGGTGACGGCATGCAGAGTATATTACATGTTACATGACCAATTCGAATGAATCACTTTTAAATAAGTCACAATTTATATCCTGCAAATAATCACAACGTACATGGTCACAGGTCACTAATAGGTATATCAAATAAGGTGGGGCCGTTTCAAAAAAATCCTTAAAATCGTGATACGTGTCTCTATTTTAAATAGAAGTTGTCAAAAAAACATAACATTTTTGGTATCATATTAAAGACAATTTATCCAGCTACCGAATACAAAAAGGATTAAAGCCACATGTTTAACAACAGTGAAGTTATCAATCTAAACGTCGAGTGAGTCAAGGGTGGGGCCGGTGGATGAGGCGCCGGTGGATGAGGCGCCCATAGGTTTCTACACAAAATAGCGGAAAACTAGAACTTTTGAAATTGATGCCATTTTAAAAGTATACATAGGAAAGTTTTCAAACTTCTCATATGTGTTAATAACATGTGCCTGCTACTATGAATAATAATATTGAATTGTTATCTAGACATTCTCTACTTGAATATGATGTTCAATTCAAGGAGTGTTTTAATGTAAAAAATACACAGTTTTATTCATTTTATTGATTAAACAATGGCTAAATCGCAGTCTCTCTATTTCATTTGTGTGACTCTTCGGTCCTTTTCTACCCTGGGTAGTAAAACATTTAACTAAAAAAGCCAGAAGTGTTTCTTCACAGAATTGTTCATAGATTGATGAAAAATTTGCTATTTAGACCTATTTTGAACCACCCTGTATTCAAAATAAAAGGAACTTTAATGACATTCATGTAGTTCATTTTGATAACCATTTTCCTTTAAATTAAATAGTCCATGCTATCTAAATTTCATAGAATATTATATACAAACCTTCATTTTATGCATTATTTCATCATAATTTTAGACACCCTGTACTTTTCCTGTGTACATTTTGGGCAGGTGATTCTTAGCAAATTTGGTAGCACCTTCTGCGGTTGTTCTGATTTTGTTGACTATCTTCAGCTAAACCCTAATTGTACAAACTATCAAACTTTTTTATGTTCCACCCTGTAAAAATGTTACACACCCTGTATAATTTGATTCTTTTTTGAAAAAATGAAAAACCTTGAATCATAAGCTTTCCAACAATACATAGTTTGTGGGTCATTAAGTATGTGAAACTTAAGTTTTGTCCCGTTTAATCAGAATTGGTGCATTTCTCAACATTATTAGAAGTGAAACATTTTTTGGACCAGTTTGTGACTTCTGACCACATGTAAATTATATGGCAAACAGCTATGATCTCATTCTTAATAGTTTATTGATTATTTTTATCTTTTATCATAAAGAATTATGTTCGGAGTTGAAGGAAGGTTTGAAAACACGGTGATTGCAACACACTGGCAAACTAAGAAACAATGCGCTCAAAAGCGGCTCAATACTTACAACCCTCTTGATTTAAAAGCACGCTTGATTACAAACTCACGAATTAACTTGATTCGTTATTTAATAATAAACGAATTTGCAATCATCGTATTGAACCATATATCTTCAACAGAGGGGATGATTATCTCTATTGAAATATTGCGCGATAGATGTAACGCTATTTGTGAAGTTTATAGACAAATTTGTTGAGATAGCTTTTGTGGTTTTAAAAATATTTAAGGAATATGACAGCATGAAACTAACAAGTGTAACAGCACCACCCTATTGGGAGGCGAGTTCATAACGCGTGACCCTATAAGTTAAAAGTTTCACGGGTTCGCCGTCGGACAAGTTTTAATAATTATTATCTCTATTGAAATTTTGTAGAAAATGTGTGTTATGTCTGTTTCGCTCGCACCTGTATGACTCGCATGTTTGAAAAGCCCGGTATTCAACATTAATTAGTCTGTTGCGACAACAAAGTGTCTCTCATACTTTTATGTTATGATATATTAAACTATCTTTAGAAAAAACGCGTCGATGGAAATTCAAATCCTTCAAATATTTTGAACAAGTTATTGCATGAGTTCACCGACGATAACAATTATCCAGTCTCATCTCGTCTGGGTTGCTATAATCATGAATATTCATGATATACTCCCTGTATACCATTCCTCGCATGTGACTGCGTCCAAAGAAGCGGGGTCTTTGGGGTGTGAGATACCTCTCCCATAATTATATACTCCCTATCCTGACGAAGAAACGTAAACAGTGTCGGTAGCTCGACGATATACCGTTCCCCTCAATTCAACAATATATTCTTAACAAAAGATATTTATTGGGATTGTGTATATTTATAACTTTTGAATCCATCGCATATAATGATAACCGTCCCTCAATTCAACAATATATTCCTAACAAAAGATATCTATAGGGATTGTGTGTATATTTATAACTTTTGAATCCATCGCATATAATGATATTCTTAGAAGTACTAAGAAGGAATGGTATATTTATTAATTTACTTGTAATATTATTATAATACCGTATAAGATATTACTCCAATATTCCTTGTATAATACACAATACTATCGGTTCCATGGTTGTTATACACCAGCGAGTTTGTAAATCGAAGTGCTTATTTAATAATAAACGAATTTGAAATAAGCGTGTTCAACCATAGAGCGTGTTTCTACTGGGGAAGAAACCGCTAATAAACGGTAAGTTTGTGCAGTAGAAACAGGCAGAACCTGCTAAGAATCGGTATATTTGGTAATCCCAAAAACCTTCACAAACCAGATTTGGAACCGGTAAGAATCGGCAATAAACCCACTACCCAATAGAAACAAAAAGGCGATTAATCTTAGCGGTTTGTGCCGTGAACCGTGTCACGCTGGGTCATACACATTGTGAAGCAATCTTTTTCAGGTGCGGTGGCATTGTTTGGTATTACAAAAGGTCAAATGTCGTGGCCCATCGACTAGGATCGATAAACTTAGCGGTAACGTTTCGCGAGTAGAAAAAAGAGGGGGAGGGGGGGTTAAAAACTCCCCGATTAAATCTTAGCGCTTATTAGCGTTTACTTTTTGCAGTGCCCATAGAAACACGCTCATAGATATCAACACGGGATGGACAGGTGGGTATTTTCTATTCAAGCTATGCATGCTATGTGTGTTTCGAACCAAGGTCGCTCAACACAAAACATGTATGTAGCCTTTCCGGTATTTGCCGTGTCAGACATTGAAATTCCGGTTAGTCCTGACCTGTGAAAACGCACAATAATCGGATTATTGAGAAACCGTTGATCACAAATAAATGTATTAAAACCAGGTAGTTATTTTCGCTCAAGATCGGCATTACGGCACTGTGGAAACGCACCAGTTTATGATAAACCTAATAAACCGGAAGTGGTGTAAAGGTTAGTGTTAGGGACGCGTTAACCTTGACAACTGTTTATTTTTCTATCAGAGTGGTTATGCATTAAAAGCTATCATTATCAGAGTTGCTGCCATTTGGGATTGCGTGATTAAGTGCTTAAAAAACATCACAAGGTCAAAGTTTAAACAGTTTAAGTCAGGAGGGGCAGGAGCCGATTATTGAAACGGTTTGTAGAGCTCTGTGGAAACGTGTCGGTTTAAGGGGGCTGTGGACTCTCAGCATAGACTCCGTAAAACTGCTGTAACTACTTTATTATTAATTTAATCTGAATAAAAGTAACATTTTCTTGAAGGAAAGGGTTTAATGAATCCAACCATGAAAATGAAATTGACCATTTTGGAGAAATTATAAAAAAGACACGGTGTTTGACCCCAAAAGTGCCAAAAATGTGATATTCCTAATTTTGGAGGTAAAAATTCACATTTTTGGCACTTTTTGGCCGATAATTCAAAACATAAATCAGATATTCAAAAAAAGAAGAAAAAAAAACTACTCGTAGAGAATTTCATTGGGATAATAATATAACTAGAACGACAACATTTGACAAAATATATTTTGAGTTGTCTTAGCAAAACAAAAAATGGGTCAAAAACGTGGTTTTTTTTAATTCTCTCCAAAATGGCCAAATTCATGTTCATGTTGGATTAATTGAATCCTTTTCTTCAAGAAAATGTATACTTTTAAATAGATTAAATGAATAATGAAGAAGTTACGGCAGTTTTACGGAGGTGATACCTGAGGGTCCTCACCCCTTTAAAAAGCCAACACGGAATTTTTATTCCGTATCCTTTTGTGTCCTCCCTATCCTTTTGTATCATTTCCTATCCTTTTCTATACTTTTCTATCCTTTCCTATACTTTTCTATCCTTTCCTATACTTTTCGAAAATCCCTCCCTATCCAAACCAGAGCTGAGTACAACCTCTAATAAGATTCATGAGCTAATAGCTGTGTAGCAGCGACAATAATTATGTAGGTACTTGTCAAAAACCAACATGTGCACAATCCTTTAATCGGCAAATCGGTGGTTTCCCCCTTCTTCCTCATTATTGTTCATAATTCACACCTCCGTCCCACACCTTTGAATGCCAGCAACAAATCATGGACAGCCTCTCATTTTATATTTATGTCGAGCTTTTTCAATTTCAATGAGACCGTAAAAATACCCAAGTGTACGTGACACTGACTTCATTGATCTGCGCAGATGCTATAAACCTTTGTTTCAAAGTCGCTCTTTGGTTATATCGTAAAACACTGACACAATGTCGGAATATTCTGATGCATGCATATGTATATGAGATTGATTGTTATATGGTTATGATGATAGAGCGACGAAATTCCAGAAACCAAACTTAACACTTTCCACACGGCTAATAATTTTACCATATACAAAACAGATTTGTCAAGGATTACTGTTAACCAATACTAGACATGTTTGTACTTATTTTAATACATTTCTCATGGTGATTCCATATATGGTGATGACATTCAATATTTTTGACATTTTTGAAGCATTTTGTGAATTTTTAGAACCGTCGTCTGAATACGACTGCCGCGTGGAAAGTGTTAATGTGAACTGAGCATTCGTCGCAAACTATCACGCTGTGTCGTATAGCAAGATAGTCTGGTAGTGTAATCTATTGCACTCTAACGCCATCTTGCGCTGCTCTCTTATTCCCGCTCTTATCATCCGAATTTGTCCACATGTCACGCATTATTTTCATTATCTGATCTTGTGTTAACATCTGTTTCACGAACCAAAGAGCTTTGGTCGTGGGAAATAACCGTTGCACTACACGCCTCGTTTCTATCGTACTGAACAAGTCATAATTCGGAGGGGTGGAACTTAACTTACCTTAGGTACCTCTGTGGACCTATTGTATGTGTCGAAACTTTGAAACCAATGTATACACAATGAGACTAATTGTATATAAGTACTGATAGCCTGTCTGTGCCTTACCAGTGGACACTCACTTCGATATAATGTACCTCGACGAGTCATTTGTAGAGACATTATGATCGGTAGTCAGATAGATGTATCGTCGCATTGTTATGGACACAACTTTGGCAACGGTACTTCATAATAGCCACATAAAAATCCGTCCATCATCATTTTTATCATCTGATCTTGTGATAACATCTGTTTGGGAAATAACCGTTGCAATACACGACTTGTTACTATCGTACTGAACACGTCATATTTCGGAGGGGGAACTTACCTTACGTACCTCTGTGGACCTATTTTATGTGTCGAAACTTTGAAACCAATATATAACAATAAGACGAATTGTATATAAGTACTAATAGCCTGGCTTTGCCTTACCAGTGGACACTTACTTCGGTAATATGTACTTCGCTCGGTACCTCGTCGAGGCATTTGTAGAGACATTATGATCAGTAGTCAGATGGATATCGTCGAATCGTTATGGACACAAGTTTAGTAACGGTACTACATTAGCCACATAAAAATCCCTCCATCAATGTGATGTACGATTAGATTTGATTAAGTTCTGATAATGCAATAACCAGTTAAAAAGACTACTGTTGTGAGTTATGTTTAAAAACATGTCCTATTGTATACTGAAAAAATGAAATAAACAATAAGTAGCTAATTCAACTACTATACTAGTATTCCGACATTCGATTAAGACACTTGAGCGAACGACCCTTGTCGTTCATAAGAACATCGTCATTGATAATGGGAAAGATGACGCTCATTATGATGCTCGGTTTCATTATACTAACAGCTATTTTTCAGCAGAATAACGTGGCTTTAAAACTTTCGGAAGCCACGGCTCACCTATCCGTAAAGCCTATGTGGGATATTACCGACAATGGTACTCAACAATGTCAGATCGAAGAAAGAAATACTAGTCGAGGAGCGATAGCCTTACGCGTGGAAGTTCATACCGCATTTGCAGTATCCAATTCAACGCATCTTTGGGATCTTACATTGGTATAGAAATGGCAGGTGTAACTGGCAAGGAATACGTTTTCATTTACATCGAAAGACAAGGGGAATTGGTTGACTGTCAAAATAAGTATGTAGTTTTGAACGGACAAACACAAGTATGCAGTTTTGTTCTTTATCAGGAAAGTATGTACCTTAATCTACAAGGTAATGCTAACATTTTCGTTGATGCGTTATTAGCATTAGATTCAGTACACGAATGCCAAGAATCTAATGATGATATCTTACCTAGCTTAAGAGTAAATCAAACAGCAAAATGCAATAACACAAAGGGATATAATAGCAAATTTGAATGTGATCTCGATTACTATGGTACATGCAGAATTGATTTTCCATCAAATTGCAATGCTACACTTAAACAGAGAGAAATAGTGTTTCAATGTATTGATAATGAGATTGATAATGAAATTGCATTGGTTGTGTACCCGATCGGTATATCAATTTTAGATTTAAGTAGTAATTCTGTAAACAGCATTGAAGGTAAGCCATTTGAAGCGTTGTACAATTTGGATCAACTATACCTTCATGACAACCAATTGTCAAGACTTCATGCAGATGCATTTAATGGGTTGTTTAGACTGTCATATTTGTATCTGCATGATAATAACTTAACCAGCTTGCCAGATGAACTGTTTGGGGGATTAATATACCTACTAGAACTTACATTAAATGGGAATCAATTGATAATACTGAACGAAAATGCATTTGTCGGACTGGATTTACAGGACTTGTATCTGAATAACAATAAACTAATATCACTGCCAATTGGGTTGTTTAGGGGATTGTCATACTTGTTAATACTAGACCTGAGTACTAATGAATTGATAACACTACCTGATGGGCTGTTTGAGGGGTTATGGGAATTGTATATACTATACTTAAGTAATAACAATTTGACAACACTGCCTGATGGATTGTTTGGAGAATTATTTTACCTGTATGAACTTAAACTGACAAGAAACCAATTGATCGCGTTAAATGAAAATACATTTCAGTGGTTAAGTGTGTTATTCAATCTGTATTTGAACGACAATAACTTGATCGTACTGCCTAATGGGTTGTTTAGTGCATTAGAGTACTTGTATTTACTGGAACTGAGTGGAAACCGTTTGGTCAAACTTAACGATAATATACTTCAGAGAATGGGTTGGTTAGTTTTCCTGTACCTGGATAATAACAAGTTGATAATACTACCAGATGGGTTGTTTGGGGGGGTTGGCAAGCTTGGTTAGATTGCATCTGCATGGAAACCGATTGGTTACGTTAAACGCTAGCACGTATGGAGAAATGACGTCACTAACGTTTTTGTCTCTACATGATAATAATTTGATAACTATAGATGAAATTGTACTTCTTTGGTTTGATTGGCTAACGTATCTGTCACTTAATAATAACAAATTGGTAACATTACCAGGATTAGGGTTTAGGGGTTTGGGGCAATTAAGGGAATTGAACCTACATGCAAACCGATTGGTCGCCTTAAACGAAACTGTATTCCACGAACTGGTTACACTATCAATTTTAAGATTGGATTATAATCATTTCAAAATGCTACCAGGTAGATTATTTCGAGAATTGAAAAATTTGATTGCGCTGTACCTTGATAACAACTATTTGGTAACACTGCCTAGTGGTTTATTTAACGACTTAAGTAAATTGCAGTATCTCACAGTGAAAACTAACCAATTAAAATCGTTGAGCGCAAATGTGTTACAGGGGCTAGTTACTCTACGTTTTCTGGATTTACAAAACAACACGTTAACTAAACTTGATGTTGATGTATTTAAAGGTACAACTATTATAAATTTCATTGGGTTATCTCAGAATAATTTGAATCAATGTCCAAATATCAAACAACTGACACAATTAAAATTCCTGACGCTGTTGAATAATACGTTGACACTGATCAATCAAGAGACATTCTCTGCTCTCTCTAATAATTCAGAGTTGTATGTGAGTCAACATGAGATTTGTGAGTGTTATGTACCTGATGGTGCTAAATGCAGCGCATCAGACAACAGATCACCATATCTAACGTGTGATAGGTTGCTATCAGACAGAGCATTGGCTGCGATGATGTGGATCGTTGGTATAAATGCTCTTTGTGGAAACATATTTGTTTTGGTTTGGAGATTAAGAAAAACGAAAATATATAAGGTGCAGGATATATTACTAAGCAATCTGGCCATGTCAGATTTACTCATGGGCATATATATGATAATTGTTGCAAGTGCCGATGTATATTATGGGGAGTTTTTTCCCATGCAATCTGAATCTTGGAGATTTGGCATTACATGTAGAATAGCCGGAAGTCTGTCTATAGCATCCACCGAGGCCTCAATCCTATTCCTCTGCCTTATAAGCATTGATAGGTTTAGTAATATTAAGTTCCCGTATTCCCAAAAGAAATTGGGTAAACAGTCAACAATTATGATTGCACTAGTGATATGGATTTGATCGTTAGCGTTTGGTGTTGTCCCATCAGTCTTGAGTGGAATGAATTTCAAATTGTATGATAACTCCCACGTGTGCATTGGTCTGCCATTAGCTTTAACGAAAGCATTCTCAACTGCGGGAAACCGAAAGATAGTTCCTATTGAAAATATCAGAATTACTGGTATTTTATACCCCGTGGAATTCTTTAGTACATCATTTACGGGATATACTAATGGCTTATACTATTCAACAGCCCTTTTCCTTGGCCTCAATTGCCTATGTTTCCTTATTATACTGTTATGTTATATTGAGATAGTGAGAGCTGTTATGAAATCATCCAAACAATCGGGACGATCTGATGACATGAAGAAACAAATCCGCCTCACTGCTAAAGTAAGCGTCATTGTGATCACTGATTTCGCATGTTGGTTTCCATTGACCATCCTCGGCATGTTAGTTCAAGCCAGAGTAGTTAGACTGCCCCCTATAGTATTTGCGTGGTCAGTGTCCTTTGTGTTACCGGTGAACTCAGCAGTGAATCCATATTTGTACACCATTGCTGAAGTTGTTTCAATTTATCGAAAGAATAAAAAGAAAATTCCAGAAACAATTATTATGCAGAACATGGTGACGACCCAAGGCACATAATACCATGAGATCTAACCGCTGATTTGTTAGAAAGATGGATACACCAATGAAAGAAATAATTGTATCCCTGTTGCTAAATATTGAAACGAAATATTTAAGAAGCCGTATTTCAATTGGTTATTCAATTGAAAGCATGTGTGGTCTAGTGGATAATACGCAGGACTCATAATACAAAGGTTGTGAGTTCTAGCCCCGCTACGGCCAACATGTTTGTATCATTGGGCAAGGTACTTAGTCTCAATGGCCTCGTGGTTCGGAAGTCACGTAGAAATGGTGGTCCAGTGCTTCGGAAGATCAATACCCGAGCACGTTAAAAGGTCACAGACTTCTTCGTAGAGAGTAGGGGATTATCCCGGTCTGTGTCTATACACACATATTCCTCGTTTACAGGAACTCGTCGTCTATTGTCTGTCTCTATGTTTGGGTGTATGTCACAACTTGGTGCTGAATTAGCTGCTGCCTGGACGTTGCAGCGCCGTGATATAAATGAAATGGCGCTATATAAAAACTCGTAGGGGTAGACGCAGAGGTGTATGTGTGTATGTATGTAAATGAGCATATCTTGAAATTAACCAATCATAAAACATTGTTAAATAGGCAAGTAGTACCTAGGGGTTAACACTCATGTAGCCGGCCGCAAGTAGCTTCTTCACAATGGAAACCGATAATCGCGGGGACGTAAAAAAAGACACATGTTTTAAAAACATTTGAAAAAGTTCATCTAAACTGTTACTGTTACATATTATGTGATTTGATTTCGTTGATTTGTGTGTGATTACTGTCATAATTGTGTGCTATCTGAACGAGCCAGATGAATGGGTCTGGAGTGATAACCGCAATTTGCGGGAAAAAGGGTGTGACCAGCTGTGAAGAATAAAAGTCTTAGGTACAAAAAGTCAGTGAAGAGGTCAGATGTCAAATAGTCTGATGAAGTGCTCAGTGAGCATGAAACGTAACGCGTAAATTGTAAGTATAAGCTTATTATACTTTACACCATGGATTTGTCAAAAGAAAAATCTACCTTTCGAAAAGTCTTAGCTGATTAGCTGTGAGTTTTTTCAGTGCGTAATCACACACAAATCAATGATTTCCTATACCTAGTGCAACTTTGCTGTTGTTATGCGCGATCATTAAAATCGTCATAACTTTAAAAGTATCCATTCGATTTTGTTGAATGAGGTATCAAACTGCGGAGAAGAAATTTGCTCATTTAATGTATATCTCAGATTTTTGGTAACGATTATCTATTTTGAATTAGCCAACCTCAAAGCACCTGGTCAGGGACTTTAGGTGCTAGGTGTATATCCACTTGATGTATGCACTGTTCCATCGATTCTACTACGCCTCGTTTAATCGAAATAATGTATTAGTAGTAGATACCACCAGTGCAGTCATTTAATCCTTCACTTCACGTTTCATGAAGCCCACTTCGGATGTAGTTCGTTGTGTAAGCGCGTTACGCACAGTGCTTTAAATAAAATTGTAATTGTTTAAGCATCAAATATGGTGAAATTCAATAATTTTGACATTTTTAAAATATTTGGTGAAATATTGAAGCCGTCGTCTGCAGACGATTGCGGCGTGGAAGGAATCAAACATGAGATTTAAACTAGAGTAGAGTTGTGTAGCCGCAGGTGTGAAAACCAAGTATGAAGTAACACCAATGTGTGTGACCCAGCCGGTCAACAATAATTCCCAATGCAGTTGTGTTTTAAGGAAATGCCGGCATATGAAAAAGTACATTATATCCTTTAATCTTATACATGGTGATTCCAAATAATTATGGTAATGAAAATCAGCAATTCTGACATTTTTGAAATATGTTGTGAAATTGTGAAACTGTCGTCTGCAGATGACTGACTGCCGAGTGGAGAGTGTTAAAGAAAGTGGATTGACAATATTTTATCAAAAATGGTGAATAACAAAATAGTAGATTAGTTGGCAATGAATACCCAAAATTGGACAATACTACTTCCTTCCGTGCTGAAGCTTGCCTAGCTTTTTGTCCAAAATATTGGGAAGCAACATTCTTGGGCCAATTGTCTTGACTTCCTGACGGTCTTATTGCACCAACAAACCTTTAACTCGAAAAATCAGGTCCAAATTGCAAGTTTAGGGGTAGCTTAGTATTGGGCATTATGGGATGTTTTTTGTAATCTCATAATGATCTATGTTTAATTTTAGAAGACTGCATTTAAAATTTAAAAAATGGACCCCTCTATAAGGACCCCATTTAAAGAAATTCGTATTCAAATTCTAAACTCGGAAAAACAGGTCCAAATTTCGAGTTTAGGGGTAGCTTAATACTGATGCATTGTGTGTTTTTTAATTTTTTAGCTCATAATAATCTATGTTTGATTTCAGAAGCATGCATTTAAAAATAAAATAATCGGACCCCTCTAAGGTAGCACTTCTAATGTACCGGATTGAAAACTGGCAACTCTTTTTGAGCAATACATAAGTTATAAATAGCGTGATTAAAATATTGATATCTCGGTAACTGAAATGATTTAGCAGCCGGTATTGGTATCAAATTAAAGCTTAATAATAATATAACAATCACAAAAGTAGTAACAACCTATTGTTAAGAAATGTCAGTCCTAATTTGACGGCGTAAGATTGAAGTCATTCAAAAACGCAACTTGCCACATACGGTATTTTACGATTTCGAAAGCTTATTAAAATAGCTCGAGTTTAATACCACATTCAATGATTTTCTATGTGTAAATGTCAATATATTCTTGACAGGAAATGGTTCAAATCGCCTGAGAATCTGAAATCAAGGTGACCCGTATGTGTAATGCGTCATATTTCGGGGGTCATAAATAGACATTTATACATAGAAATTCATTAAATATCATGGCATTCAATTGTAGCTTTGATAACGATCTTGCGATTAAAATCGTAAAATATCAAGCGAGTATGGATAGATCTTCTACAATCGGGCAGTGTAGCGCCAGCGTACGCGAGGGTACATAAATACATAGCGGGGACGTACGCTTTAAGGTACACAAAATGTATACAATAGCCGTAGTATGGTTGTCATATATTGGTGTAAAAAGAAGTTGCACTCTGGAAATTGAGTGAAAATTCACAAATTTTGATTCAAATCCACATAACCTTTATTGTATACATCCGATCTACACGGAGTAAAGATATTTGGAAACCTATTACTACAAGGATACCAGATATGTAAATACCAAGTGATATTATACAAGGTGCAACATAAGAAAAACACATTTTTTACTAGTTTTGATATACCCAGGTAATTTTTCAGCTAAAGTATAGTACTAGTAGTAAGAATGCAGGATATAGGGCTTGCAGTAGATTAAAAAATCGACCAATTGTCCTCCGTTGAAATATACAGGGTGGCAAAAATCATGTATATAAAATAATGGAAAACAATGCTTTATAGAGACAGAATAAATTATATTTTGAGTTTTGCGGTAGTAATTTAAGTTTTGAACCATTGGGTTAGAGTGTGTTACTTATCTTCGAATTTCGAGTTTCGAGTGTCATTTTCGAGTTTCGAGTTTGAAATTTCAAATTTCGAGTCTCATTTTCGAGTTTCGAGTTTCGACTATCGAGTTTCGAGTTTAAAATTTCGAGTTTCGAGTTTCGAGTATCGAGTTTCGAGTTCAAAATTTCGAGTTTCGAGTTTAGAGTATCGAGTTTCGAGTTTTAAAATTTCGAGTATGGAATCTCATTTTCGAGTTTCGAGTTTAGAGTATCGAGTATAACATTTCGAGTTTCGAGTTTCGAGTATCGAGTTTCGAGTTTAAAATTTCGAGTTTCGAGTCTCATTTTCGAGTTTCAAGTATCGAGTTTCGAGTCTCATTTTCGAGTATCGAGTTTCGATTTTAAAATTTTGAGTTTCCAGTTTCATTTTCGACATGAGTTTGAAATGGTACGTTATTGATAAAGCAAACATAGCAAAGCCAAGTTTGAAAATTAAAAAACCCAAACCATTGTGGTTCTAAGGTAGCACATCTCTAAATAACAGCTAGTCAAATTTAGACACAATTTTGAGTTTCGAGTCTCATTTTTGACATGAGTTTGAAATGGTACAATATTGATAAAGCAAACATAACAAAGCTAAGTTTGAAAATAAAAATAAACATTATGGTTCTAAGGTAGCACACCTCTAGATAATAGCTAGTCAAATTTAGACACAATTTGTACTCCTTATTTTGGTCGATGCGCGTCGCTTTAAACGTTGAGATCTCAATGACTATCGTGATTTAGAAATTGAGTTTGGTGTCAAATCAAAGACAAGACTATAATTAAGAACATGAATAAAATGTTAGAGAGATGTTAACCATTTTATGATAGTAAAATGTTAGGCTTACGATTATGGTGGAAACCCGACACATACAAAAAACAAAATTTTTAAATTGCGACCGACGGGCTTATATCTCCCCGGCCATTCCCCGGCTTATTTACTGTGTAGTCGACCGATCGTAACGCCAAACTCAAAATCAGGCAGCGATTATAGAGGACATTGGTAATTTAGGCTATTTTTACCAATCCCCATTATCTTTTTGTGAAACTACATTTTGGCCGATATTTTCTAAAATACAGGAGCGCTTAGCATCTGGATACATCAGGGGTACTAAGATGGATGTGAGGGAGTATTCTAGGCCTGTAGATACCTAAACGCTCGACGATCTTACTCGATGATGACCAAAAACCGGTGGCGATCTAACCATGGTTTATCTCGGTCGGAACCAGCAGTTGTCGATTATGTGCTCAACGGGATCCTGTGAACTGCTGTGCGTATAGCTAGTAATGGATATGTTGAAACAAAATACAAAACTATAGCTTAATGTAATGGATATATTAAAACAGCGTAGATATCAAATGGTGGCACCAATGCAAGTAACCCACTCCATACGCGGCAGATTAAAGTTATTTCTTCCAAAAGGGGATGTATAAATTTCACAAGAAATACCGGTATCCCATTGTAGAGTTTACCCCTTTAAAACTTTCCTCGGTTCCTATCACTCTGACGGTACCAACAATACGTACATAGCCATCGAATGTGGGCCTTCTGTTCTCTCTAAATCATGCTTATTATCACGTAAAGGCTGTCGGCGTTTCGCAGTGATGCCTTCCCCGAGGCCAAAAAAAACCAAAAGCAAAATAGATGGAGCCCGAGATGGAGCTTCTGTCAGTGGTGGGTCGCGGCATAAGAGGCACTTGAGTCTTGTTTTGGGATACGTTTCAGTTGGCAAAATGGCCGGAGGTATACGAGAGTTTAAAATGTTAAAGACATGATCCCTTGAACGCCTAACGCCATCGGCTGAACAGGCAGTTAACATGTTAATGTAAGCATGCGTGCCCAATACCCCTAAACGCCTCTAACACCAACATTCCTGATAAAATTAAGGATTTTACGTGCTAACCCCCGCCCCCGTTTGATCCCTAAATGCGCAAAAACGGCAGTATTTTTACAACAAACAGTTTTTTCTTGGAAAATCTCAAGCCTTTTTATTGAACAAGAATGTTTTTCCTTGTTAACGCGTCAATACGCGTGCAACGAGGCTGACCTAAAAAAACACACCACCATCCGCTTTGTTCATACCGGGAGTTAGGGTCACATTTTAGAAAGGCTGCTGGCATCTGGCCACACTTAGAGTTAAAGATACCAGTAACTGTACATTTTTACAAAGTTGAAAACAACTTTTTTTTACTTTGAAATTAAACAATCCCTGAATAACAGGTTTTAGATGATTAAACTTGCCATATGGTAGGCCTACAGGTAGATTATCCTGTATATTATTTATATAAATCGTTTTAAATGGTGGAAACGTGTGTCGTTATATTAAACGATATTTTGCAGGTATGGCTTTATTCGTTATTTGGATATGGTGACCGGTGATTGTGGAATCATAAAATCATCAATCTTATATTCATGCCATTTGCAATATGATGGGCAGTACTGGTTAGGCATATAGATCAAGAAATACGTAGGGGAGAGCGGGGAGTGTTCGCTCCATTTTCATTTGAAGAGGTCTAGAGACACCAATTTTAAAGATTGAATGGACCTATTGATATCGTGTGAACGATTGATATATTGGCTACATACGACCATGATCTCGGTACTCTAGGCCTTACTGTAAAGGCAAGAGTAAATGATAAAGACAAGTGTCTCAAAAGGGCGTAGGCCGGGGCAAGTTCGCCCTAGGCTCAGAATTAGGCTACACAAATTACCATAATATCCAATACATATAGATTCGTTATTCTTCATTATTTTATTCCAACATAAAATTTAAGGGTCCAAAATTAATTTAAAAGTAATAAGAAATACCACTTTTTGAAATATTCTCCTCTAATATTAGTGTTACTCTATTCCTGATAACTATTTTTATAATTACAACTATCCTGTAAGAGGAAAATTTAATTTTTTGAAATTATGCACAATCATAACTTTATAAATCCCTTTGGCGAACCTGCCCCATCATCATAGGGCGTATGTGCCCCATATAGCGCAATAAGTGCATTGACCTATACCACGGATGTCTCACATACATTGATGGGTTGTTAACTGGATCAAATCCATAATCAATCCCATACCTACCTAATGATAATTTACATCAAAACCTTTTCTGCGAATATCTTTGGAAAGAAATCAATATAAAAAATGGAAGAAAATTCACTTTTGCTAGGCAAAACTGGATTTTGGATGATAAGTTGACAAACATGTTACGGTAATCTGTCACGTTAATGTGGGAAGCTTGCAACATACTACTGTATCTATTGTTTGTTCGCCAAATTCAACCAGTGGCCGCAAAGATGAGGATCACGTGGTGGACGAACCTTGCCATAGGGCGTACACCCCCGCTCTCCCCTATGGGTTGTTTTAAGATAAATTGGAAAAATCAATGCATGCACGCTGATGTTGATGTGTGAATAGTGGCACCACCCCGTAGAAATATAAGTCTCTGAACAGCACAATGGAATACAATAAAAGACTAATGTGTCTACATATTTTTTTTATATTGCACGACTGTACCTACCAACTTTAATGAACATGCCGTTTTATCGTACTGAATGCGGTTTTAGCTTAAAACCGTGACTAACTAAATGCGAGATTATCTGTTAAACAACGTGTATTTACAAAACCTGCTTTTCAACTCTGCGAATCTCGTCTAGAATGGTCGTGCCTTCACTGTATACAGATATTCAATGCAATGGCCCATATGGGTTAATTATTATACGTGTAAATATCTCGACCGAATTCCTCAAATGCAGATGTATTTTTTAAGAATACACGATCTGCGGGTCAGCTTGTACCGGGAACGGTTTCATTCAAGGCATACAGTTGGTGTATGAGCGTTAGCACTTACAGCCCCGAACCCATGAAATCTCATTTGAAAACTATATGCTTGAAAACTATCCTGGAACTAGAGCGGTTCTCGGGCTTCGCGGTTCGCGGGTTTTGCGGTTATCGGGTTGGATGGTTGTTGGTTGAGCGGTTTCGGTAGACATGTTTAATGTGGTTGGTACTTTAGGATCCCAGCGGAACCAGATTCGATGACTGTCACACTCACATTGTTAGCGATGTGTTGTTATAATGGATAGTTTGATTCTCGAAATGTCTCTAAACATTTGATTTGAAAATTATCCATCATTTCATTCATCAAAATAATAAACAAAAATAATAAAAATAAGCTTACTTAAAAACACCTTTTCGGCTAAATCACGATTATTTAATGTAAACTTATATTGGAGATAAAATTTGAAATGCGAATATCATTTGATACGTCAAATGTGTTGCGGTTTGATCAATTCATTATACACATACTTTACACGTAGCTCAAAAAGTGAAATCATATCAAAAAAATCAAATCGGGACACATTTTATGGTGTCCGTCATTTTTTAGGCTAAATTGCCGGAATTTTTTTCTCCATCAAATTTGTTGCGGTTTGACCAGTTAGCTACACAGACTTTATACGTAGCTCATAAAGTGAAATCATATCTAAAAAATCAAATCGGGAGACATTTTATGGTGTCACTCATTTTTTAGGCTAAATTGCCGGATTTGTTTTCTCCGTCAAATATGTTGCGGTTTGACCGGTTAGCTACACAGACTTTATACGTAGCTCAAAATGTGAAATCATGTCCAAAAAGTCAAATCAGGACACATTTTATGGTGTCTGTCATTTTTTAGGCTAAATTGTCGGATTTGTTTTCTCCGTCAAATGTGTTGCAGTATGACCGGCTAGCTACACAGACTTTATATGTAGCTCAAAATGTGAAATCATATCCAAAATATGAAATCGGGACACATTTCATGGTGTCCACCATTTTTTAGGCTAAATTGCCGGAATGTTTTTTCTCCGTCAAATGTGTTGCGGTTTGACCCGTTAGCTACATATGCAGCTCAAAAAATGAAATCATATCCAAACAATCAAATCGGGACGCATTTTATGGGGTCTGTCATTTTTTAGGCTAAATTGCCGGAATTATTTTTTCTCCGTCAAATGTGTTGCAGTTTGACCCGTTAGCTACACAGACTTTATACGTAACTCAAAATGTGAAATCAAATCCAAAAAATCAAATCGGGACACATTATTATGGTGTCCGTCATTTTTTAGGCTAAATTGCCAGATTTCTTTTTCTCCCAGTCAAATGTGTTGCGGTTTGACCCGTTAGCTACACAGACTTTATATGTAGCTCAAAAAGTGAAATCATATCCAAAAAATCAAATCGGGACACTTTTTATGGTGTCCGTCATTTTTTAGGCTAAATTGCCAGATTTTTTTTTCTCCGTCAAATGTGTTGCAGTATGACCGGCTAGCTACACAGACTTCATACGTAGCTCAAAATGTGAAATCATATCCAAAAAATCAAATCGGGACACATTTCATGGTGTCCGCCATTTTTTAGGCTAAATTGTCGGAATGTTTTTTTCTCCGTCAAATGTGTTGCGGTTTGACCCGTTAGCTACACAGACTTTATACGCAGCTCAAAATGTGAAATCATGTCCAAAAAATCAAATCAGGACACATTTTATGGTGTCTGTCATTTTTTAGGCTAAATTGTCTGATTTTTTTTTCTCCGTCAAATGTGTTGCAGTATGACCGGCTAGCTACACAGACTTTATACGTAACTCAAAATGTGAAATCATATCCAAAAAATCAAATCGGGACACATTTCATGGTGTCCGCCATTTTTTAGGCTAAATTGCCGGAATGTTTTTTTCTCCGTCAAATGTGTTGCGGTTTGACCCGTTAGCTACACAGACTTGATACGCAGCTCAAAATGTGAAATCATGTCCAAAAAATCAAATCAGGATACATTTTATGGTGTCTGTCATTTTTTAGGCTAAATTGTATGATTTTTTTTTCTCCGTCAAATGTGTTGCAGTATGACCGGCTAGCTACACAGACTTTATACATAGCTCAAAATGTGAAATCATATCCAAAAAATCAAATCAGGACACATTTTATGGTGTCTGTCATTTTTTAGGCTAAATTGTCAGATTTTTTTCTTCTCCGTCAAATATGTTGCGGTTTGACCGGTTAGCTACACCAAGGAGTTATAATAACTCCTTGGCTACACAGACTTCATACGTAGCTCAAAATGTGAAAAAAATCCCAAAAATTCAAATCGGTACACATTTTATGGTGTCCATTCATTTCTTTAGGCTAAATTGCTGGACATTTTTTTTCTGCGTCAAATGTGTTGCAGTTTGACCCGTCCCTTATGAAAATCGCAATCAATTCTGCAACCTTGCGCAAGCGGCAAGGTTAAATTTGGAAAAATACAACCTTGCGCAACCAGTTTGGTTGTTCTGAGAAGGTTGCGCAACCTTGAAGCAATCATCCACAACCTTTGTGCAACCTTGCGACAAACTTGTGCAACCTTACGCAACCGTGCGACAACCTGTGACAAACTTGTGCAACCTTACGCAACCGTGCGACAACCTTGTCCAACCTGGTACCACCTTGCTGCAATCACATTTTGGTGATTGCATTTTCGTAAAGGGAATACAGTACACAGACTTTATAAGTAGCTCAAAATGTGAAATCATCCAAAAAATCACATCGGGACACATTTTATCATGGTATCCATCATTTTTTAGACTAAGTCGATATCCCGGGGCCCATTTTGGGACCCGAGATTCCCAAAATGTCTCTAAACAGTTGATTCTGGAATTATCCATCATTTCATTCATCAAAATAAAAATAATAAAAAATAATAATAAGCTTATTTAAAAAAAAATTGTCGGCTAAATCACGATTATTTAATGCACATTTAATGTGGAGATTCATTTGAAATTTATTTATTTTGTATTTAATCTGTGCATTATTTTTACTCTTTCGCTAAAATGTGATTCTTCGCCGGGTATTTTCATTTTCGTAACTGATGTAAGCTCTAGTTTCGATAGATTGGTACCAAATCTATAATTTGGGTATCGGGTAAAAGTACAATGTTGGAAGGGAATCATTTTATGGCCCACTTGGTCCCACCGTCCATGGACTCACTCACATTTTTGGAGACTCAAACTTGTCCTTTTATGTTCTCTTTGGAATTCATGACATTGCTATGAAACTAAGAGCTAGCAAAAGTGGTTCAGAAAAGTCGCATTGGATCTTTTTATTTATGACTAGCAAGTAAACAACTGTGGTATTAATACAAAATCCTGAGAGTGGTATATACGTACTAGTCTCAGACAAAATCTTCGTCGGCCATCTTAAAAAACAATAATCACATTGGTAATTTTGTTTTTCTGTGTAAGCATGTAAGGCTACCGGATTGAATTTCATCCGAATAATAGATGCATATGGGTCAAGAAACAGGTGAGCACTCATTTTTTAAGTTAAACCTGTCCGATATGTCCGTGAAAAAACCGAATTTAGACATTAATTATTATGTTAAAATTAGTCACATGATAGCCTTGTCTTTTTGGTATGGTTCCCCCTTATTCATTTGCCTGAAGAAGTACTGAAAGGGACTACGTGAGCTCATGGTATCAATGAACTCACGCCAGCCGATTTGCTTGAATTATAATTGACTATAACTATCCGCATTCATTAACGTAGGCAAATAACCTTATAAATTGAGAAGAATGAGAGGAAAATGATTGATGAAATACAATAAATACAAACACAAACCACATCTTAATTCCATGTAATTCGGGGTCTACTTCTTTATGCGTAGAAACTATGCGTAGGGGCGCATCACTGTACATCCTAACACATATACCTAAATGTGAAACAGAGAACGTGCCTGGTTACGGCCCAAAAACATCTTAGTAACGCCTAATTCTGGACCTCAAAAATATGCTCATGCAGTAGGTATCAATATAATACACAACTTATCAAAATTTCCTTCAACCAACGTCCTTACTTTTCAAGATTCTTGTGCCACAAAAAATACGATAAAAAGCCACGATAAAAGGCAGTAACTGGTCCGTGATAACACAACACATACGGACAAAACCCCCTAAAAATGGCTACAAATGGAGATGATCAGAATCATGCTACCAAACACAGTATTCGAGACTTGTAGTCATCTCATAATAAAGACACAAGAAAGCACTCTGGTATCGAATGTTTTGAGCAATCATTTTGCCGACATGACCACAAAGCCAACAACTAAATGCATCACATGAGTCGAAGTCGTATGTTCGCGGGTTTTTGAATAGGTGAATCGTTATATGGTATACATGTAGGAATGGTATCGTGACTAATTTGTATTCGCTCATTGCGATACAATGAAAAGACATACCGTGTTAAACTAAAAGTTTATATGGACCGATTGATAATTGTGACAGAGTATGATTTGCTTATACAATTTGATTGTCTTTAAAGAAGGAGCAGGGCGGGGGCACTCAATTTTAACATGGGGTTGTGACTTATCTTTATTGCTACAATTTGTGAATACTTTTGATTACCCGCATATAACCGAAATATTGAGTTCTGATATGTAATGCAATTCCATTATATTTAATTTGTCAAAATAGTGTAATATTATCAAGACTGTATTTCTCATTGGAGCTACACGTGTTTCCACATTTTCATTGATATTTAACAAATTGCGCTTTCAATCAGCAGTGCTTTATAGAGACTCGTAAGATTCAGGGACTTTCTCTCAGATAGAAATGTATTTATAAGCAAAATGTATGCAAGACCCTCCAGTCGGTTATACAGTGGCAACTAAATTGCACACAAATATCTCAGTAACCACACATCGGAAGTGGGGCAAACTATACATTTTTAGAATCCTTGTGCTCAGACAAACAATTTGGTATTTGGTAATTGAAGCAATTTATTGGAATTGGCCAATATGGCCGTCCCAGAAGGCTCAAATGTTGGCATCCATCATAAATCACAAGTATATGGTATGAGCAACATAATTATGAGCCCAATTTGGTGCTTTTAGAAGAAACTAAACCAAACCTACCCCTGTAATGCCCTTAGCCCCCCCCCCCCCCCCCCCCCCCAGCTAGGAGTATCCGCGGTAAAATCCCGTCCTTGGCAAGTCATGTTTTCCCCACTATTAAAATTTCGCCCATTTCCACACAGGATAGTTTTTTCAACATTTCCATTCCAAAAGTGTTAGGGTTATATTACCTCCATATCCACCCATGTTTAAATTTAGACACTTTCAGTTAGACGCGCGCGCATGTTTAAGATAATCTAATTTTCGAGAATTGCCTTTAGTAAACAATATGTTTAAAGTCAAAGTTCAACGCCAGCTAGTAAGCTCAAACACGAACGAGAATACGGGCCCTTGACATTTAAAGATGGGAGTCATGATTGTCATAACTTGAAAGCTGTACAGAATAATGACTTAGTCTCGTTTGAATCTTTGTTTACTTCGGAGAAACTCTATCGTCTATTTGTTACATGTCAGCGCCATGTTGGATATGCATGTTTGCCAATGTCGCTAATAGATCTGGGGAGGGGGGGGGGGGGGTGGGGGGGGGGGGGGGGGGGGGGCGGTTGGTGGTTAGTGGATATTTATCAACGTC
>CM069446.1:41851932-41929487 GCA_035610835.1 Ophiura sarsii
GATCCGAATTAAACACTGTCCTGACGATAAACAATTCTTTCTTTCCACTTTCTTCCTTTCCTTCACCTTCCTTTCTCTTTTCTTCCTTCCCCTTCCTTTCTCTTTTCTTCTTCCTTCTTTCTCCCCTTTCTTTTCCCCTTCCCTTCCCTTTCTTTTTTTCCTCCGAAAATCATTGGGGGGGGGGGCCGTGCCCCCGTGCCCCTATGACGCTACGCCACTGCTCGAGGGAACCTCTTTACACATCACAAGTATGGCTATTTTTCAATCAAGGTATCCTTTAACACCAGGAGTCATGACAGCAGTTCCAATGTCACTGTAGAAAGCAGAGTATCGGTAGACTCCTTTCTAGAGAATTTCAAGGAGTGAAACGTGTGGCTCGAAGCTTCAGCAAAGCCAAAGACTGAGGATAGCGACATTCCCTATTTGGATTTATGCTGGATCCAGTCACGAATGTGTCCCACTAAACTAATTGATGTGGAGTTTGATGATGATATGCCATCAGTCATTCCTGGATACAAGGCTTTATGTGCAAATATTTCAACTAGACAGGTACCAACTACCGCTATTGGATACATGCCATTCTTACCACTTCCGCCTACATCAGAAACAGTAGTCGCCGAAGCATTGAAGATATTTTTGAAAACCAGCAAGAAGTTAGGTCAAAAGTATACAATTGTGTCACAGGATCTTGCCGTCTCTGAGATAAGTTACGGTCTCCGCCACGCTCACCAAATCGCTATAATGACCTCATCCTTCGTCTAGGAGGTTTCCATCTTCAACTGAATTTCATTGGGGCCATTGGGAAACTCATGATGGAAAGTGATTGAAAGATGTATTTGTTAAAGCAAAGTTATTGATACCTAGTGGCACTGCCAACAAAGTCCTAGGAGAAAGGGGGGGGGGGGGGTATAACCAAGCAATGAATGCCCATATCTAGGTCTGTGAAGGTCTGCTATGTCTATGATGGAGCGCATTTGAGGACTGGTACATTGGACAAGAGATAGATACCACTGCAGGATATAAGCTCCACTGCAACTCTTTTTGAACAGTTGCATACTCATCTCAAGTGCTCAAGCGACCAGGAGAACCGCAGACGTATAGTTTACAGAATTGATGAAGGCTTGTTTAAAGTAAGATGCACCATGAAAAAGTTATGAAAAATTGTAAAGAGAGGAGATCCCTCCACTCACAACATGTGGGTTATGTATCTCGAGATGGTAGAGATACTGTTGCAGTTCCTGCACTCCGAGCGTGATGGTGATTGGACGAACACTTGACAGCAACATCAAGGGTGTTGCCGTACATAGTGAGTGCCGGACACCATAAATATGGAACTCAGCTCATAAACTATCTTATGAAATGAGATCACTGCCCCAGGACGTTGAAACAGCATTCCTTGATGGTTCATTTACCATGAAGCAAGCAGAAGGTTACTTCAACACTATCTGGACAGACATAGGCAATTGAATGTGGACTGAATGCAGATGCAAATGGAAGAAGAGGTCAGGCTGGATTGCTACAAGGAAATACACTGAACGTAGACTGACTTTACTATATATTTACGACTTCAATTTGTTCAGTGGTAAGATAAATGCTTTACTTTGATTCCAGTAGTACTCACCATGAAACTGGAGCGGCAACAGTGACGAGGCAGGCTAAATCAACTCAGAAAGTCATTGAAGTTGTTATAGAGTGCCTTAATCCATTCTCTTACCAAGATACAGATCTGGTTAATATAATTACTGGAGAAATAGGAACAACCGAAATCTTGAAAGCAGTCGACCTCAAAGCCTTTGCTTCTAAGAAAGGAAAGAAAACCCAAGCTATCCTTGCAAAGGAGAAATTGACTAATGAAGTTACCATGCTAAAAAGAGCTTTGCTTTGCAAGCGGGAAGAAGACGGAAGCAAGGATATTGTTACCTTATCATCGCATGAAATTCTTCCTTACCCACCATCAATAGCAGAGACGGATGATCTGGGTCAGTTTACTTTAGATCAGGAAATAAGGCAGCATTTCTGCAATGTTTTAACATGTTTAAAGTAGCTGAAACAGACAACAAAGCAAACAAAGATGACAGAACCGAACAAGATGGCATAACTATAGAGCAGAGGACAAAGCAGAAGCAGAAGATATTGCCGAAGCAGTGGACATGTAGAAGCTGAGGACTTACCCAAAACAAGATGTCAGACGAAGTGGACTTAGCAGAAGTAGAGAACATAGCCGAAGTAGAGAACATAGCCGAACGAAAAGAGAACATAGCCGAACGAGGGGAGACGACATAGCAGAAAACATAGCTGAAGCAGAGGACGTAGTAGAGGCAGAGGACATAGCAGAAGCAGAAGACATAGCAGGAGCAGAGAACATAGCGAAAGCAGAGAACATAGCGAAAGCAGAGAACATAGCAGAAGTAGAGAATATAGCCAAAGTAGAGAACACAGCCGAACGAGAGAACATAGCCGAACGAGAGAACTTAGCCGAACGAGAGAACTTAGCCGAACGCGAGGACATAGCCGAGTCACTTTCTATTTTGATTTTTCATCCATTTTTATATGCAGTTGTTTCATAAAAAGTGCAATATTATTTTGTGTGCAAATATATATGTTTTTATAATGTGCTGTTTTAATAAGGACCCCAATGGAAATAAGCCCTTTTTAGAGCTTTCTTGGGCTATCCTTGGCATTATATGTTTTCTTGTATTAATATGTTGTGTTAATTTTGTAAGGTTTTAAAATTTGTATATTTGATCTGATGTATTGTATCTCTGTGTCTTGATATGCCAAATAAAACTAAACTAAACTAAGCCGAACGAAAGAACATAGCCGAACGAGAGAACATAGCCGAACGCGAGGACATAGCCGACCGAGAGGACATAGCAGAAGCAGAGGACATATAGCAGAAGCAGAGAACATATCAGAAGACATAGCCGAAGCAGAGGACGTAGAAGAAGCAGAGGACGTAGTAGAAGCAGAGGTCGTAGTAGAGGCAGAGGACAGAGCAGAAGCAGAGAACATAGCAGAAGCAGGGGATATAGAGGAAGTAGAATGTAGATAACTTAGCCGAACGAGATGATATAGCGAAAAAGAATGACACAGCTAAGCTTGAGGATACTGTGCATGCAAGACACGGAGACACAGCCCAAAGGATGCATACGAGACTGTGTAATTGCAAAATGAATATTGCCAAGAATTATAGCACAGCGTCCAATAGGATGCAAGTTCGTCCACATCGTTGCCGATAGATATGATGGAATGCAAGGATATGGTGTAAGCTTGAGAGAGGCAAGTGGCTGCAGAAATAGAAGAAATGAGTCTGATAACCAAGTAATATATCAAATTGAAGATAACTTGCCTATTGCCAACTGGAATCAGGTTTTATGTTGTGCCAAAAGCAAACAACAACTGATACATGTTCTGTTCAATACCTGGGAAAACTGTAATAATCAGATGTAACACTGTATCTAGCTGGTGGATTTGAAGTGCGATGAACGACTATCTTCACAAACACTAGCAAAGAAGACTGTGAGGAACTGAGTAGTACACACGAGGAAGGTGACACACAAGTTATTTTGCAAGCACATTATGCTGCAAAATATAAAAGCCAACAGGATGTCATCCAAGCCAACGATATAGACATAGTGACAAGCCAACGATACAGACATAGTGATTATGTTTCCAGTCACAATTTTTAGATAGTGGTGTCACAGAATTAATTATACAGTTTCCTGATCGTTTCATCCCAATCCATGATATCACAAGTGCACTGGAATGTGATGAAGTTAAAATGGTCCATGCGATAAGTGGCTGTGATACCACAAGCTTCTTCTTCGGTACAGGAAAGAAAACATTGTATTCCAAATCTAAAGCTAATGACGATGCTACCAAGAGTTACAACACGGAGCACCCGTTTCAGACAACCTAGTTGAAAATGCCCATAATAATGTTGCCCGGGTATGTTGCCAAGCAGCTGCTAGTAATTGCTTATGGCAGATCTCCTGACCAGATTAAATCTTTAATGAGTTCAGGGCAAACTTGTACGTCACCTCTGTGGTACTTCGAGCTCTGCCACCAACTGAAGATGCATTCCACCAACATGTTCTTCGCGCAATTTTGCAAACAAGTATCGGGGTTATGGCTGATAAGAACAATCCACATATTCCAAATCCTCTAGAATTTGGATGGTGCAAAGAGAACAATGAACTGAGGCCAATCATGATGACTAAACCCGCAACACCACCTGACTTTCAACATCCGCTTATTGCCAAACGATCGATCGAGGATGCCCTTGTGTTACAAAGGGAGAGAGAGAGTGCACTACTTTGCAGATGTGGAGCCAAGCCGGACACCTGCCATTTAGCATTTCTCAATCAATCAGAAATTGAGTGAGCCAGACACCTGACCATTACTTAGGAAATATTGAGTTACGTTTCACCCTTAAGTAGAGAATAGAAATTATAAACGGCATATTCCTAGATTTTTGACCACATTTCAGGATTGCGAACCATAAAAATCAGGTAATGTGAGCCGAAATTAGAAATGTGAATATTAAAAGAATCACAAGAAAATGCTTTATAGGTGAATTTCATTAAAAAAGCATAATTCGTGTAGTATCCCTTTAATTTGACCATTTCCCCCTCATATATGATTTACAAACTTATCAGATCTGGAATCAGCACCAAATTTTGTTTCAAAAAAATGTTTTTGATTTTGTGGTATATCATTCCATCAAAGAAAAGAGTAATTATTAAAGGCATATTCCTAAATTGTTGACCAAATTTCAGGATCGCGGACCATAAAATCGGGTAATGCCCCTTTATTGTGAGCCAAAATTACATTATATCAGTTTTCAACATTACAGAACATCATATTTAGGACAAGTGATGAGAAAGAAATGTGAAACATTAAAAGAATCACAAGAAAATGCTTTATACATGTAGGTGAATTTCATTTTTTTTTAAAATCATAATTCGGGTAGTATCCCTTTAATTCGATTTTTTTTTGGACCAAATTTCAGGATTGCGGACCATAAAATCGGGTAATACCACTTTAATGTGAGCCGAAATTGCTTTATATCAGTTCTCAAAATTACAGAGCATCATATTTGGGACAAGTATTAAGAAAGAAATGTGAAATATTAAAAGAATCACAAGAAAATGCTTTATAGATGAATTATATTAAAAAGCATAATTCGGGTAGTATCCCTTTAATTTGACCATTCCCCCCTCACATATGGTTTACAAACTGATCAGATCTGGATTCAGCACAAAATTTCAGTTCAGAAAAATGTTTTTGATTTTGTGGTATATCATTCCATCAAAGAAGATAGAGTAATTATTAAAGGCATATTCCTACATTTTGGACCAAAATTCAGGATTGCGGAACATAAAATCGGGTAATACCCCTTTAATGTGAGCCGAAATTGCATTATATCAGTTCTCAACATTACAGAGCATCATATTTGGGACAAGTAATGAGAAAGAAATGTGAAATATTAAAAGAATCACAAGAAAATGCTATAGGTGAATTTCATTAAAAAAACAAAAATCGGGTAGTATCCCTTTAATTTGACCATTTTCCCCTCTCAAATGGTTTACAAACTCATCAGATCTGGAATCAGCACAAAATTCCAGTTTAGAAAAATGTTTTTAATTTTGTGGTATATCATTCCATCAAAGAATAGAGTAATTATTAAAGGCATATTCCCAGATTTTTGACCAAATTTCAGGATTGTGGACCATAAAATCGGGTAATGCCCCTTTAATGTGAGCCGAAATTGCTTTATATCAGATCTCAACATTACAGAGCATCATATTTGGGACAAGCAATGAAAAAGACATGTGAAATATTAAAAGAATCACAAGAAAATGATTTATAGGTGAATTTCATTAAAAAAACATAATTCAGGTAGTGTCCCTTTAATTTGACAACTTTCCTCACAGGTTCGGATTTTACACTCACCAGATTTGAAATCAGCACAAAATTTCAGTCTAGAAACACTTTTCAAATTTTGTGGTGTATTCCATGCAAGGTTAAAAAAAAAATCATTCTTGGATCCCCAGCTAAGCTCACAGGATCTCTCCTCAATCAGGGGTGGCCACTGAGCCACTGAGCCACTGAGCTTGCCGATCGGGTCCACTTTTAAATTGAACTTAGTCAGCATAGAATTGGTGGCGCTGTTCTACAGATAAGGCGTAATCAGACGACGGTGGATACGAACGGCCGTTAATTTTGAATTCCGTTGGTTTCAATGTAACAGTGGAATTTTGATTATATGACCCAATAAAATTCATCACACGTTGGAACTAAATTATTTCATCCTAAAACCACTGAGGATGGCTAACCATCCGCATTGTCAGTATCATTTTTGAATTTGCAGGGATTCCAGAAATGATAGTTTTTAACACCTAAAGTGTCTGTTGTACCAAGGAGTTATTATTAATATAATAACTCCTTGGTTGTACCTTATAAAGGGGTCAAAAGGTCAGATTCTATATAGGTCAGTATATACCTTGACCTTTTGACCTACACAAAATATTCCCGGTGGTAAAAAAAACCCCTATTTCTGGAATCCTTGTGATCATACGAACAATAATGCTGGAATCATACTAGCCGGTCGCTGGTCGCAACAGGTCGCGTAGTACTCGCTAGCTCAAAAGTATCTCGGTGCGACCATGGACTTTAGAGATATTGTTTTTCAAAATCGGAGCAAGTTTAAATTTTGACCCCATATGTAAAGGTCAACGACCTTTTTACGTTTTACCCGATAACTCGTTAACCAAACATCGGAAGTAGTGCAAACTATACTTTTTCGGAATCCTTGTGCTTAGCCGAACAATTTGGTGTGCTTTTTAGCTTAATTAAAGCCATTTGAATTTTTGGGCCCCTGTATGGCGGCCATTTTGGATTTTCGCCTCTAGCGAAAAACCCCGGGATTTTTGCGAGGGGCATCAAAGCTTATTTTTTTCTTTATGGTTCATAGATGTCAAATCAATCGTCAAACCTTACTATACTCTGTTTGGCCATCTCGAGACAGTGACGTAACTGAACAGGCGCAGCTTTTACGCACGCGTGTGTATCTTCCGCCTTTCAACGCTCGTGTTTGTACGCCAGCGCCGCGAGTATGCGCGCGCGTTATGTGATGCAATTAGTAGAATACGCGGTTACGTCACTGTCTCGAGATGGCCAAACAGAGTATAGCCAGAGAATGGTCACGGAATTGCCATTCTAGACTAGTACAACAAATCATACTTAGTGATATTTGTCATCAGTTGGTATTATTCATCATATAGGGTATTTTGCATGTTTCATACCAAAGTCCAACGTATGGGTTTCCTGTACTAAGGGAGTGTTCATAAATACTTTGGTGGGCGGTTGGAAAATATGAGGGGGGCGGCCAACCAAAAAAAAGGTTCTTAAAAGGGGGGGTCAGGGAAAAAAGTGCTTGTATAGGGGGGGGGGGGTCCAAAAAAAAAGGTTGGTATTGTTTACAGCCAAAATGTATCTCAATCGTGACAAAAATAGGTGTAAAGTCAAAAAATTTCGCGCGCTACGCGCGCGTATCCTGACTCATAACAATCTTGTTGGTTCATTTTATTTCCCGCCCCCCCCCCAATATCAATAACCTATATAGCTACGCCACTGGAGCCTAAAACATTTGAAGATGAAGAGGATGCAGATAAAGAAGAAGAGGAGGACATACATGTACCACAGCGATCACGAGTGTCGGGCAGGATTATAAAGAAGAAGACCTACACTGATTTTGTTTGACTTTTCAATTGTGTTATATTATATATCTTTAATAAATAGTTTGATATAACCCACCTACCATAATAAAAGTGATTGTGACTATGTCTATAGGTTTATATAGAATGTTGTTATTGTTTCTGTTATATAACGTGAACAGACGGGGGTCAACACAAAAAAAGGTTCTTGAAAGGGGGGGTCAAGAAAAAAACCCACCCTATTTGGGGGGGGGGGGGGTCCAAAAAAAAAAGATGTCCATGGCTCAATTGTTTCCAACCCGCCCCCCCACCAAAGTATTTATGAACACTCCCTAATTCTAGACCCTACTATTATCATAATTTATTCAAAAGGACCGTTTTCACTACGTACGTTAGTATACGACTTTCCTATCCCAAAGTTAATAGTATCCCTGCCTCAATTCATAATGCCAAAGTAAATCTGGCTCATCAATGTAAACAATAATAAAAGGACGACGGACTCGGTAAATACCGTACTCAAAGTAAGTGATTATGGAATAATTTGGAGGCAATAGAAGTATCTATTGAAGTCCTAATAGTCTACAGTATATAAAGAATATATCTGGACGTTCTGCAATTGCAAAACATGAAAATGAAATATAGTAGTGGAAATTTGAAAGGTAACTTTCCGATAAAAATAAAGACCCCGAATTCGGAAGTCTCGCCCGTTATTTTAACACGCGAAGCACTGTACAATTTCCATCTCTAACAGTAACACATCGTCGCTCGTAACATTATATACAAATACGTGATAATTATACACTGTGTAGTGAGTGTTTACGGCAATATCCTCATATAGGTCTTTTACGGAATAAAGCACGAGGCAGCAATTGTTATGCAGTTGTTTTACATTGTATGATTGTAAAAATGATAGCTGCCTTGTGCTTTATTCAGTATGTAAGACCTATTTGAGGTTATTGCCGTGTTTACTTAGTATAATACATGAATATAGTTAGCCCACCGTGCTGCGGTTAACGATATTTATTTTATTACATAATAAAATGAGGAAAGGGAATGCGCAGCGGTCAGGAAATTGGATAACCAGGACAGGGCAGAATGGGTAGGAATTGTACAGCGGACTAGGTTCGCTACAATACTTTGACTTTAAAGATATACTCTGCAGTCTGCAATGCTTCCTACGGAAACCAAACGCAGAGGTGTGAGTGCGCAAGAATGTTAATTAGATGCGCCGGGTTGTTGAATACGAAAAGCTAATTTTCATCTTTATTTGAGCTTGACTTGAGATAATTATGTGATATCAAAGATAAACCGAGCGCATTGGCGGTGAGCTTGCGGCATGTAAGTGAATAAAATCTTAATTTGAAAAATTTACAATGGACCCTGCATATTTCAATACGGTGCTTCTCAGATTTTGTGGAGAGGAGATCTCGTATCGGAAAAAAGTCTGAGCCACCTCGGACTATGTATAAAGGAGTTTCCTGTTCTCCTTTCTCTTGCCGTCAATATTGTTCGCCTCCGAGAAGCCATGATGATGGTGTCAAAAAATACTATAGGCCTATCAAACCAATTTTGATCATTTTGATTATACCATTGGCGTTTATGACGCTAATGTGGAAAGCGTATTGATAATTATTTGTATTTTGTACATGTTGTACACGGCCGTAATTTGGCAAAACAGCGTAACTCGAAAATGACGTTTTTGAGATATGAGCACTTTAAAGTTTAAGTGTTTGCATTTTCTCTATTATTTACAGAGGAAATTGATTTAAAAATGGAAACGTGCATTATGTTTAATTTTTTTAATTTTTAAAAACTTATGTAAAGTAAACTATTTTTACTAAAGATACAGCTGATTTTGTCCAGATACGCGGGTTTGCCAATCCGACATCTAATTATACGCAGAGTTAATCTTGCAAAACAGCGTAACTCAAGTTAGGGGAGATGGGGGTTAGTAGGAACATGGGGTAAGTAGGAACATTTAGATTTTCTCCTAGAGCTTTCACTGAATTATTGAAATACTGCCCTCTAGTGGTGGCCCTTAGGAACAGCCATCCACCATATTTAATGCAGCATTGAAGTTACACTGCTGTTGAAGTGAGACAGGAATGTTTGATTTTTCACCTCTTGAGTAAATTTTTCAACTTTTAGAAATTGTGTATTTTCTAAGTAATGTTTATAGATCAAGTTGACTATATTTTGGGTATAGTAGGGTCTAGTACTAAGCTACAAAATTAGGTTGAAAAATTGTGTTATAGTAGCCTCTGTTTTTTACAGTAAGCTTACAAGTGTCACATGGCCTGCGGGGGCTAGTTGGAACATTTGGTGTGGGGCTAGTTGGAACACGTTTTTACATGTATTTGTCCATAGGTAACATAACATTTATTTGTTGCCTAAAACTTACTTGTTTAAAGTTGTCTTAATATTTGGTTAGCCTAGTGTATATAAGGTTTCTGATTAAAATTATTATTAAATGCTCCAAAAATGAATCTGAACACTGTACAAATATTTTTGGTATTTCCCCCTCTATTTCGGCATGTTTTGTTTATGGGTCAGAGTGCTGGGAAATCCTGTTGTGACTAAAACTCATATTAAAGACACTGTTTCTTTAACATTCAGTAATAAAGTTAGGAAGTGCCTATTTTCCACGGAATTTAGTATTTTTTCAACTTACCCTACTATGTTCCAACTTACCCCAGAGGTGGGGTAAGTTGGAACACTTGACATGGTCATGTTTTATGTGGATTATCTAAGTAACGACAAAATAAATTTAGTAATTTTATGGGCTACATGTGTAGCCAACATGTGTACCTATAAACTGGTATAGTTGCTGTTTGTTGAATAAAACTTGTTTGTAAACTACAGCTGTTTTTGTAAAAAACGTTCCTACTAACCCCCGTCTCCCCTACGTGTAATTCTTTGGTTACTATTTTTTCGCCAAACCCACGTATCTCGTAGCAAAATAGTTGTTTGGAAAAGACGCGTAACTTAGAGATACGCTGTTTTGCCAAGAAAAATAATAGATTTTGAAACACGTAACTCGAGTAACGCTGTTTTACCATATTAAAATGCTAAAAGTTGCAAAATAAGGCTGAGATACGTTACGCTATCTTTAAAACGGTGCGTCGAGGTCTTTTGAGACTCTCACAGATGAAAAGAGCGCCCTCGATTTCCCCAGAAATGCATGTAACTCAAAAAGTCAATATTTTGCTAAATTACGGCCGTACTGTAAAGCCAATATTTTCGCGTACAGATATTTTCGCGGATTTTGATATCAAAGACATTTCGCGATTTTTTTTCTTCTTCGCGAGCGACCGTCTGAAAGCATTGCATGAATGTGTAAAGCAATATTTTCGCGTGTTATCATTTTCGCGGAAAAAGATTTTGCGCGAAGAGCGCGAAAATAAAACCACCGCGAATATTTCAGCTTTTACAGTATTCCTGATGCCTATAAAAATAGATCGTGTAGCCTTAAATTACTAAACCCATTCTGATTGGTTCTCTCTCACAACATGTTGGACTTTACGACAACACGTTGAAATCCCTCTAAACAAGCCAACGCGTTGTGACGTCACACCAAAACGACGTTCCTATTGGTTCATAGCGCAACGCGTAGCACCGTGACGTTCTGCTTAGATCTGCTTAGGGCTTATGCTGGTTCCCTGCATCAATGGGCTCCACACAACTTATCCATAAGTTGGCCCGGGGATCCAGGTGCAGGGAACCAGCATAAGATCGGCTTGCCATACGCGTCGGTATACGTCACACATGCACATTGCACAGTGTGTGGCACAGTGTCAGTGACATGACAGTCACGGCTAGTGTGAAGCGATTTGGCTAATGATTTTGCCCTGAACCTTTTAAATTTGACAGGCTGACTATACCCGAGGTACAACGTACAATACTACAAATTGTCGCATCGAGTCTCGAGAGGAATAACCCAAACAGTCATGGCCAGAGCTATTCAACCTCAGCCGGAATCGGTATTTAGATCGCTGTAAGTCTATTTTTTGTTGTTTTCCTTTCACTATTTCGCCAAAAAAGGGCTAACTTATTATTAAAGGTAGATGACCCGATCACATTTTCGTAACACAGAATTATTTCAAACATACGGAGATTTTCATATCATATGAAAGCTCGTATTTTTCTCATCATCATACTGAAATTTGACGGCCTAAATCGGTATAATTACGGAGAAATCGATGAAATAACATCGAATTACCGCGAATGGTGGTAACCACCGATATAGTTTGTGTACTACTCAATGGGTACAGTTCACAGCATCTTGTGCGTCTAAAATAAGAACCATTAGAGCTATGCAACTCAAACTTTGGAACACAACTTTTTTAAGGATGATCTTTCATGTAGAACAGAAAACTTCAAGTTGAAAATCGGAATGTGATCGGGTCATCTACCTTTAAGGGCACTCTAGACGGAGAGACTTGTATTTCACACTGAATTTGATTGAGATTTGTTGTGCAACATTTTGATTCATGGATTATTAAAATGTGTAATTCAGTGAATTCCCAGTCAGTGAATTAGGGTGGCTAGCATGCTAGCACTATAATAGTCGCGGTCAAAATCCCTTGGACATTAGCGGCTTCACACATAGAAGACATAAATAAATAATTGACTTGGAGGGGGACCCTGAGAAAATATCACTGTTACTAATTTGCATCAGTCCCCCCTAACAAGTGTTTGTGAACGCTCCTTTATCTATTTGCAAATGTAAGTAGGTTGATATTATAGTAGTAAGAAAATGTAATAATAATATAGTTATAGACAGGGGCGTAACAGAGGTTGGTTGTCAGGGGGGGGCACAGCAACAAAAATTCCTGGTTCGTCCCGGAATTTTTCGTAAAAGGTTGCCCCACATTTTTTTCCAGTCAGTCACCTCGTGAATTTCACGTAATTTCGCATGGTCCCAAAATTACACAAGGTCAAAAATGTTGCACGGTCACAAAATTTCGCAGTATAAAAACACAACAGTCAACAATTTTTTGACTGTTGTGCTTTTGTACTGCGAAATTTTCTTTCTTTCCCTTTCTTCTTTTCTTTCTTTCCCCTTTTTTCTCCTTTTCCTTTTTCCTTTCTCTCTCTCTTTTCTTTCCCTTTCCCCCTTCTTTTCCTCTTTTCCCTTCCCCCATTTTTCCTGGTGGGTAGGTTTGAATTTCCTGCTGAGAACCTTCAGGGGGGGGGGGGCACTGTGCCCCCCCTGCCCCCCCCCCCCCCCCCCCCCCCCCGGCTGTTACACCACTGGTTATAGACCATTCTTATCATTGGCACTGTACAGAGTTATTAAAGACGATCGCGACCATGCTTTCCCACGAACTTATTTTTACACTATCGATACAATACAGTCTAAACTTATTATCTAAAAAAAATCAGGGGTCACCAGGCATTTTAACTTTAAGCATTTATGAGGTCAAAGGTCATACCTCATTTTCCACTAAATGGCTTATAACTTCAAAAGTATAAGATTTCAAGGTATGGTGTAATTGACTTTTTTGAACCATTTTTTTGTTATAAACCCAAATTTCTACATTTTATTTCATGAAGTTGGAATTATTTTTTTAAAAAATCCTCGTGTAACTTCACCAATCGTTATCTTTCTTATGCCTGGTGACCCCAATATTTTTCATGTGTTTTACTATTTACGTGTCATTTCCAATTACTCTGCCAAAAATATCCAAAATCTGGTCGTGAGAAATATTGTTTATTTCCTCCTTTTCTTTGTACATAAACCCTATGAGGATAAAATAATGTGTTTGTCAGCGTATCACCCGAAACCACACGAAAAGCACGTTCGAAGTTAGCTGAAGTTACCCCATGAGCACTAACAAACTCGCGCGCGTTTGCAAGGTAAGTGAATCCACACGCACGCTGTTTGTTATGAAAAGAAGCATTACGCGCCATGTTTTGTGAATTATAACGCACATGGCCACGCAGAGTTGTAGCGCCATCGTGCGGTCTAAACCATATAATAGATGGCGTTTACTAATTATAAATGCACATATAGGCCTATTATATGCAAATCATAAGATTGCTCATTAACTGTAAGGATTAACATAAAATATAATTTTTTGTTTTGGCCTTATTCTAATTTTAATCTGCATAATCAATTAGGACTAATTACTTGATAATTAAGATGCGCTCTAATTAATCATGCCAATTGAACAAAACCTAAAATGTAATTTTGTTCTGCTATGCATGTTTTACATGTGTACAAGTTTCAGTTCAATACTCCTTACAGTTAACGAACAAACTTGATTTTGTATAGCGTGCATCCCTAATTAGGCTGCATGCCTCACTTTCAGTTTCCGCCTCACTGTCAGTTACTTTTTTCTCTCTTAACTTTTAGAGAAAAGGTTAAAGGGACTAGTATCAGTGATTGCTTCTGGTTAAGAAAAATCTTCAAAACCCGTCAGAAATAAAGAAAAATACCTGTGAATCACAACATGAATTTTTTTCTCTCAAAAAATTGCATAAATCTGACAGAAAAACAAGTTTTCATCAGATTTTATTCAGTCGGCCCAGGGCACTGTTTCTCTTCATAAGAAAATTTTCCTAAATTCTAGGATAAAATTACCGTATGTGTTTCTCTTTTACTAAAAACACATAAAAAAACCTAAGTAACAGTATTAATATTTAAAAAAAAAGAGGAAATATTGCTGTCCCAAATGGAAAAATACATTAAAACTTCAGAAAATTAAGATTTAAATGCTTTATTACTAGAAACACCGGCTTGATTTAATTATCGCCGGCGATAATTAATTCCCAACAACAAAGAATTGTCTCTCTGTCCAAAAATATGCCGTTTCAGAGAGAGCCATTGTATACGTAAGTTAGTAGTATAGTACAGTGGAGTTCTCTTTGAATATGCAAAATCGGAGGGTTTGGAAAAAAGTGAAGTTTGGAATGGAGGATCACTGATAGTCCCTTTAACTGACAGTGGGGCGGAACTTGAAAGCGAGGCATGCAGCCTAATTACGGATGCACATTATGCAAAATCAAGTTTGTTCGTTAACTGTAAGGAGTCAGGCTGTCCCTAGAGGGTTGTGGGGGCACCCCCGCCATTCATCCATGCAGTCGGCAAAATGAAGGAGAGAAAAAGAGAGGGAATGGAAGGAAAAAGGAAGAAAGGAAAAGAGGAAAAGGAAGAGAGAAAAAGAGAAAGAAAGAAAAAAGAGAGGAATTTTCTTCTAAAAATATTATTAGTTATTTACCCCAAAAAAGTAAAATGTTTCACCAAAAATCCCTCATTCCTATTCCTGCAAAAAAGAATCGCAAGTGAATCATTCGCGGGTCACCTAGGTAATCCTGCTCACGCCACTAGACCCCACGCCGTTAGGCTCGCGCTTTCATTACTTGGTACATCAAGACAATACACCCCCAAAACCTCAAGCGACGCCCTTGGAAAGGAGTGTTGAACTGAAACTTGATACACACAAAACATGCATAGCAGAACAAAATTACATTTAAGATTTTGTTAATTTGCATTATTAATTAGAGCTCATCTTAATTTATCAAGTAATTAGTCCTAATCATTTATGCAGATTAAAATTAGCATACATGTATAAGGCCAAACAACATTTTCTTCTATTTCACTTGTACTACAATTGTATCAGGTTTCAGTTCGCTAATCTTTACAGTTAATGAGCGAACTTAAGATTTGCATACTGTAAAACACCAGAAAGTCTAAATTGTGTACTTATCTTTCAGCAGCTCTGAAGAAGAACTCCCCCCTGGAAAGAGATGCAAGACAGAGGTTCAAGATGTGGAAAATGAAGTAAACCGGGAGTTTTACAATTTCCAACAAGTGAAAGAATCGCGTATGGACATGGTTCCCACAGGGTGGTCTGCCGGATACAAACTAACGTGTACCGAACTACGTTCTTTAGAGTAAGTTTGTTGTAACACAAGAATAGGCATGCCTATTATGGATGGCGTTTGGTGCATATATATGTACAGGCCAGGGGGAAGGTGATGTTGTAATTTCGGGTAAAATCTGCATCAAATTCATTATTGGGTAGTCTTTGTCAAAGACTCGATTAGGTCACTAGAAATGAGTTCGATCATCAAGTATTCTTAAATATTTTTTATTTTTTTGAAATTATCATTTTTGGGATGCAAGTGGAGCGTGTGTTTTTTTCTTTTTCTTTTTTCTTCAATAATTATTTTTGGAATATATGCAAGTGAAGCTAGTCCGCAGCAGCAGCGCCAATGTATCGATTAGAGGTTAATGACATTTTCGTTGTTATTGCAATTTCCAAAATATTATGAATTTGTCCCAAAAATAGTGTGTTCTAAAGGGTCAATTTGAAATTCCTTGCTTTAAGAGAATTATCTCAACCAGAAAAGCTACAATGATGTACATTTCCTGGTTTATGTCCACATTGTCCACACCCATTTTGTCCATTTTCCATTTCGTCCACACCCACTTGGTCAATTTTCAAAATGTACATTTGTGAGTTTGTATACTTTCCACATTGTCCAATAACCACTTAGTTCAATCACCCCTTTGTACTATCACCACTTTGTCCACAGCTTAATGGTCCAATCATCACTTCGTCCATTCGTCACTTCGTCTATTCGTCACTTTTTCCATTCGTCACTTTGTCCATTCGTCACTTCGTTCATTCAACACTTAGTCCACTCATCACTTCGTTCACAATGCAAGTTTTGTATAATTTATAAATAAATGTGAAGCACGAAAAGTAAGAATATAGAGTTACAACTAGTTACATATTAAAAACTACCATATTCAACGTAACGCTATGTAAGGCTCTTAATAGGAGTGGGCTATTATAGAAGGTCATAATTTCAGATAATGCTTGCTACATGATTTTTTGATGACTTTTATACGTACTGACAGCATTTTTCAAAAAAAAATTGAAAAATATGCAAAATCCAGGGTGCCCCGGCCAAAAAACCACAAAAAGTTGGCCATTTTGGAAAAACATTTTTTGGATCCTAAATCAATCATTTTTGGTCCCATCAATTTGATTTTGGTGGCAATACCCATGTTTGTGGGGACATGGAATAATCTTATGCAACTTTTATCGCATGACGATGTTTTGTTTTCCTGAAAATGGCATTTTTAGTGAAAATGACCTGTGGGGGCGCTGTTTAAAAAATACCGTTTAAAAAATGCACCGAAGCATCTCAAATTCTTATGTTGAAATTATGATAGGAGTTACAATTTAGGCATTTCCTGAAAATCTGAGTAAAATACCATTTGTTGTTTTGAAGCTACACCATTTTGAACATCTTTGAATTGTCTCCATTGAAACACACGCAATGAAAGTTGTTGACCCCTGTACTATCCCATGGAAGTGCTTTTAACGCGTTCTTGTGATTTTAAAATGGATGCCACGGTAAAATGAAATGAGGTAACATGCTCACATCTTCAGACAATGTTTCTTGACACACTCTTAACATATTTCATGTATTCAAATTCATTTTTATTAATGCGATAGCTACTTTTTTGCAAAGCGCCCTCACAGTCCAAATTTGACCAAAATCAGCTATTACAAGAAAACGAAGGGGTTATATGAGACGAAATTAGCATATAATGACATCTTGTAGGCCTACACTTTTTTGCGCAGGAAATGTACATCATTGTACTTGTAGCATTTCTTGTGGAGATAATTCTCTTAAAGTTAAAGCAAGGAATTTCAAATCGATCGACACTTCAGAACATTATTTTCGGGACAAATTCATTATTTTTTGGAAATTGCAATAGGCTAACAACAAAAGTCAAACGAGTGCGCATTTAGTCCACATTAATGTGAGTAACGTATATGCCAAAGGATTTGTTCTGTCCTCAGAACACTGCTTCCATTTAGGAATGAAATGTCTAACATTGGCACGTTTTTTAGTAAAAAGCCCGTTCTTTTCATCTCCCAAAACATTTTTTGTCATGGCCAAACGACAGGCTATCATCTGCTGTGTTTATGTGCGATTAAAATAAATTCGCATTCGCACGCGCTAAATGAAGGTGTTCTCCGCGAAGTCTGCGGGTGCGCAATATGCAGATTCAAGCAAGACGCGAGGTAAAATTTGAAATACGCATGCGTAGTAACTGAGCACAGTTCGCTGACGACGCAAATACCTTAAACATTTAGCACCACATTAAAGGCCTACCAAAAGTTGCTTTGAATACAAACTCAGATAAAATTCCAACTGCATGTTTGATAAATAATTGAATAACACTGCAAATTATGAGCGTTTACTTTTGGACAAACTAAAAGTAAACTCAAAAGTAAACGCAATTCTAAACACAAAAGTAAACATAAAAGTAAACGCAAAACTAAACGTTTCTTGCATTTTGCACCCAATTGACCTCAAAGCATGCTCCAAGTGAGTGAATATAATCACAGATGTTTCCACAGTTATTGATTTGAGGCTGGGTGGAAAACAGCTTAAGCTGTTGGGCTCACATAAGTGTTTAGTATTGCGTTTACTTTTGAGTTTACTTTTAGTCTGTCCAAAAGTAAACGATTATAATTTGCAGTGTAATATGTTCAATTGCTCCCAGAAAACATCATGAGACTTAAACCACACAGACAACAAATTTGCGGGATGGACTGGATAGACAGTGATAAACAACATTTAATTCCCAACAAACATGACTGTTGGCATGAACCCGCTCACCAAGAGTCTGAGTTGCCAAACTTGACATAAAATTGTCCTACTTAAGACAATTTCCTACACACAGAATGAACCGTTTACACACCAATTGGCCAACCTCGTAGAAACTTATATGCTTGAATTTTGAACTGTAACGCAACTGTTAATATTTGTCCCCCTGAATTTTCAACTGTAACGCAACTGTTAATAATTGTTATGCTAATTAAAATTAAAATTTGAACTTTTCGCAGACGCCCAAAACTTTCCGTATGTAGTGTATGTTAAACGAATAATTGTGGGGTTATAGATTTCTCATACGAATGTTACAAAAACATGGCTGCTGCTAGTAAAATTCTGAAAGTATGCATAGGTGTGCTTGTAATTCAGCGATTCCTCTTAAATAATTTTTACAATGCCGTAAAGATGATTTTTTAAAACATACTTCCGAGAGGGTTATAAAAATATAAAATACATGACATCAACAAGGAAACATTGATCTTATATTTGTGAAAATAACATAATTTTAGCAAATTTAGATTTCTCATTCAAACGTTGCAAAAAAGCACATGATCAAACTAACAGATCTGAAAGTGTGCAGGGGTGTGTGCGTGTAATACTGCTCGGACATTGCGTTGTCGGTGTTCGCTGGTTCCCTGCGTTATTGCCCTTCACTTAGCATGGCAAGAGAAAGTGAAGTGAATATTTGTAATTTCATGTCAAAACGTGTCAAAATTGTAAAACTGACAGACAATGAGACTATTATGTGTGCTCTATAGCTACGCTATTACGCCCTCATAATGTCTGGCCAATATGTTACCATGGCTTGATGTGGCCAGTTAATGGGCATTGGTATGATATTGCTACTGGATGCCATAGACAGTGCTGCCAGCGATGCGCTAGTGTAGAGTGTACAATATAGGTTGTGGCTGCTCTCACCTTTATTGCAGTCATCACTACACTCTGCCCATGGTTATTTGGACAAGGGAAAAAAAAAAAACCATGAGAGAGCCCCGTCCGTCAGAGGGGACGTTAAGCTGTCGGCCCCATGTATGAGAAACTCACACTCAAACATGTTTTGTCACAGCTAGGTTCGTAAAGAGTAGGGTGTTAACCCATAGCTGTTCCTTATCCGTCCCGGTGCTGTCTAGATATTCACAATCTAACTACTGACATAAAGTGCGCCTCTGAGCAGCCATTATGGAGGATGTGAACTGATTCTGATATCTACATAGGCAGCCGTGCTGTGATCTTGATGAAATGGCACGTTAAACAAGCCTATGTGTATGTATGTAAAATAATTAAAAGTGTATGGAATTTGTGTATATTTTTGGTCTGTGCTGCTGCTGTGTATATCTATCCCTGGAATAAATGGACCTGTCTGAAGCATTGATTTTCTTACTTTGGCTGTGTACTTATTGGCTTGTCAATATTTGCATAAAAAAGAGCCCAATTCAAGTGCATCTTTTAAGAAACGGCTAATTCTTGGTATCACTGCTACACTGGTAGTACTGGTTCGAGTATAGTCCCACTAGTTATAGAGGTGAATTTTGTTTGATTTTAGGGGGTGGGATTATACTCGGATGTCAGTTTGAATCGTATAGGAGAAAATAATAAGGCTAGCCTAAGGCAAGGTAGCAGAATTCGATCGTATGGCATGCCTAATCAGTGACGATTTTTACTACATTTTTAGCCTAAATTTTTCTCGCGGACTGATTTGTCAGTATTCAAAGCTAAATAAATCATTATTTAAATCATTATATAAAGGTATCTCATGCTTTAATTACTTTACTAAATTAAAAAAAAGGAAAACATTTAATTAAACTTTACTTTTATTTTGTCACTAAATTAGTTATTATAAAAGTGTTTTTAGTCAGAATTTTAAGGTGGATAAAAAAAAAAATCTGAACTTTTTTTAAATTAGGGGTGGGATTATACTCGAGCACGGGACTATACTCGGACCAGTACGGTACTTGATCTACCAGCAACTTGATCAACTTGGCATACAGGCACCATCAAAACTTGTAGCCTGTGTGAAATCATGAAATATTTTATTGAACTTTGGTCACGTTTTATCCAAACTCAAATTGAAGGGATGCCTATGTCTAAACTATGGTATGACAACTGTAATGACTGACCTCTTCCCAGTGGCGTAGCTAGGATTTTTTTCAGGTGGGGGGCAAGATTCTACAAATTTTGTAAAAGGTTGCCCCCCAAAAAATTCTAGTCGCTTACCTCGTGAATTTCACGTGAGTGGGGGGGGGGGGGGGGGGGGGGAAGTGAGGTCAACATTTTTCGCACAGTCCCCCCAAAAAATCGCACAGTCAAAAAAAAATTGCACACTAAATGTACTACATGTACAATTTTGCCTTCTATTTGGCTAATAACCTCGGTTTTTTCTCTCTTTTTTTTTAAGGGGGGTGGGGGGGGGGGGGGGAGGAGGCACCCTGAGCTACGCCACTGCCTCTTCCTGAAATCAGTATGATTAACGTGTTTATCAATCTCATCCCAGGTCCTAGCTGTTTCCCATTGTGAAAAGTGTGATGATTAGGGCAAACATCCAATCATGCTGTATTATTTTGAATAGGTGGCACACTTTTGTTTTATACACACAATGGTATAGGACCTTTTATGAATTCAAAAGAGGCCCCGAATAAAAAGTGTTTTATCACGTACCTAGGTATGGTATCTCCACAATAGGCAAATATTACAAAAATGTTACATAGTGTTTTTTTGCTACAGGCCTAAATGTGCAAAAATGCCTAAAAGTTATATTTATAGTGCCCTCTATCAACTGATTCCGACCAAATCCCCATAGGCAGTGCATGCAAAACAAAATGTTTCATAAAAAAAAAATGCAGTGCGATTGTGTATTGAAATTCACACACAGCTATATTTAAACAGGTATCCATAGAATGCAGTACTTCATAAGAGGGCCTCTTTTGATGTACACATTTGCAATATTATAAATAGGACCCCTGCAGTCCTTCAAAAATATAAAATGTCCCACTGAAACAAAGGTGGGCAACACACATTTCTCTTTGAAGTATCGAACTCTCTCCTTTTCTTCTCATCTTTCCTGGTTTTAGATAGTTAGGCCTATTTTATCAAGTTTCCTTTCATAATATTCATAATGCAATAAAAGCTTCTGCACATTATATTTATGATACAGCAATGTCCAGAATATAATTCCATATTTTAATGTATATGCAAATTGCAAAATCTGATTTACTTCATACATAGCTCTTTTAATAATGTTAATACATAATATTGGATCGCATTTTGCCCTTTTTTGTTTTGCTTGAAAAATGTGGAAACCAATGATAAATCGGGCAAAATTAGATTTGAAAAAAAACAAAAGTTTCTGAGACAAAATTAAGTTATTTTTTAAGAATTACGGGGATCTGTGTACCAATTGGTTTGTCCAAATGTTCATAATGTTTAGGAGTCCAAGTGCACCAAGCTGTGGAATATGTTATTATTTACTATTCCTCACAATTTGTGACTGCCCTTGCAGGGGACCTAGTGGTTCGAGAACCGCCTTGTTAAGCACATCAACATATTCAACACTATCAATAAAAACATTTCATCAATATAAACCTTTGGGGGGGGGGGGGTAGTTGTTAGGGGAAAGGGGTAGTTGTTAGGGGATAGTCTGTGAATCCATGCTACAATTTGAGTACTATGTACATGTATGTCATAAAGTAGGGGTGCCCTTGACAAGATCTTTGAATTGGCCTTTAAGTCATAGGTCTTTCAGCTGACCATATTTGCAACCTACTTTCAAGAGTGTGGGTTGAATCAGAGAGCTGACCACAATGCCATCCACATTTTTTTAAGGTTCATTCAATCAACTACTCATTTTTTCTTCTTTTTTTCCTTCTTTTCTTTTATAGTGTCAGCATAACGGAAATAGAGGCCTTGGATGAAGATAAGTGTCAGGCATGCTCATATGGTGGTAGCAAGATTATTCATATGTACAAAGGATTCAAAGTAGGATTAAAACATCTACTATGTACTATTAAAAGAGAAATCAATGAACCAAAACACCACATGATTTTGATCCATGGTGTTCCGATGGTAGGGAAATCTACATTAGCGCAAGCTTTGTCATACTTCCTTGCCCGTGAAGGCGGTAGTGCAAAACGCATCGTATTTAAGCACGATCACGAAGACTCCATACAGAATACAGAAAGTGTGGAAGATACGGAAAGCCGTTGGATAATACTGGACCAGTGCAACACGTACCAGCTTGATATGGCTCGCCTTCTTCAGTATGCCGAAACTAGATCTCGGTTGAATCCTAACGCTCAAACGCCACTCATAATGTTCACATCCGGACATTATTTACCGGCAGAGAAGTGGATGAACAAAACTAATATAGACTTTAAAGTTATTACCATGCAAGTGGATGGTGAAGCTCTTAATGTAATGAAAGCGAGCAAGGTAGGTGAAGTAAGAAAGGTAGCCAATGATGTTCTCTTGAGTGTCTCAACTGTTTATGGGCATGTGGTGAATTGTATTGCTGAATGTCGAGAAGCAGAAACCGAAATCACTCGGCAATATCTGGCAGATCAACTATATAAGGAGGTGGATTTTCGTATGCTAGGCAGTAATTACGAGTTTGTTACGCTGGCTTGGCCAGATTTCCAGAATGCAAGTGTGGACTATATTGAAACAAGTGAAGCAAAAGATTGGAAATTACAACCATGTTGGGCGCAATATGCAAGTGTGGCAGCAAATCGTAGGGTAGACTTAAATGATACTGGCATCAATGCTATGCTCAACTGGTTGGATGCGCGTGGGATCTGCAAGTGTGGAGAGAGTCATGATACTCGGACAGGATTTTGTGAACTCGATCCCCATAGCTTCTACTTTGTTTTTCCATGTGTGACAGAGCTACATAACCTGCTAAAGAATGCCAAGAGAGTGTTTACAAAAGAGAAAGGGTACCAGGATTTTTTGAAGACATTTAGGAGGCTTTCAGATTCACAGGAGTTACAACAATCCCATATGGAGAGGTGTAGGGGTACAATGTTTGAGTCCCTGATAGGACTTCATTGTGAGCTATATAATGAGCTTCATCCATCAAATGACCCTCCCAAGCTGCGTGGACTACGTGTATTTTCAGATTCATGTTGCACTGTCCCAGTGACCGAACAGAGAGTGGTAGAATCAACTGAAAAACTCTGTGACGTGGTGGAAGAATCACAAAAACCAAGAAACATTTGGTTTTCATTAAACAAAGACCAGTGCAGGCCATTCAAAGGATATGACTTTGCGTATTTGGAATATGGGCGTGGATGTGTTACAGAGCTTCAAGTGATCCTGGCAACTGTAAACCCAAGGGGCAAACAGCGAGTAGACAGAAGGAAAATGCTAGAATCCTTGAAAGAAATCCAGCATAATCTGAGCAGGCGGAAGTTGATCGAAAGTGAGGGAGTTGTGGTACCATATGTCGTCTGTCCCTCAGATACCGCATCACAACCCCTAGCCATTGTCCTGAAAACTGATGAGGAGGTGGTGGCTAAGGTTATTAAATTCGATAATTTTTTGGATATGCCATAGAAGTCCATGTCACATGATTGAATGTGTCATAAGTTGACCTGAAAGGGCCCTAAAAGAGCCAGGCCAAAGTACCCCCTAAATCATGGTGGGTTCTTTTTTTCTCAAATTTTTTAAGTGCTTGGTCCAAATGAGACTATACAATTTCATTTTTCAATTTTAATTTGCTTCATGATTCTCAGCTTGGTGTCTGTCGAATTGTTCATCAGCTTTTGTGGAAGAATTAGTGTAGGATGTTATGTAATTTTGCATTTTTTTTTGCTAAGGATGGTTTTTTTGGTTTTATTAGCTAAAGTAGACCCTCAGGTATCAGAAATCCATTGGTAACATTTTTTTCCATCTGCCGATTGGCCGCCATCTTGGATTTCAAAATGGCCGCCATTTCCAATATAATTTACCCTATAACTTTTGTTCTGAGCAACATATGAAGTCAAACTTGGTGGCAAACCACATGTTTTTAATACAAGGGAGTTCACAAGTGCTCTAGCTATGTTCCTATGTCTAACATACATGCATGGCCGCCATCTTGGATTTCAAAATGGCCGCCATTTACAAAAAAAATATTTTGCCATTTTTGTTCTAAGCAACATATAAAGTTGATTTTGGTGGCAAAATCCATGTTTTCAAGAGTTGTTTACAAGACAAGAGAGTGTATACTGTTGTTATATATTAATTGGCTGATAGTAGTAATTATTAGGGTAATTATTAGGGTGGTTTAAAACTGGCTGTAAGTAGCGCTCCAACCTTCTGCTCTACCACAAATTCTTCCTTTCCTCTATCTCCCATCTTGCTCCTTACTCTGCATGCCTCTCCTATGCACCTTTTTCCATGCTTTGCTTTACTATAGGTTGTAGATACAGGAGGCAATTCCATCAGCCCTCCTGTCCCTAATCGCTTCTCTTGCAGTACCCATCTCCACGTCCTCGAAGACTAAGATGCATTGCAATGTAGTGCGTGTTAGTCGCATGCCACCTGGATGGCCAAACCTTGCGGTTAGTGCTAACTGACGGAGCTCTGGGGGGCAATGGTTGGTAGTTCTAGGACTATTGGAGTAGTCTGGAGGACTATTGATCATTGCTTTTTAGGTTTCACTTTAAATCACTGAGACCCGGGTAGAATATACTCATTAGCCTTGGCTGGCAAGTATTCTAGAACAAGGACAACATTGACCATGCTGCAGGAGTTGCGACCGCAGTGATTACAGCAATTGAAAAAAACATGATGGCAAACCAAATCAACACTAGGGTTAAAGTCCCTAAAATAACCTCTCCTGGAGCAAACTCGGATTTTTCTAAATCAACTGATGACGGCATGCCCCCAAACCCGAAAGGGAGGAGTAAGCTTGACGGCAGAGCGCGCAATAGGAGACCACTTGCAACATGCAAGACCAAAACTACTATATCTACCATGAATGTGAGAACTATCAGAGAGAGTCGATGCAGGGAGGAGCTTGTAACCAATCTAATTAAATGTAAAATTGACATGATCGGGATCCAGGATCACCGCATTGTCCATGATGACCCAGTGAAGTATGACAGCATTATGGGTGGAACTCTGATCACTACCTCAGCAACAAGAAATAAAGCAGGTGCAGATGTAGGTGGAGTCGGGATACTACTCAATAACAGAGTACTCAGATCATTAGCAAGTATCAATCCACATTCTGATCGTACACTCAATAGTCAACTTCCATGGTAACCCGGGCAACAACTGTAGTGGTGACCTACTGCCCTACAAATGTGGCGGATGAAGACATCGTAGGAGATCATTACAACAGTCTAAAGGGGGCAATAGACTCCATTCCATCACACAACATCTTGCTTGTTGTTGGCGACTTCAATGCTAGGCTTGGAAAGGATGACGCCAAATTCACTTGCCATGATGACACAAATAGAAATTGAGAGTACCTTAGCAGACTTGGCTAAAGAGAAAGATCTTATAATCGCAAATAACTTACTTCCGCAAGAAAAAAAGGCAAGTTGTGGACAACAAACTACAGCTGGACTACATCCTTGTCAGGTGGAAATGGCAAAACAGTGTTCTAAATTCTGAAGCATATAACACCTTTGCTAGTGTGGGATCTGACCATAGAATCGTCTCTGCTCGTATCCGATTAAGCCTCAGAAAGAGTAAAATCATCAAACGGAAAAAGCAATACGACTGGAAGCTACTTAGGCCTACAATTGATAATGATCTACAAGCCAAATATAGCATAGAGGTGCATAATAGGTTTCAACCCCTCCAGGATGAAGTAGAAACTGCATCTGAGAAATATTCCAGATTCATTAAAGCCACTCAAGATGCTGCAGAGGAAGTGATTCCTGTGAGGAAAAAAGAGAAAATAACCTACTTCTCAAATGACGCCCAGGTATCAAGGGCGAGATCACAAATTGAAGAAGCGTATGCAAAATATCAACTAGACACTAATGACGAGGAAAATTGGAGAAATTATAAGGAGGCTAAGAAGAGCCTAGGGGAGGCTTATGATCATGTGAAAGAGGAAGACCTTACCAATAAGCTTAGACAGGTAGAAAATGCCCACATAAACTGCAAGCATGGTAAGAGTTGGAAACTGATCAACAAAATATCAGGAAGATTGACTACAAGAAAAGGACAAATCAAAGGATCCACGCAGTAGGAGAGACTAGATAATTGGTATACTCATTTCAAAAATCTACTTGGGAGCCCACCGCACATAAGTAATGAAGATGAGGAAATTGCCCCAGTACTATCAAATCTCAGCATAAAAGAAGGACCCTTTGAGGAGGAATATGTGAGGGCTAATAAGAAGGCACTTGTAGAGGGGAAAAGCAGTGGGGAAGATGGTATCACACCTGAAATGCTCAAAAGATGTGATTTGGATAATATAATACTGGACTTCTGCAACGATGCCTTGATGAACGGGAAAAAGCCAGACCAATGGTCTATTCTCAACATAATACCAATACCAAAATCAGGTGATCTCAGTTTGGGAGGCAACTACCGTGGAATAAGTCTGAGCTCAATTGTTGCCGAGCTATACAACAAGATGATACTCAACAGAATCAGACCGGAGCTTGACATCCACTTGAGAGCTAATCAAAATGGCTTTCGAGTTGGACGTACCACGGTTGGCCACATTCTTGCCCTCCGAAGAATTATTGAGGGAATTAGATCAAACAACCTGCCAGCCATCATAACCTTTATAGACTTCAAGAAGGCGTTTGACACAATACATAGGGGACGCAAATTCTCAAGGCCAATGGTATACCTGAGCAGCTTACAAATGCGATTGCAGAAATATACAAGGACACCAAGGCAAAGGTTATATCACCTGATGGGGAAACTGAGGAATTTGAAATACTGGCTGGAGTACTACAAGGTGACACCTTGGCTCCATATCTCTTTGTCATTGTTCTCGACTACGCCCTAAGTGAGGCCATAGATGACAAAGAAGAGGAGCTAGGATTCCGCTTAACAAAAAGAAGCAGCAGACGAATAGGACCAACCACAGTTACTGACCTTGACTTTGCTGACGACATTGCACTGTTGTCTGAAGACGTGTCTCAAGCGCAATCACTACTTAACAGAGTGGAGACTTCGGTGGGTAAAGTTTGGCTCAAAATGAACGCTGCAAAGACAAAGTACATGTCCTTCAACCAGAAGCAAAGTACCTGTAATCACCACAAACGAAGGTATGCCCCTTGATAAAGTGGAGGACTTCAAGTACCTTGGAGCCTGGATGAACAGTACTGAAAAGGACATCAAAACACGCAAAGCAGCTGCATGGAGAGCTTGTGGCAAACTCAGTCAGTTATGGAAGGCCAAATCACTATCCAGACAGCTCTAAGAAAGACTGTTCATAGCTACTGTAGAATCAGTCCTCCTCTATGGATGTGAGTCATGGACAGTCACCCCAAAGCTTAGTAAACAGCTGGACGGATGTTACACTAGAATGCTTAAAACTGTGTTCAACATCAACTGGAGGTAGCATGTGACAAATAAGGACCTGTACGCGGATATTCCCAAATTCTAGGACAAGATCAGGGAGCGTAGATCAAGATTTGCAGGACATTGCTTCAGAGGGTCCAATGAGCTGGTCTCCAAAATCATACATTGGGTACCAAAGCATGGATTAGAAAGTGTGGTAGACCAGCCCTAACCTACATTGACTTACTAAAGCGTGACACAGGATTGCAGGTAGAACAAATCAAGACAGCTATATATGTTGGATAGGAAGATTTGGAGAGGCATCGTGGTTCGGGAATATCACCCGCCATAAGTCAAAGTAAGCAGGTTAAGTAATTATGCACATAGGCTAATTTATAGGCCAAATAGGCCTCTAATATTATTAACCATTTTTCTTTCCTTTCCTAGTTTTTGTTTCGTTTTGTTTGTTTGTTTGGTTTTGCCTATGATACATGCAATTGAACAAAACAGCAATTACCCCCTATTATAATACAATAATACCCCTCTACAATATAGGGGGGGGGGGGGGGGGGGGGGGGGGGGTAGCTGCTGTGGATACAAAAGCATACATTTGATTGCTCCTGGTATGTTTTCTTGTAATAAGTCCAATGCAATGTGATCAACCTAATGTATCACCAGTGGGGTACTACCGGACAATAAATACTAAGTATATGTTACTGCTAACAATTGAAATTTGTATTGAATTTACAGCTTAATTTATATATAGCAACCATTCATGTCAAATTAATTGATAACAGATAGAACTGTACACTTAATTGTCAGTAAATAGCTCTTGAAAACATGACCTTTGCCACAAAAATCAACTTCATATGTTGCTCAGAACAAAAGTTATAGGGTAAAATCTTTTTTTGTAAATGGCGGCCATTTTGAAACCCAAGATGGTGGCCATGCATGTATGTAAGACATCAGAACATAGATACAGTATTTTTGAACTCTCAGGTATTGAAAAAATGATTTGCCACCAATTTTGACTTCATAGGTTGCTCAGAACAAAAGTTATATGACAAATTCCATTGGAAATGGCGGCCATTTTGAAATCCAAGATGGCGGCCATTCTGTGGATGGAAAAAAATGTTACCAATGGATTTCTGATAGCTGAGGGTATACTCTATCCAATGACACCAAAAAAAGCATCCTTAGCAAAAAAAAATGCACTAGTTTGAAATCCTACATAACAGCCTACACTAAATACAACAAAATTAATAAATCTGTGCAACGTAAAACATGTTTCATATCTTCCTGGACCTCTCAAATGCATTTGACACACCAGCCCTAATTCTGTATGTCAGTGCATACGCACGTCAGTTACAGTTTTGGTTAATTATTTTTCAAATTGCTCCTGCGGGAACTGTTCAATTCCAATTGCAACTAACTTGGGTCATAGATGCAACATGGTAATCTTCATATGATAATGAAGTCAAAGGTCACATTCCAAGATCGAAGGTCAGCTGAGGTCATAACACATAAGATAGTCTCAATGAGAATAAAGTAAAACTTAAGAAAGGGCAATAACAAGGTTTGACGGTCATCTGGTAGCTTACTAATACACCCATTTTTTGTATTGGTTCATATTTTAAATTTAGTAATCCCGAAGAACATAAAAGGAAATCTTACAAGCTAAGGTTTGTATATTTTCTAAGTCAAACAGGAAAACATGCATTTTTGGACATCATTTTGAGAATTTTTGAACTCGGTGATCTCAAAAACATACAAAAATATATACAGGGTAAGTAAAAAAAACACCAAACCCATTTTTAATTGGATAAAAAATTAACTTTCCGACATATTTCCTGTAAAAACATAAAATGGGCAAAAAGCCAGTGTTATTAGCTTATGAAAAAAAATAATTCTGAGATATCGATACAAAAGCAAGTATTCATAGGTAACTCTCGGGTAGCCGAATGTTACCTGCAAATACAATGTGACTGTATTAATATAGAACAACACCTTTTGTATAATATAATCATACCAAAATGGCATTGTTCTATATTATGGGTTACAGGCTATATCTTATCAATTACTGAATTTCACAGACCCTGATCGAGAATTCACCATGGCCGAAGTTTGCCCGATCCGTTTTCGTTTTCAGCAGCCAAAATGGGCATAGAAACTACTGGTCTTGAGAAAAAAAATCCAGATTTGCCCACCCCTGCTTAAAATTAGTTGCTGTTATCTTCAGACTTACTCAAAAGAACCACTGACTCTTGCTTTATAAAATTTGTACGCATTTAAGGGTCAAAGATCACATAGGATTCACTAAGATTACCGGCTAGCATTCGAGCATGGTCTAGTTTACCTTGTTTTCCATGCTGACTGACTATTTAATTAAACTATTATTACATTGATACTACCAGCACATTATGAGCTAACATTTGGATATTTTTCTAGATCTATTAAGATGAACATCAACCAAGCTCCTGTACACTCTTACAGTTTAGTTGCAGTAATTGAATAATATTAATATCTAAAACAAATTATTACATTCAAAGATTTCCTTTTTTGTAATTTGTGTTTATATTTCTTGTACTAATAATGAATTTTGAGAATTAAAGTTGATGTCTATAGAATATTTGTGTGTGTCTGCTTCCTTATTTGTTGATTAAAACACGATATTTACTCCATTTTGCGCACGCAAAATTGTACTCCATTTTGCGGACGCAAAATTGTCGCCGCGACACCTTTTTGGGCAGAATTTTATGACCTTCGCGAAAGAAAAACCTTACTCGTGACAAATTCGCTAGAGTTGAAATAATTCAACTCTAGCTACAATTCGATTCTGATTGGCTGCTGAACATATTGGTCAAGGGCAGTGGCGTAGCTAGGATTTTTTTCAGGGGGGGCAAGATTTCTAAAATTTTCGTAAAAGGTTGCCCCAATTTTTTTCCTAGTGACTTACCTCGTGAAATTCACATAAGGGGGGGGGGGGGTGAGGTCAAAAAAATTCGCACAGTCCAAAAAAAATCGCTCAGTCACAAAAAATCGCATAGTAAATGTACTGCATGTACAATTTTGCCTTCTATTTGGCTAATAACCTCGGTCTTTTTTCTCAATTTTTTCCTATTTCCTTTTTTTCTCACCCCTTTTTTTTTTTAGGGGGGGGGGGGGCGGGGGCACAAATCGGTTTTTTTCGTCAGGGGGGGGGGGGGCATTTCCCCCCCTGCCCCCCCTGATCTACGCCACTGGTCAAGGGGTTATTTCATCCAGATTGACGCTGTTAAAAATCCCCAATTTCATTAAACATGGACGCATTTATAAAGGAGAAACTGATAAACTCGATGCAGGATTATCCAACTATATGACCTGTAACAGAAAAATTATAAAGATCTGAACAAGAAAAACAATTTGTGGCAGTCAATAGTCCATGATCTACAATCAAGGAATATATCCATCATGCTTCATGTACCAGGGCTGTCAACTTTTGGGATTCGCTGGGAGGGAGAGTCCAAAAAAATCGCACGGTCCAAAAAAATCGCACAGTCCAAAAAAATCGCACAGTCCAAAAGGTAGGCCTACAGCCAGGGGCGGTGCCAGGTTATTTGTATAGGGGGTGGGGGAAAAATCAAGGTTAAAAAACTGAAATAGTGAGTAACTATTGTGAGTAACCAAAGAGGTGCAAAGCACCGCCCTCCGCGGTAACTAACGCGGACAGGGGGGAGTCTGAGGGGGGATGCCCGGGGGGATGTGCCGCCCTCATAATTTTGAAGATAAAAATCAATTCTCGAACCCATTTGGGCAATTTGGTGTGTACTTTTGACCGATTTTCTATTGAAATGCCATCATTTCCAATCAATATTGGCTTTTTATCTAAGTTAGACAGCTATTTCATTATAGGCTATGCGAGAAAAAGGAAGTTGTGCAAAAAGATGATTTTTTCTTGATTTAAGTAGTATAGATCATTGGTTCCTAACCTCTTTGGCCCACGACTCAATCAGACATATTTGGTCAGAACCCTGACCCCCAAAATGAATTGCGAAAAAATTATCCCGATTGATTAAAACTGAAACTGTTAAGTCATATGATGCGAGCGTAGCGAGCAGACATTTTTGCGTATTTGAACGGTTCTTTTGGGTTTTTCTAAGCGTTTTTAGAACGAAATATGAAAATGGTTCCCAAAAAGCTATATATATGACCCCTCTCTTTAGGTTCGTTATTTATTTATTTTCCGACCATGATTTTCCATACTATTTTCGACGAATTGGGTTTTTGATTTCCCCGCTTGACGAAAGAATTTTACTAAAAACCTTTTAATTTCCTTCGAATAAGTATAATCCCAACCCCACCCGAATTAATTTAGTTCCGGGTTACCTGTTTCCGGAAAACATGAGCGCGAAGCGCGCGAATTGTTTTCCTATATACTCAGTTCTGGCTATAATTAATGTGTATTTTGGTTTAAAATGGGCTTTTAGAATGATATTTCTGGACATATGCACGCATCACACGAATATAAATGTTCTTGCATACAGTACGTACTCATTCATAATATTTGTAAAGAATATGGTTTCGATTCCTTCGACTGAAGCCTTGAAATTTGATAGAATTAAATATATAAACCCATGCAATGTCTATCTGTCAATTTCTTAGGGGTGCACGCCCCTCCAAGCTGGATTATATCAGCCATCCCCCCCCATTTGGACACGCCACTGATATCCCAAGTGGGTGCAACTAGGCCTTTTCAATATACCGATAGACATCTGTTTTCCTTTCCTCTCTTCTTTCCCTTTTCTTTTCTTTCCTTTTTCTTTTCTTTCCCTTTTCTTTTCTTTCCCTTTTCTTTTCTTTCCCTTTTTTATTTGACTTATTTTTGAGGCGGGAGTTTATATATGCTATGCGGGAGTGCGGGAGAAAGAGTGTCTATGCGGGAGACTCCCGCCTAATGCGGGAGAGTTGACAGCCCTGATGTACAAGTATGCATGAAAGCTTTTTAAAAGTTATTGAGTTGCTGGTAGATAGAGATAGATGAGTAAAGAAATCGAAATAAACAAGCGTATTTTAATACGCTTGTTACTAATAATACGCGATATTTCTAAACTAACAGATGGTTAAAACCATCTGTTAGTTTAGTAATATCGCACAAGACCAGTGATCAGGAGTCAGTAGGCAAATAGGTTTTTTAGCTATTCACATGACATACCCAACGATTAGTACATAAAGCCGCACACACGACATTATGATGCGTATCCTAGTTTACGCTATTGTTTTCTTCGGTGTCTTCTTCGAAGCGGGCTCCGAAGCGTTGTCGAAGGTATGTAGTAAACCTCTTTGATAACACATAGGGCCGTATTTTCGTAGGTATTTAAACGTGGTTTTAAGCTAGACACCCGTTTAACTTTGACTTAATTTAATCACATCGTTTAACTAAACGCAATTCTCGAAAATTCGTTTAAATTGAACACGCGTCTAACTCACTGAAAAGTGTCTACTCTAAACATGTGGGTAGATCGTGTAATTGTAACTAATTTGGGCTACAAGATATTGAGTACCTGTGCATTGAACGCGCGATCACCCTATATTTGCAGAGTTTAGAATCGGGTTTTGCTAACACAGGCGTCTGCAGACGATATTCCAAAAGTTCACAAAATGTTTGAAAATGTCAACATTATTTACTTTCATTACCATAATAAAATCACCATGAGAAATGCATTAAAAGAAGTACAAACATACTTAGTATTGATTCAGTAATCCTTGAGATTGACCTTGAAAGTTGGGTAAGGTTTCTGAAGAAAAAAAATGTTTTGTATATATTATGTATATTATATATTATAGTAAAACCAAAAAGCCGCGTGGAAAGTGTCAAACACGTCGTTTAAAAGATAAATCATAAACTCGCGTTGAATGTAGACGTGTAGAATGTAGAGTTTATTTAGACACGCTTAAACCGTGTGTAGTACGAGAATACAGCCCATTGCCGTAATCTCGTATATATAGCCTACGTATTTAAACGCGGTTTTAAGCTAAACATACGTTTAACTTTGATTTTAAACTCATCGTTTAACTCAATTCTCGAGAACTTGTTAATAACTTAAACACGCGTTTAAGGGGGTGTGGACCAAAAGTACCAAAAATGTGATTTTCATAATTTTGGAGGTACAAAATCACATTTTTGGCACTTTTTGGTCTATAATTCCAAAAATAAATAAGATATTCAAAAAACAAAAATAACCTCCCTAGGGAATTTTATTAGGATTATATTAAAACTAGTATGACAAAATTTGACAAAATATATTATCTTTTCCAAAGCTAAAAAAACGTGTTTTTTATAATTTTCTTCAAAATGGTAAATTTCATGATCATGGTTGGATTCATTGAACCAACATTTCTACTTTGATATAGATTAAATAAATAGTGAAGGAGTTACACCAGTTTTACGGAAGCTATGCTGAGGGTCCACACCCCCCTTAAAACTAGGGTTTCTAACTTTAAACATGGTTATGGGGGTAGTTTAACTAGCGTTTAACTAAACTCATGCACCAACTGTATGCCTTGAATGATTCTCCAACCGTGCCCAGTGCAAGCTGAGTGCAGACCGTGTAGTCTTAAGAAATACACGTGCATTCGAAGAATTTGGTCGATTTGTAACACATTTGGGCCACAATAAATTGAATACCTGTATACAGTGAAAGCGCTTAATTAAGAAACGAGTTTAGTTAGTCACGCTTTTAAGCTAAAACCGCGTTTAGTACGAGAATACGGCCCATTGTTTTTAACTAAACGCAATTATCTAAAATTTAACACTTCTATGCTCACTGAAGAAAAAAAAGTCTAATTTAAAACATGAGTACGTGAGTAATTCAATTTAACGCGCGTTTAACTAAACTTGCGCACCAATTGTACGCCTTGAAGGATTACTCAACCGTGCCCGGTGCAAGCTGACGTGCAGATTGTGTAGTTTCAAAAATGCATGTGCATTTGAGGACTTCGGTCGATATCTATTGTAAGCCCATTTGGACCACAATAAATTAAATTTGAGATTTGCGAAGTTTAAAATCAGGGTTTAATAAACACGTTTAAAAGATAATCTCAAGTTGTAAAATAAGCTGAAAGCATAAACAATGCCCATTTCGATTTCATACAGAGACCGATTGCAACAATTATTATGCACTTCGAATCTTCTGTCCTATACTTGCAATGCATTAGTAAAGACCTATTCTGCACATTGTGTCACTGGAGCGATATTGGTTGACCAATATCCTTCCAACTTGGTCAGTTGGTTACCTGCATGAATACACTTTAAGGGTGTATTAATATGCCAATTGTATACATTATGTAGCAGTCACAAAATGCAGTAGAAACTTCTTTTTTTATTTTGTCTTTTTTAATTTTTGAAATATTTTGAAATTTCTTTAGGAATTTTTTTATTTTTTAATTTTTTAAAAAAGATCGCTATTTTTTGAGAATTTTTTGGGATTTTTAAAAAAAATTGAATTTTTTAGGAAAAAAAATTAATTGTCTCTACTTTGAAGAAAAAAAATGTTATTGATATTTTTACAATATTATGATGATTTTTGTTGATTTTTAGTTTGTTTTGATTTTTGATTTTGTCAAGTCAGATTCTCACTGCATACTAATGATAAAATTGGATGGATTTTTTCTCATGATACACAAATATATTAGTCTCGCTATGAGTTTTAAAAATATTGTGCTCGACTGCGTCTCCCACAATATATTTTTAAAACTCATAGCGCGACCAATGTCTTTGTGTATCACGCTCAATCCACACTGACAAATAATTTGGTGTCATTTTGACACTAAAACAAGTGGCTCTTTTTACTTCATTCTTTTCTTCCATCTTTTCTAACTTTCATTTCATTCAGCCAGCATGCTTATATAGGCTTTTTAAGCCTGCCCCGAGCAATTTGCTTGAGCATGGTCCCTTCAGGACCCAAGCGTGTGTCCGTATGGACCGACCGTGTAAACAAACAAATTTCAATGCATTTTTCATGGTGATACATAGGCGTGCGCAGGATTTAAAAAAACCCAAAAAAACATTTAATTGAGTATGCATGATTGACTAATCAAAGCGGTGCGAAGCACCGATAACCGCGGTAACGTGGACAGGGGAGTCTGAGGGGGATGTGCCCCCTTGGAATTGGATTCTTTTAAACATTTTCGAACCCATTTGGTGCTATTTGGTGTGTACTTTTGACCAATATTTTATTGAAAAGCCTTCACTTCATTCCCAATCAATATTGGCTTATTATCAATATCATTCAAAATTAGAATTTTGCAAAAGCAAACAACACGGCGTAAGGGTTTGAATTTCGCACCAATTAAAAAGGATTCGCGTGGAGCGTGAAAATATTGGCTGTTGTAAAAAGAAAGGTTTAAAAAACCGTTCCTGAAGACATGTTTTTAAGCTTGACTGATGTTTAGGGCCTATACAGTGAAACTAATTTGCGCTGGCGCAAAAAAAAGATTTTAACACTAAAAAAGGTCCAGAAAACGTTTCTGAAGCCATCTTGTTCTATTTGAATAACAAAGAAGTAAAAATAAATCGTGCGGAGCGCGAAAAAAATGCTATTGTAAAAAGAAAGGTTTCGAAAAAGGTTCCTGAAACCATCTTGTTCCGCTTGAATAATGAATAAACAGTGAAACTAATTTGTGCGTAGCGCGCACAAAAAAAAGTTTATGAAGGCATCTTGTTGAAATTGAATAACACAAAACAAAACAAAATCCGCGGAGCTGACAAATTTGGTTATTGTAAAAATAAAGGTTAAACAAACCGTTCCTAAAGCCATCTTGGTTTTTTGGTTATTTTAACACTAAAATGGTCTAGAAAAACGTTCATGGAACCATCTTGTTAAGCTTGAATAATTAATAATCAGTGAAACTAATTCGCGCATCTATACCCTACCGTGACAATTATGGAGAGGGGCTTGCCCCCTCCCTCTTTTTTATTTTTCCCCTTCGACCCACCCCCCCCCCCCCCCCCCCCCCCCCCCTTGGGCACGCGCCTGTGAATCCAAATCTGGTTTAAATTAAATTAAATAATGTTGATATTTTTTAAACATTTTGTGAAATGTTGAATGTCGTCTGCAGACGCCTGTCGCGTGGAAAATGTTAACGCATCTGCATAGTTGCAGTGACAATAATAATGCTCATCAATGCAATTCCGGAAAACCCCTTTTAACTGAAGACGTCGCGGTTATTATGGCGGCCATACAACACTGGTCCGACAAAACATGCATCACGTTTGTACCTCGCACTTACGAAGTCGACTATGTTGAATTTATGACTGGTGGGTAAGTAAAGCGAATGCTGCCCGATAATCTAATTTCCCCCACACACATTAAACCTATCATTGAAAAAAGAACAAACATTTTTAAATACATTTTTTGAATCAGGTTCAAACCCTAATCTTATATCATTTAGTATGTGTAAATACTGCAATTTTATTGGTTAACACGTGCGTTTAAAATCCATCCATATCGTGTAAATATCATGAAGACACGACACACGATAAATCCATATCGTCGATTTATCGCGTTTACAAGTATCTGTGTTTATGAGCGGAAATGTTCCCAGTAAATCGATCACATTCCGTCTTTGTATGAGGTGGTTGAAATCTACAATATTAACGGTGTGTACTGCGTTTGTTTAATGGAGTCTGTAAATATAAACATCAAGACGAACCTGGCTAGAAGTTATGCTTAAAATAGTAAAGTTGTGTTTTAAACCATAGGTATTTTCCGTATTGTGTGACCACACAGGAGATAAGTAATCATAGTAACAGTATCTAAGAACATTCGTGGCAAGGTAAATTTGGTTGTGGTAGGGGGGGGGGGGGGGGGGGGGGGGGGGGGCGCAAATGAAACCAAAACAAAATCAAAACACCTTTAAGCACTTTTTGACAAGAGATTTGCCAAATCTACTTTTAAACGCTGTAAATAGATAAATAAATAAATAGATAAATACTAATCCGCTTGATGCTTGATAATTTTCAGGTTCTGTGGGTCCAATATCGGTAAAATTGGAGGCAAACAAGAACTTGTACTATCTCCTCTGTGCGCAGTAAGTACTCCGTCTAACATGTAGTAGTTGTAAAGTGACTGTAGCTTTAATTATCTATAATTATAGTCCCCGAGCCCGAGAGTTTTGGCAATGTTAATTGAGTCAAATAAGGTATATAATTTCTGTAAAAATCAATGTAATGTGTTCGCCTTCATCATCCTCATCTAAATCAAGTTTTAAATAGGAATTGTTCTTTTAGGGTTTCTGGCCCCTGTAAAATGAGGTCTGATCGTTAATCTTATTGTTATTGGTGTGCTTTTCAGTTTTTGTAAGTCTCTATCTAAGTATGTTTTTAGTTCTACACTGCGATTTTTTTCCCGGGGTACAAAGGTATCAACACTTTTGGGGCACCCTAAATGTAGGCTTATATGTAATGCAGACTAATTAGGATCTGTCATAATATCGTCACATATAGATAGGGTGACAGGTGACGTCACACCGGGCAAAACGTGGCTAGTTGCCATTGTTCTTTGCCCGACAGTTTGCGCACGCATCCTGTTTTGTTTAGGACCCGTGCTTTTAAAACTCGCGCCAAAGCATTATAGATTGCAATACAGCATAGCGGACATTATTGTGGTCATATGCTGTTCCCTCAAGCGTGTATCAACAGTCCAGTCCCTTCGACCGTTGCGTTTGTTGATAAACATTGGATGTAAACAACGGTCACCTCATCTATTAGTCGGGTATCTACAGAGGGTTAGTGTGCACCCCAGGACTCCCCAAACCAACTTTTTTAACTTCCTATTATGATCCTAAGACATAATCAGGATGTTAGCAAAAATATTTTCATAATGCTAAGGGGTTATGCAAGATGGCGTCCAGCCATAACTGGTCAAATCTCATAAAATGACATAAAGCAATCAAATTGTATTGTAAAAGTAAAGTTTTAATAGTGGGATGTATGTATTAGACCACTAGACACTCATATCCAGAACTTTTGCTTTGTTACCACACCTAAATCCAAGATGGCCGCCAAAATGGCCGCCAAATTTGGTAAAATTCCATATATTGGCATATATAAACCAACATGTATGATCAGAGTATAGTTTTAACAATGGGATGTATGTGTTAGACCACTAGAAACTCAAATCTAGTATTTTTGCTTTGTTAACATACTTCAAAAACAAAATGGCCGCCAAATTAATGGTCAAAAGTGGTCAAAATTCCATAAAATAGCATAATATCAACCGAAATGTATGATCAAAATATAATTTCAATGATGGGATGTATGTATTAGACCACAAGTAACTCATATCCAGTAGTTGTGCTCTGTTAAAATAGTTCAAAATCCAAAATGGCTGCCAAAATGGCCCCCAAAATGGTTCCTAAAGTGGCTGAAAAATTGTCAAATTCCAAGAAATGGGATAATATCAACCTAAATGTATGATGAATATATAGTTTTAATGATGGGATGTATGTATTAGACCACTAGTAACTCATATCTAGTATTTTTGCTTTGTTAACATACTTAGAAATCCAAAATGGCCCCCAAAATGGATCCCAAAATGACTGAACAAATTGTCAACATTCCATAAAATGGTATATATCAACCAAAATGTATGACGAAAGTATAATTTTAACATTGGTATGTTTGTATTAGGCCACAAGTAACTCATATCCAGTATATTTGCATTGTAATAACATACTTTAAAACCAAGATGGCCACTAAAATGGCCGCTGTATATGTAAAAATAGTCTACATGAGTGTATGATAATCCAAAATAGATATTGTAAGAGTGTATATTATTACATCAAATTCACCAAATAGTATTATTCTAAACTGCTATTAAGCTATTGCTTTAGAAATAAGGCCCACCTCTGACAATTTTGATTCAGTTTCACTTTCCAAAATGGCTGCCAGAATGGATAAGTTGATGTTAAATGACCTAAAACAATGGTTTTGTACCGTACTATGTAATACCAATACCCCCAAATTAAACGTGACAGTATTCACTATATCGGCTTTATATCTTATTTTATATCTACAGCTTTTAATCCATACAGTAAACGTATTTGTATATGTGATAAGGCATAATTAAATGGTATAGACTCCATTTTGACAATGTGATCTTATTAAGATGGGCATTATAATGACCATTTCATTAAGATTACCCCCTAATGGTCAATAAAATTACCTCCAAATGGTCAAAATAATTACCACTGGTGGCCACCAATTGATCAAAATGTGGAGTCTATACCATTCAATCATACCTTGTCACTTACATATACGTTTACTGGGTGGATTAAAAACTATAGATATAATCTTTTGTTCATATCTAATGTAACACTAACAATAAAACTAATCCAGTTTTTCAGTTATTTTAACCGTTTGCAGCCATCTGATATATATATTTTTAAAATACTCAAAACTAGATCTACAGCCCCTAGACTTTATCATAGACATATTGAATGCTGTCTTATTAGATTTGGAGGCATAGTATGGTCATTTACAATACAAAACAATTGTTTTAGGTCATTTAACATCAACTTAACCACTCTGGAAGCCCTTTTGGAAGGTGATACAGAGTCAAAATTGTCACAGAGGTGGGACTTATATTTAAAAGCAATAGCTTAGCAGTTTCGAACATACTATTTGGTGAATGTGATGTAATATTATACACTTTTACAATTTCCATTGTGGATTATCATACACTCATGTAGACTATTTGTACATTTACAGCAGCCATTTTGGTGGCCATCTAGGATTTAAAGTATGTTATTACAATGCAAATATACTGGATATGAGTTACTAGTGGTCTAATACATACATCCCAATGTTTAAAACTATACTTTCATACTTTTATCATACATTTTGGTTGATATTATACCATTTTATGGAATTTCGACAATTTGTTCAGTCATTTTGGGACCCATTTTGGGGGCCATTTTGGATTTCTAAGTATGTTAACAAAGCAAAAATACTAGATATGAGTTACTAGTGGCCTAATACATACATCCCATCATTAATTAAAACTATATTTTCATCATACATTTAGGTTGATATTATCCCATTTTTTTGGAATTTGACAATTTTGCAGCCACTTTAGGAACCATTTTGGGGGCCATTTTGGCAGCCATTTAGGATTTTGAACTTTTTTAACAGAGCACAAATACTGGATATAAGTTACTTGTGGTCTAATACATACATCCCATCATTAAAATTATATTTTTATCATCCATTTCGGTTGATATTATGCTATTTTATGGCATTTTGACCACTTTTGACCATTACTTTGGCGACCATTTTGTTTTTGAAGTATCTTAACAAAGCAAAAATACTAGATTTGAGTTTCTAATGGTCTAACACATACATCCCATTGTTAAAACTATACTCTGATCATACATGTTGGTTTATATATGCCAATATATGGAATTTTACCAATTTTGGCGGCCATTTGGCGGCCATTTGGCGGCCATTTGGCGGCCATCTTGGATATAGGTGTGTTAACAAAGCAAAAGTTCTGGATATGAGTGTCTAGTGGTCTAATACATACATCCCACTATTAAAACTTTACTTTCACAGTACAATTTGATTGCTATATGTCATTTTATGAGATTTGACCAGTTATGTCGGCCATTTTGGACGCCATCTTGCATGAAAATATTTTTGCTAACATCCTGATTATGTCTTAGGATCATAATAGGAAGTAAAAAAGTTGGTTTGGGGGAGTCCGGGGGAGGGGGGGGGGGGGGTGCACACTAACCCTCTATAGATACCCGACTATATATTCTGAAATACTTTGCCAATTTTTGTGACCCGGCCCCTATCCGGCGTGTAAGCCTACTGTACAGGGTGAGTCAAAAAGACTGCAATAGTGGAACGAAGCCATTTTGTTTTCAAAACAAAAATGATCTTTAAAACTTTTTAAACGTTGCAAGAATGATGTATTTAATCTTAACTTTGTGTGAAAAAATGAAGTCGATCGCTTTTTTCGTTTGTCTTTGGTGACCCTCTTTGCTGCACAACCAAATTACCTGTTTGTCCACGAGCATTTGAAATGGCACACATTGCATTTTAATATTTGAATATCCCGCCAACAAAAAAATGGAAAATTACAGTTTTTTTTATAAACAATTAGAACATTATACGCTTTCACAGCATGGGTATGATTATGCTAACTCACATGTAAACAAGAAAGGATGCATCAAATTCCAATAACATCACAAATGAACTCAAGTTTCCAAATTTGAATGGGAGACACGTTTTGCGATCTGATGCATATTTGGGGTATCTCGTGGACAAACGTGTGAAATAGGTGCACTGGTCAAAAGGTTCACCAAAGGCAAATGGAAAATGATATTGATTTCATTTTTTCACACAAAGTAAGGATTAAATACATCATTCTTGCAACGTTTAAAAAGTTTTAAAATTCATTTTGGTTTTGAAAACAAAATGGCTTCTTTCCACTATTGCAGTCTTTTGACTCACCCTGTATACAATGCTCTTGTGATCACGGGGCTGACGTTCTTGCGTGTACTCTTTATGTTCACTACCGAGCAAAAGCATTTCCCCCCTGGAAGCTTGCAAGTTATCTCTGTGTTGTCAACAAGGTATTAAACCATCAGACCCAATTACCATTTCATTGTATTCATTGTTCATTTCATACAAATAAATCCATGTTTCCTATTCAGATTCATGATTTAAAAGCATTACAATTCATGATTTTATCGAGCAAGTCAAAATGCCAATGTAAAATCGCCGTAGTAAATCACCTCATGAATATCAATTAGCTCATTGTCAGCAGTGTAACGCTATACAGTCATCAAAAAAGTAACTATACAGGTAATAAATGGGCTTCTAACTTTAAGAATATATCTTACCTAAAAATATTAAATAAAAAAGATGTTGAAAAATTAGTCTTCTTTAAAATGAAATATTGCACGCTAGGATCGGTTGATTATTAAGTAAGTGACACTCCTAAATGTAAGGTGAAGTCCGATTTTCATTTTCACATTTTTATTTTCTACAGGCGGACCCATCTACGGGTACCTTATCGATTACCGGTAGAGCAATTGGGGGATGCACGCGCAGGTTGGACAGTCGGCCGTATTGTTCCGATGGATCAATACGCCACACACACGCTACCTGTCATACTCTCCCCCGTGTTGAAATGTGAAAATGAAATTGTGACTTAACCTTACATTTTGGATTGTCACTACTTCAATATTCAACCGATCCTAGCGTACATTATCTCATATTGAAGTAGATAAATTTTTCAACAACTTTATAAAATAATATTTTTTAGGTAAAATATATAATTTTAGAGTTAGAAGCCCATTTATTACCTGTATATAGTTACTTGTTTTGATGACTGTAGGAATTTTTAACTGAGAACAACTGGTGGGAAATCCTATATCGTCAGCCTGCTTCGATAATTGCCTAACTCATTTTTTCTAGTTTTGAGAAAACAACAAAAATAGGAAAAGTGAGTTAGGCAGTTATCGAGCAGGCTGACGATTGAATAGCACCATGAATAGTGGTGAATTCCAACAGGAGCAGTACCTGTTGGATAGAATTATATACCTTTAAGTGAAATGTGGCTTGTTATAATTATGCCTAATACGAATTAATATGACCCATTTTAAACATTTTACATAATTATTACAATCTGCCTAACTTACAATGCTGACTTAGGCAGAATTGCAATTGTGCATTTATCAACACTTTTGATTTGTCAATGACTTAGATATTATTACAGCATGTGCATAATGTAATGAAGTCATGATTTATGCAAAAAACTCAATTTCGCTGAAAAGTGAGTTAGGCAATTATCGAAGCAGGCTGACGATATGCGGAAATGTATAAATGATAGCTGGCATGCGCAGTTTATTGTTCTGACGTCGAGTTATGTTTTTGGCCGATATTAATCTTTTTTAAGGTACATCTAAAATTATTTTCAATACGATCGGGCTGAAATACCATGGAGAACAAGCAAAATTACAAATTGTGCATGCACGTAGTCCATTGTCCTACCTGCTCCAGTGATCGTAACAAAACACGTTCAATAGAATGATTCAACAGACCAGGCAAATGATCAAATCTGGAAATGTGCTATATCTGGAAATCGATTGCCTGATCTGGAAACCAATGCTGATTAAAACATAGATTTCAGCAATTATTTGTCCTATTTTTAATTTAAAAGTTAATTAGACATACCTACCATATAAGCAAGCCGGTTTCCGGAAAGGCCGCGGCACATGAGATCAGATAGCCAATGTACGTCACATAATGGAAAAATGTTTTGAATTCCAGAGGGAGCTCTTCATGTGCTTCATAGACTACGCTAAGGCCTTTGATTGTGTGAGATATTCCGCATTGTGGACAGCACTGCAAGAAATGGGAATCCCTTACCACCTCGTCCACCTAATTCGCAATCTGTATGATGGTCAAGCTGCCTGTGTGCGCACTGAGAAAGGAAATAGTGATTGGTTTGCTCTAGGTCAGGGAGTCCGTCAAGGGTGCATACTTTCATCAGCACTCTTCAACCTTTATGCAGAGTCTATAATGAGACGTGCATTGGATGATTGGCCAGGGGGGCTGTCAGTAGGTGGATACCAAATACACAATCTACGTTATGCCGATGACACCACCCTGTTTGCAACAAATATGGAAGAGATGGAGGAACTCCTGAAGAAAGTCAAGGTGGAGAGTGAGCAGCTTGGCCTACGTCTAAATGTCAGCAAGACCAAGATCATGTCCATAGGCACAGATGGTGTTGGAGAGCCTCTCATAATTGATGGTAATGAGGTGGAATCGGTCTCGAAATTCAACTTCCTTGGATCCCTGATCACCAAAGAGGGTGGTTGCAGCCAAGAGATTAGACACCGTTTAGCAATGGCCAGATCAGCAATGATCAACCTAAGCAAGATCTGGGCTGACAGAGGAATAACCAGAGCAACAAAAACCAGGCTAGTCCAAGCCCTTGTATTTCCAATTGCCATGTATGCATGTGAGACGTGGACCCTAACCAAAGCTGACAAAAACAGAATAGCTGCTTTCGAGATGTGGTGTTGGAGGCGTATGCTTCGTATCGTATGGACAATGAGAAGGACCAATGCCAGTATTATTGAAGAAATAGGGGTGTCTAAACGACTTCTTCATGCTATCAACACCCAAATGCTGAGCTACTTAGGCCATATCTCACGTCGCAAGGGTAACAACCTAGAGAAGATGATCATGCAAGGCATGATTGAAGGGAAGCGTAAGAGAGGCAGACCTCGTTCCCGGTGGATTGACCAAATAAAATTGATTAGTGGACACCCTCTCTGTGATTGTTACTCCTTTGCTGAAAATCGTTATTTGTGGCGTAGTATCTGTAAGGTCACGAGCTGTCAGTCATGACAGGACCGAACCAACCAACCAACCATATAATAACAATTTAAAAAAAAGTACCCGATGACCATTTATCATTAATTAATGCTTAATTAAATTAGTTAATTAATCAATTAATTGCTTTATTTTTAAAATGCCTCTGTCAACATTAAAACGCCACGGGATAATTAAGGTAATTATCGTTTACGCATGATTTACCAAAAAAGAGTTGGTCCAAACTTAAAATAAGGTCGTCCCGGTGCAGAAAACTGTTAATTTCGTGAACAATTTAATTTCGCAAAAATAGCTAGTGCTCAAATTCGCAAAAACAACAACCTCAAACAATGGCAGTGTATTTATAATGATATGTTGGTTAGGTTTTGATTCGCAAAAATTAAGTAACCACACAATTAAAGCATTTTTGGTAATTCACAAAAATAACTACCTGCAAGATAAGTTGATCACTACATTTCCAGATTTGGAAATCAATCCCGATTTCCAGGTTTGTTCATTTGCCTTGACTGTTCAAAGCAGTAGAGTTTCCCACTATTTCATATTCACATAGGACCGCTCAATAAACAACATTCCAAGACATAATAATAAATCCTTTTTCTACTACCACCATCTCTTCTCAATCCCAAACAATAGGGAGCTAGTCTAAGACTATCCTATTCAAATCAGCACCTTTGATTTTAGATTATCTGTCTAGGGCATGGGTAAAACAAGTGAGCTTTCTGATTACCAAAAAGGACAGATTGCTGCCCTTTTTGGTGAGAATATCCCTAAGAAAGAGATTGCAAGGCGTATAGCAATCGATGTTGGGTCAGTGCGATACAATCTGAAGAAGTTAGAGACCATCGGTTCGAAGGATAATAGGAAAAGAAGTGATCCTCGTTTAACAACACCTGCTCAAGATCAAAACCTTGTCATCAGATGCAAGCTTCTCCGTTTAAACCAGCTACTCAGTTACGGCAAGAAATGGATGATGCACCACACGTCGCAACCGTCAAACGTCGTCTTGTTGAAGCTGGTTTGGGTGTATACCGACCCAGGAAAGTCCCATGCTTAAACCTCATCATATTGCGGCAAGGACATTTCGGTAGGAACCATCTGGAGTGGGATGAGGCTGATTGGCGACAAATTTTGTGGTCAGATGAGAGCCGATATTGGTTTTTTTAAAGTGATGTCAAGGGATTTATTCGGCGGCCGATTGGAAAGTCATTGGATCCACGTTACACCAAACCAACAGTAAAGCACCAAGGCGGTGGAATCATGGTGTGGCTAGTGCTGGAGTAGGATATTTGGTGTTAATTGATGGTACCATGAATCAACATGTTTATCTTGAAGTCCTCAAAAAGGCACATGATTCCTTCTTATTTCATTTTCCAACAAGACAACGCCCCATGCCACACAGCGGGCACAGTTAAAGAGTGGTAAAAAGGATCCTACCCCAGATTTTCTGAAAGAGGAGGGATGTGACTGGGGTTTCGATATTCTACAATGGCCGGCTCAGTCCCCTGATCTTAGCCCTATAGAGAACCTTTGGGACAAGGTAGAAGAGGACCTAAAGCTCCGAAAGGTCCAACCAAAGAATAAACTTGAGTTATTCCATGAGGTTCAATATTCATGTAACTATATCAGCACTGACTACAAGCAACACGTCTGGTACAAAACTTGCCACCAAGCAAAAAGAAAAGCCATGATTAGCACTATTTAAAGAAAATCCGTTTCCAAATTCATATTTTCAACAAACTACGCGGGCAGAAAAGACCACATGCCACCTGTCACAATCAAATAGCCCGCTCGCTTAGGCACGCACATTCACTGTGTGATCAATATCCCTTTCATTCCTGCCGATTCAAGTGCCACACATGGCATTTTCCCGCCGCTGCGCTTGCATGCGTTGAAAAATGCGAATTTGTAAACGTAACAGTTTGTTATAAAATAGTGTTAATAATGGTTTATCTTTGTTGTTTTATGGCATGTTACGTGCCAAATTGTTCCGAAAAGATGCATCTCAATGTTTATCTTACCTTTTTGGACAAAATATAATCAGAAGACAGTCTGTAGGACATAAACAAAGTGTATGACTTTCTTTTGTTGAGCACTTTAGTAATAGAACAGACAGTCAATGGGTTCCCGGTGTATTTATAACTAGCCGAATTTGCGTTATTACAGCCCGATATGATTTGGCTTAAACAAGATGAAATTCTGCCAAAAACATAGTTCGACGTCAGAAAAATAACTTGATATAGCTGGAATGGTTCCTTCTGAACATATTCCAATAAACTGCGCATGCCAATTATAATTGATACATTTCTGCTCAATGGAGTTTTTCCAACACCAGTTGATCTCAGTTGAAGATTCACATAGCGTTACGCTGCCGATAATGAGCTAATTGATATTTATGAGGTGATTTACTACGGCGATTTTACATTGGCATTTTGACTTTCTCGATAAAATCATGAATTGTAATGCTTTTAAATCATGAATCTGAATAGGAAACATAAATTTAATGGTATAAAATGTACAATAAATACAATGAAATGGTAATTGGGTCTGATGGTTTAATGCTTTGTTGACAACACAGTGATAACTTGCAAACTTCCAGGGGGAATACTTTTGCGCGGCAGTGTATAAGTTAATATTAGCATCAACACTTTTGACTTGACCTAATATATATCTCACAGATTACACTGAGGTCATAGTATAGGTTATTATACTTCTTTCAAAAAGTTAGCAACTAGTAAAGGTAGCCACATTTGATGTCAATTTGAAGTATGGTAGCAAAAGAAAATACTAGAAATGACATGCTGAGGATCAGTAAAAAATATCTAGTCATTTAATTTCTGTTTTTATTCTACTTTTTGGCTGATATATGACTTTTTCTAGAATTTGGCAATCCTTGGCGACCAGTTTTTGGATAGCCATTTTAGCCGTCATCTTAAATGTGGTGTTCAGTAGCAGAATATAATTACCAGAAATGAATTTGTAAGGGTCATAAACATATATTTAATCATTCATTTTATATGTAGCTTTCATCTTATATTTTAGCCGATATATATGAATTTTCTCAATTTGACCACTTTTGGCGGCCATTTGTTTCCATTATGTCCTCCATCTTGAATGTAATGTACCTTAACAATATAAAAATGCTAGCAATGAATTTGCAATTGTCAAAACCATATTAATATAGTCATTGTATATTTGCTTTTGTTTCATATTTTAGCCGATAAATGGGAATTTTATTAATCTGACCACTTTTGCGGGAACTTTTGCGGGCAATTTTGGCAGACATTTTGTCTGCCATCTTGAATTTGATGTACATTAGCAACATTAAAATGCTAGGAATTAATTCGCAATAGTCAATAACATATATCTAGTCATTATATATAGGGGAGGATGGGGCAACTGGTCCGGTTAAGCATATTTCATGATATAAAAGATTAAAGCTCGTGTAAATATTTATGGAATTGCTATGAAAATATCACCAATGTAACTGTTTACATATAACATAATGTTAAAAATATCTAAAGGAAAGGCCATTTACCACTAACTGAAAACTTTACTTGGCACGGACCAGTTACCCCATCATTGGGGCAACTGGTCCTATATGGTCCAACGGTTAGAATACCCAGATATCAGTGAATGACAACACGGAAACTAGGCAGTTTTTTCTTTACAAACACATTTCCATATTATTTAACATGTAAAAAGGATACATGTCTCATGAAACCCATGTTTTATACAGTTTCCGTGGTTAACGTGTACATAGTAGTATACTAATGGTGTACAAAGCCATCGGAATTTTCGACTGCACATTTATTAGATAAAACGGTATGAACCTAGTTAAATGGTTATATGGTTGTGATATTCAGATGCCCCATACATTTGTCTATATATACCCCTTTCTTTAATGTTTTTATTTACTTCATATAATCATCATTTAGTACTTGTAATAATTCACCTTGATATTTAGCCAGCTTTTCATGTTACAACGGTCAATATAGGGTGCACTACACTAAATGGGGGTATCCCCTACCCTCAAGTCGGTGTTTAAAGCTAGAAGTGTGCATCACAAAATCCTCAATTTAAAAAGACTTGACAGTAATACAATTCCGTAAATTTTTGATTAAATGATTAAATGATTTTTGATTAATTATGATTAATGGGACATCACCTACATGCACCCTGACTATAAACTGTGAATATCATCTAGATAAATTTTGAGAGATCTTTCAAATTTGTGCTTTTTACTGGAAACATTGCCGATTACGGCGATATTTTCAAGCCCGTCAGAGAGGTAGTCAACTCCATGGGCGTATTTTGGAAAATCGAGCAGGCTCACCTACCTATTTTCTTCACTTTTTGGTGAGAAAATGTGATCATCTTTAAGAAACAATCACTCTACAAGGGCCAAGTTCGCAATTTAGTGGTCTAAAACAGAGTTTTATATCAGTGTTTTTGTACATATCCCTATGGAGCCTTATTTAGTGGTGTGATCCTTAAGCAATTTTCACACACCGCAAATCTCAGACCACCTGATTGTAAGCGGACTGGATCAAATTCAGCAGTCCTGCATAGTTGTATGGTGCATAGCTCAAAGTGGGAGTCTTGGGTAAAAAAAGGTCATGTATGCACCTGATTAGGGGAAACTGGGGGGGGGGGGGGGGGGGGGGGTAATACTGAGAAGCATAAAAGTAACTTACAATAAAGCTTTGAGTAAAATTTAGCCTACTTTGAAAACAATCTATGAAGTAAGCTTATAAATAAGTTTAATTTGATTCCATGCATGGGCAATATCGTGTTACGTGCCCCGTAATGGTACACGCCAATGGAATAAGCGGTGAAATGTGATGGCGTTGATTCCGTATGACGTCACAAACGGGTAAGTCAAACATGATATTGCCCATTCATGGATGATGGATGGAGAAGGCCACAATGCATGCCTGGTGCATGTACTCAGTAAACAAAACACCTAGACATTCAATTCAACAAGAATTTCTTTCAAAAGGATGACTGCTGTCCTGACAAGTATTTATTTTAAAAAGGATGGTAGCTATCCTCACAAAATGGAATATTGCTATGCTAATTTTGCTATCTTCAGTAGATAGCAGGTATCCATGCATGACAATTTCCACTCATAAATATTTATAACAACATGGAAATGTCATTAAAATGGTCATAAAATGTTCCAAATGATTCAAGGTAACTATTCCAGTACATTTCAAGTACATTCAGCACAATATCAATTTATTTAAGGGTGCACTGCACTAAATGGGGTATCCCCTACCCTTAAGTCAGTGTTTAAAGCTAGAATCGGAAAGTGTGCATCACAAAATCCTCAATTTAAAAAGGCTTGACAGTAATACAATTCCGTAAATGCCTATGATTTTTGATTAATTATGATTAATGGGACATCACCTACATGCACCCTGACTATAAACTGTGTATATCATCTAGATAAATTTTGAGAGGTCTTTCAAATTTGTGCTTTTTACTGGAAACATTGCCGATTACGGCGATATTTTCAAGCCCGTCAGAGAGGTAGTCAACTCCATGGGCGTATTTTGGAAAATCGAGCAGGCTCACCTACCTATTTTCTTTACTTTTTGGTGAGAAAATGTGATCATCTTGAAGAAAAAATCACTCTACAAGGTCCAATTTCGCAATTTAGTGGTCTAAAACAGAGTTTTATATCAGTGTTTTTGTACATATCCCTATGGAGCCCTATTTAGTGGTGTGATCCCTATACACAAAAAGCAGTGGATAAAATACATAAATCATGATATTTCGTCATTGAAAATACCTTTACAGACACCATTCAAAATATAATAAGGATGTAATTTATAATACCGAGGTTGTATAACCATTCTAAAGCAATTTCATGTCATATTGTAATCCTTCAATAGCAGAAATAGTGGTATTAGACCCAAAATGCCCCAAAATGTCTAAGAACTAGAAAGAATGTGAATTATTTCATATTCTATTCACATTTCAATACCGAGTCATGTTTTATTGACACTAACACCTAATTTTCAAAAGGAATTTTACAATTTTGATTAAGTTTTTGAAGGCGGACCAGTTGCCCCATACCCCTTTGGACCACTTGCCCCAACAAATGACTCAGCCCTTTGTTTGGAGATGAAACATTATTCAAACACGCCTGTGACGTAATAAATGTTACGCCAAAATGTTTTAAAACATACCTCCAATTGTCATAATAATCAATAACACCAATACATTTCAGAAAAAAGGCAAAACTGCATTTTTTGTTTTTAGCCATTACACAGTTTTCTGTAGCCAGCGAGTATCTTTGAATTCGCAATTATTACGGCGTTCGAGTGTCTTTAGATAAAATAAGAATTGGTGTACTTTGTTATTTGCAAATTCATAAACTAATAACTCTACCAAATGAATACCCGTGATAATGATTCAAGTTGAAGCATTCTTTAAATGATAATATTGATCGGAAATCCAAACCACCAATGTCCCAAATTAGCAGCATGCGCCGTTTTACGGTCATTACAACCACAACCTAGGGTTTAATAATATTTCGGAAAGTCCTTGAGCACACTACAATATAGCACCCATCAAATGCAATATGCACTTAGCATCTTAAGACGACTGTACTGCATATATATATTTACTGTTGCATATCTATCAATCATATAAAGTACATTAAACATGATTTAAACCCATCTTCATATATCGCCTATACTATTTGTGAATTTTCAATCAGTCACTCAAGAAGGTGGCTTCAAAGATCTGGAGAATATCACATGTGTAAATACCTTAAACATGCTAAAGTTGCAAATGATTTGGAATGTAGAAGGTAAGGATATATGTCAAGTTTCGACATAAAGTCGCACTGTTCAAAAAAAGCAGTATGCCCATACAATTACAAAATCCTTCATTTTGGACTATGTTTTTGTCTTATATTTGAGTCGATAAAGTGTACTTTCGTACGATCGTCTCCGCAAATTCCATGTAATATAATTTGTCATGGTGAACGTTGGGTGTTTTGTTTTACTGATAACAAGAGATAGTTTCATGTTGGACTAAATTAAGTGTACTTTTAATTCACATTCGAGTAATCTATGATTATTGTATCGTAAAAAAATTTAAAAATAAGGAAAAAATCACTTAAAACATTTTCGCCACGCGGCATGATGTTGTATAAGCAACACATCTTGAAAACTCATTATCTATGGTATGTTCTATTTTTAAACAAAAAATCTGAATTTTTGTGTTTGTCAATTAGAAAGACCTTCACAATCGATGCCGCGCCAGCCAACTAGGAAGGGGCTATATCTTGCTAGGCGTCCCATACGGAATAAACCGTGTACTACGACATGTACGACAACACATTTTAATTGATATGAGCATGTGCACATCAGTTACGGGACGTCTAGCAAGACATTGCCTAGGAAGGGAGGGATTTGGCGGTGTTTTGACGTATCCTGATGAACGTTGCTTAAGGTATATATAGGTAATGTCGACGGTGTGCGGTGGAAATCTGATGTGGCGTGTTATAGGGGGGGGGGGGGTGGTGGGTGGTCGGAGGCGGGGGGGGGGGGGGGGGGGGGTGGGGGCACTGGCGGTGAACGGATGCGCATCTCTGGCCGTAGAGGAAATAATGCTTACTAGGTATCAGGTATGGGTAATAAATTGGCTGGCGGAGGACATTACATACGCACATCAGACTTAGAGGCAATGTTAGCGGGAAGGGGGGGGGGGGGGGGGGGGGTAGGGCGATCGTCACCGGTGCCGGACCGATGCAAGCGTCGGCTTAGAGGCAATTTCATTTTAAGTTAGGCCTATTGTTAAGCGAGGGGAGAAATGTGAATCAGAACTTGAATTTTATAAAAAATCACACGGTTTTTGTGCAAGTTGATCATACCAAAACACTGACAGAACACCCCCTTTTTTCTTCAATTTATTTCACCCGTGCTGACCAGCAAAATCAATGTAAAATCAGAGCATTGAATTACGCGAAACATTTAACGCAATCAGCGCCCGCCCGCGACTTAACTGCGATGAGCTTGTAATTAAAAATAATGGTGAAACACCAGTAGGCCTACTCGCTATTAAATTCTGCCTGCAACTGAATATCACACCTACCCCCACCCCAACACCACCCCACCCAACCCACCCACCCACCCAACCACCAAACCACCCACCCACCCACCCACCCAACCACCCCCACCCCACCACCACCACCAGACTCCCACCCAACTCGACATTTAACTCAATCAACGCCCGCGAATAATGGTCAAATATCAGTAGTCCTACTCGCTATTAAATTCTGCTTGCCACTGACTATCCCCGGGGACTATCCCACCGACCCCTCCCCCTCCCCCAAACATCAACCAACCCAACCACTACCAAACCCCCACCCCAACCACCATCCAACCCCTCCCACCAAACCAACCCGACATGTCTTTACAGTCTCTCTGTGCCAATTACGATTGCTTGCACTAGAGTTTTCGTCTTTTTTGAACTGTTTTACAATTAGAAGTAATCCAAAATGACATAGTGGAAACAAACTTGGACTCTGTCGAGTCCAGGATCAAAATATTCACTGATTGATATAGTTATTTGTTATATTTGTTGATGATGTTGTTGTTGTCATTGGTGTTGTTGTTATTATTGTTTTTTGTTGTTTTTGTGTGAATTTCTGTCATTGTAAGCGGTGGTTTTATGTCTGAGACTATATTGTTATATTGATCTAACCGCATTATACTATTGTCTTACGCAGATTGGTAACGCTGTTCACGAGATTGGACACGCTATTAGCTTTTGGCACGAACATTCGCGACCAGATCGTGATGATTACATCATTGTGGACTATAAAAATATCAATCCGGCTCATGTACGCAATTTTGATAAGACCACATCCGTAGAGTAAAGTTTTTTAAAGTACCTCGTTAAGCCAACGTCGGCTTAGAAAGAACAAAATAATCTGATAGACGTCGCCATATTGATCGAATCTTATGACGAAACAGTTACGATATGTCCGCATCTCTGTCATGTCTGTTTCATGTATTGATATTTTCGATTGATGTATTGAATTCCTGCGTGATTACGTGCAGTGACCTGTTGCTGATGAGGCAGTTTTAGTTACGATGACGTCACAATATTGGGTGTGGCTATCCCATCAGCACTTTCGGCACAGACAAACGGGCACGAATTTCAAATGATCACAGGTTGGGATGTGCAGTTTAAAATAGTTTTATTGAATATGATAGCTCTGTGTTCAATTAAACTGGTCAATATACATTAGATTTCTAATTTCCTACCATATAATGCTTGGTTTCATGAATAGGACTGTTGATAGAGGGCTCATGCCATGAGGTAATCATGTTCATGGTTAGTGTGATGGTGCCCCTCGGGGATTGCTAGGGCAAGTTTTTGATCTGCGGACAGGATGCCGCGGCACTACTGAAGCGAAATAATGAGAATCACACATTTTTTGACAGAATGTACTTCATTCTCATTAAAATTGAAAATGCTTCAAAATTTCAAAGACAGATCACATGATAACATAACAAAGGCCGTGGAAAGACACGTGTCATGTTTGTAGAGGGTATAACCGAGTATAAGTTGTCTAGAGGGTATTGTGGACATTTAAAACTCTTTACATTTTACTTTGGCAGCGATACATTTTGAGAGGGGCGCAACCCCGAGGTCTAAAGTTAAATGTTATGAATTATCGAACCTTTTCAATATCATTACCCTAATTTCTAAACGTACTTTATTTTTGATATATCAAATCTTTTTGACCCCTCCCTTTCGTAATACTGGACTCAAAACCTTTTTGACCCTGGCTTTTTGTATACTACATTTGGTTTCGATTCCCCCCAACTGACGTTTTAAATCGGATGTAGGTAAAAATATTTAAAATGTATCTGAATCGGTGTAATTCCGATTGATAGTCAGAGGTAGTGGACGCGGTTCCCCTGTCCGCCCTCCACCCTTTGGACACGCCACTGCTTTTCACCTGAACTTGGAATTGAACTCAGGTCTCGAACAGCCCGATGAACATGGACTCACACTCGGCCCTTGTGGGAATGCACTTGGTGATGAACTTACATTAATAATAGAGATTCCCTGCACACATGTCCGTTTGTTCAGACTCACCCCACACTGTGGAGAGGTACGCCTGCTGGCTGATGGCTGCCGCACCTGCCCCGGCACCCACCCGTACAGATGGGGATCCTCTTTATTTGTATGCCGAAACGATATTGTTTGAATTGTTACATTTTTCTGAACAATGAATAACTGATGTGTACAAGTATAGGTGTCATGGGGCGAAGTTCCCTGAATATTAATGAGTGTTAACACTTTTTTGAACGCTCCCTAGCCGCAGTGGTCAGTCTGAATGGTGCACACTGCTGGCAAATGGCATACATACATATTCACAAGGTAGGAATACCTGTTTGTTTTTATTAGAAATAAACTCAAGGTTTTTACCTGGGGTTGCGGCAAAATTACGGTACTGCGCCCTTAGTGAAATGGTTGAGTTTCCTCGACGTTATGGGTCTATAGTTGATAGTCAAACTCATGCACATTACATTTGTATTTATCTACTTTTAATCAAGGCTTTTAGCATTAATGGCAAGGATACTATAATCCCGCTCGATCGGAGTTATATGGAGAAAATGGGGCAACGCAACGATCTCTCAGATGCTGATATCCAATTAGCACATGCTATGTACTGTGAGTGAGTATTCAATCATAAGAGAGTATTATAGGTATTCGAAAACAAAACAACCGAGTAGGTACTAAACAACAAAAATCATTAGCGTAAATATATTGCTGTTCATTCCCTTCTGTTGGTTTAATTTATTAATCGTAAACATTTACAACTTATACACAGGGGTAGTAGAAAAGGTGTCTGAGCATGCAGCCATGATTCCTATATACTTCTTAAGAAAATATTCCATATTCAAGAAATGGCTGTATGAATAAAGATTCTGTTTATTTTTTCCCAGTCAACCATAATTCAATTAGAGGCGTGATTTAACAAACTTTCGAAAATAAATTATAGGATTATAAATGCGTATCTGAATGAACGCGGGCTAATGTTGGTGTATGATTGAAGAATGGCACGACCCCGTAGGGGAGTGTTATTGGGAGCATATCTACATTTGCGCAAGTGCATTGAATGTTTCATTTGTTCGTGAAAAAACCCACATACGCATGAATTGACCTAATTCATACACGGCAATAATAATCAAAATGTGCAATTTTGTGCATACTTCTTCTAGTCTGTTTAATATACATGTAATTTCAAAGACATCAAAACTTGTCAACAAGTTTGGTGTCACCCGCAGTCGTCGGCGAACCCGTGCTGCGTGAACAATGTATCAAATTAAAGTGCGTGGTGCGCAATTAAATATACGGCGCGAGCGCGGATTGTAATTAGACACTTTCAATACGATTGGCGTAGTTTAGTTTCCTGCTTTCTGATTGGTTCGAAACTACTAAGATTCTATGAATGTTTGATATTATTGACTATTATTGAATCTACTAGCCAACAATGTAAATCCTCTTACCGAGTAATACTATTTGTTTTGTTTTCAGAATGAATTGACCCGGTTTTAGCCGCCATGAAGGGAACCTTTTTGAATGCATTAGTTGAAATGAGCGATCCAGAACGATAAGATTATATTATTCAATGAACATGATTAATGTTTTAATAACTATCGCATTTACGATGCGCTATGACATTCGAAATCCATATCTCCCTCATGTTAGACAATACCTTAATTTTACCAATAGGGAGTGTGTGAATTTCAAATGGGGTTCCTGGTCCTGCATGATGGGTGACCTCATTTTGATACATTCCCTGTGTGAACAACCTGGTATCCCATAGAACTTAAAAATACCAATATTGTATATGTCAGTTTTATTGCGCTTTATTCCGTAATGATGTATATCCTTGGTGTAAGACATTCAGAAGTTAGACTAGTGTAAAGACCCCGTTACGGAATAAAGATGTATAATCCTTTAACCCTAACCACAGGCCACAGTAAATATCAGCTGTGCCGCGTGCTTTACGCGAGCTGTCAAATGGTCTCGAAAAAGTTCAATATCTCGAGCTCGCCCGTTAGCGCAATCAGTTAGTCGTCTGCGCGGGCGGCCCGCGAAATTCTTTACCGTAAACCAACATTTGAATAGGCTAGTTAAAATGCGTAATAATAACATCGTAGCGCGGGCGTAGTTCACAGAATGCTCGCTGTACGCTATACATATTCGACTTACGCACGTTCTATTGTATTATAAACTGCTCACAAAAAGTTAGGAAACTTTTTGTAATCAAGTATATTTTTATTATTTATTACCCTCTTTGTATCTGTTATATATCAATGGAAAGCTGAAGTGTTCCTCTTCAAAAATATACCACATTTGCAATGATTTCATGTGCTGAACTTGGCCACATGAATGAGAATGAGGCAAAGTCACAAATCAAATGTGCCAAAATTACCGTTATCTGTGCTAAACAGTCAATAGGTAATGATCAATAATCAAACTGGTCATGCTTGAGAAACATGAATGGTTTACACAAAGATTTGCACCAGTGAGCACAACACACACAAGTTAACCCTCATCTCTTTAGAAAACCATTATTTGGGTATTTGCAAGACTGGGGACAACAATGACTCCAGGTGAAAGGTCATGAAGGTAAGTGATGAAAGGTTTGGCCAGGCGATTGAATCTCACAATCTGTGCATTGTTTAGATTTGGCCCATAAAATAGCGCACTCTATAACAGTTGCGACAAGCGATTAAGCAATCATAGTTGGGGCTGTTAAGCCATCACAGGGAAGGTTTAGTTCACATTCGTCTAAAAGCACCAAATTTGGCCCATATGTTGCTCATACCATACTCTTTGATTTTTGATGGATGCCAAAATTGGAGCCTTCTGGGACGGCCATATTGGCCATTCCAATATGGCCGCCATACTGGGGAAGCAAAAATTCAAATTGCTTCAAATAGCTGAAAATTGTTTGTCTGACCACCAGGACCACTTCCGATGTGTGGTTACTGAGATATTGAGCAAAACGTGAAAAGGTCGTTGACCTTTGCTTTTGGGCGTATATAGGCGTATGATAGGGATTGTGACCTTTCGACCCTGTAAAAGGCACAAAACGACTCCAGGTGGTAACAATTACCATTTCTTGAACCATTGTGATCTGACGAACAATTTGACAAAATCGGAGCATGTTCAAATTTTGACCCCCAAAAGCAAAGGTCAACGACCTTTTCACGTTTTGCTCACCTCAGTAACCACACATCGGACAGAACAATTTGGTATGCTTGTCAGTTTAATTGAAGCAATTTGAATTTTTGATCCCCCAGTATGGCGGCCATATTGGAATTGGCCAATATGGCCGTCCCTCCCAGAAGGCTCCAATTTTGGCATCCATCAAAAATCAAAAGAGTATCATGGTTCGAGCAACATATGGGTCCAATTTGGTGTTTTTAGAAGAATGTGAACTAAATAATCCCTTGGCCCCCAACTATTTGGAAATGATAGCGCGCCACCTATACCAGTTGCGACAAACTATTAAGGTCAAGAGAATCGGGGTTTTGTCTTGGAGTTTCTTATCCCTTTATCCCTGGTTTGGCCTACAACTTGTACATTTTTCTGAGACACGGTAAACGTTTTGCAGTTTCAATATGCCGCGTTTAACAGATTTGGAGAGAGCCCCCATGCCATTACCTATCACATATAACGGTAATTTTGGCACATTTGATTTGTGACTCCACCTCATTCCTATTCATGTGGCCAAGTCCAGCAACATGTCATCATTGCACATTTGGCATCATTTTAAAGAAGAATACTTCAGCTTTCCATTGATATGCAACGTAATACAAGAGGGTAATCAATAATAAAACTGTACTTGATTAAAAAAAGTTTCCTAACTTTGTGTGAGCAGTTTATATATTGTTAAAACATATTAGCTTCATTCCGTAAAAATCATATCGATTGAAATTCCAATCGGTGTCAGCCAAATCCTCGTGGTCTAATGGTCACAGGTCACTAAGGCATATCAAATAAGGTGGGGCCGTTTCAAAAATCCTTAAAATCGTGATACGTGTCTCTATTTTAACACCCAATCCTGGTAGTCCGTTACAGTAACTACTGTAAAAGACGGGAGAATTCCACTACAGTTTTACTGTGTCTGTGTTATAACATGCAAACATATGTTACAGTCCGCTACAGTTATTAATGTGCATGGTGTCAGTGTTATCTAATTGAAAACACTTCCGCCGCACTTGCACGGAATAAATCGCAATAACACTAAAGAAAATAGTTTAAGAATGTTGGATATCCGATATTTATTGTTTAAGATTGTTGCATATCCAATATTTATAGTTTAAGATTGTTGGATATCCAATACTTATAGTTTATGATTGTACCCCCGGAGTGTTTTGGCATATGATTATGTATCAATATCATTTCAAAGGTGTCAAATATAAAATCCGTACAGTATACGTATTTGTACGTATACTGTCATTGTCAGTGTTATTGCGCTTTATTCCGTTGAGGGCGCTAACACCCTGTAACACAGGGACAGTAACAACTGTAATATACCGTAACATATGTTTGCATGTTATAACACAGACACAGTAAAACTGTAGTGGAATTCTCCCGTCTTTTACAGTAGTTACTGTAACGGACTACCAGGATTGGGTGATTTTAAATAGAAGTTGTCAAGAAAACATAGCATTTTTGATATCATATTAAAGACAATTTATCCAGCTACCGAATAAAAAAAGGATTAAAGCCACATGTTTCGCAACAGTGAAGTTATCAATCTAAACGTCGAGTGAGTCAAGGGTGGAGCCGGTGGATGTGGCGCCCATAGCTTTATACATAAAATTGGGGAAAAATAGAAATATTTGAAGGCTTGTTATGCGAGATCTATAAAAAGCAGAGTTGTCAAATTTTGATATTGTGTGCTGTAAAGTGCACATTTTAATTACTGCACTGAAAATCAAGGTTATGTTGAGTAATTATAGCCGTTTTAGCTTGGTATTTTAGATGATCTTCAGTATATAATGTAGTAACTATGCATGATAAATAAAACATACAATTGCACAAATGTCATTTTGTAATTCAATTGTTCTTCTATTTGAGTCAGATGGTATGAAGGGCATTATGCATGGCTGAATGCACTTCCATATCTTATCACAAAGTGAAACAAACCTTTGTATACCAGGCGCGGATTACGGGGGGGGGGGGGGGGGGGGGGGGGGGGGGGCGGAGGGGGCGCTTCTGACTTCTGACTGAGGGGGCACATCCCCCTCAGATACCCCATGAATATTTAAATCAAGAATATATATCACTTATGCTCAACTTCTTTCGTGCATTGAAAAAAAATATTTAAAAATGTTGGAAATGAAGAGGTGGCTTTTCAATTTTTTTTGTGGTCAAAAGTATACACCAGATCGCACCAAATGAGTTCGAAAATTGAAAAAAAAATTCTACTTCAGTCAGACTCCCCCTGTTCGAGCTTTTAAATCATGTATATTTAAATCAAGAATATATATCAGTTATGCTCAACTTCTTTCGTGTATTGATAAAAAACCAAATATTTATTGGAAATGAAGAGGTGGCTTTTCAATAAAATTGTGGTCAAAAGTATACACCAGATCGCACCAAATGAGTTTGAGAATTGAAACATTTTCTACTTCTCAGGGGGGCACATCCCCCCTCAGACTCCCCCCTGTTCAAGCTTTTAAACCATGTATATTTAAATCAAGAACATATATCAGTTATGCTCAACTTCTTTCGTGTATTGATAAATAACAAACTATTTATTGGAAATGAAGAGGTGGCTTTTCAATAAAATTTTAGTCAAAAGTATACACCAGATTGCACCAAATGAGTTTGAAAATTGAAAATTCTTCTACTTCGGAGGGGGCCACATCCCCCTCAGATTCCCCCTGTCCGAGCAGAGCTCGGATAGTCCACCACCACAAAATTCACGATTTGTCATCTTCTTTTCAGCCCCCCGGTAAACTCAATCTCTGGCTCCGCCCCTGTATACAGCTGCTGGGTGCACATCAATTCAAAGCAGGGTTTCAGTTTCAAGATTCAAGATCAATAAATGAGCATTGATTCGTGCTTGGGTGTCAAGATCTGAATGTTTTTATACCCACAGGATTTTGATTAGCTCTATTATGTTTGCATGCGGGCTGTTTGAAAATCATACCGTAACATGTGCTGTGCAAAAAAAGACAGAAGGTGCGTAGATATGGCTGCAAAAGGATATTGAAATGCCTTGTTTGTGGCAAACAGCTTCAACGTAAGTCTTTCGCAAGACATGTCGAGAGTCATGAAGGTAGAAAGCATATTTGTAGGGAATGCAATAAAGACTTCTCAAGAAAAAGCAGCCTTCAACGACATGTAAAGTCTCATCTGGTATGTACAAGTTCTGACCAGTTTCACATCTGTGACGTTTGTGGCAAAATGTACAGGGATAAATCAAATCTTAAACGGCATTTGAAAGCCATAGAAATGAATCTGTTCAATGTGCAAAACAATTTATGTCACCCTGTATGGTTCAACATTTCAAAACAAGTGATTTGCTCATCCGAGCTATCTTTTGCTTTGGTTTGTATTTGTTTTTAATTAGTCAAGTCAAAACAAAACAAAACTCACAATATCCAACAAAAACATGCTCAAATCCATAACTTTGGATTTAATTTTGATCACCCTGTATCTATTTAACCTAGACAGATGGTGACTATTGTTTGTATTATTTATACAGCACCAATATTGGTGTAGCAGAACCAAGTTGTTTGTTGTTGTTTATTGTCATGCTTTTCATGCAATAGGCTAATTACTATACAATGGCTAATTATAAATTTTGACTTTTTATTGTTCCACCCTATATATTTCAACACACCCTGTATAATTTGGTTTGAAAATATAACCATATAAATCCCTGATCTATAGGCTTTTTAAAAATGTATACTTTTATAGGTCTCTGGACTAAACAATAAATGATATTTTCTGTTAAAACAAAACAGGCGCATTTAGACATATTTTCTGGTGTGAAACATTTTTGTTTACCTGTTGGTGACTACTGACCTAAAGGCTATGGAACATGTCTTATGAACGAAAGGTTACTGGTTCGAATCCCGGTATCGTAGAATTTTGCGTTAAACCTTGTCTGATATTTTTTTCGAAACAGGATATAATGTAAGTACAAGTGCAAAACATTTGTATACATTTGTATACATACAAAAAATATCGCGGGCGGCCCGGGCGAACAGTGATCTTCTCCGCCAAATTTGACCAATTTTCTCTCATGATAGTTTAATTGTCAAAAACACGATTAGGAAGTTAGGATTGATCCGTCAATTTTTGTTCTAGGTTAATTCCGTGCTGTCTTACACCAATAATAAATCAGCAATATTTACGGAATAAAGATAAGCTGATGTCACATATGATCAGATTATGAAGCATTGTAACAGATTGTATTTATTGCGCTTTATTCCGTAAATGAGGGCGCTATTTTACACCTGTGCTAATGATTAATCAGAATATGAAGCATGATAAACTGAATTTTGTCAGTTTATGGGAGATCCGCCTGGTATGGAAGATTAAGATCATGTCTTCCATAGAGGGTGTATATGGAATTCAGCTGGTATATCCTAATATTATAATGTTCATTTTCGAAGAAACTTGGTTATTACTATTAGTGGATTGTGAAATGCATATTTCAAGTTGAATTTCAAATGTAATTGATTCAACACCGTATGTACATTTAATTTTTTTAAATTCCGGTGGGTTTCAAGAAAGTCATATGTTCCGGACAAAAGACTGACGCAATATACTATCATGTAAGTGCAATACGAGCGTATAGTTGTATTTCTATTATGGTTTTCCTTCGTGAGTTCCTTTTCATTGACAAATATGTATCGAAATCAGAAGATCTGTTAATGTAAACAATGTATTAATATCTCGAAACAAGAACGGGAATACCAAAGTTATAGATTGTTGTTGTATGTCGTACGCCCAATCTGAACGTTCATGTTAGTGCAAGTAAAGGTGCGTTCATACTCGCGTCGTTGCGTATCGGTCGACGTCGACGGACAAAAGTTGACATTGCTTCAACTCGCGCACCGATATCCGTCGACGTCGGCCGATGCGCAACGACGCGAGTATGAACGCACCTTAAGGTGTATGTCCACTATAACGTCATCCTAAGTTGCACTATGTCTTACTATTGTTTTAAGATGCATTAATAAAAGTATGACGTTACAATCATCAACATTTAAATGATTGTTATAATTAATGACCCTAGATACCTATCTATTTGTGGACATTTTGTAATTAATAACCCAATGGCCATACCACTATTAATACAGGGTGAATCAAAAAGAAAAATTGTACAGAGATTGAAACGGCCATTTGACCTTGATGCGTGTATAGAATCATGGGATTTACACATGTAAGACATTAAGATGTGTCTGTTACTGTAGCATGACTTGAGTGTGAAAACGGTGGCCATACAAATTGAAAACATCGTTAAAGACCTAAATGTCAACAAAGAGAACTAATACTGCTATTTTAAATTGCAAGGAAGCTAACATTTCATTTTATGTGTTACAAAACGTTAGTACCCATTCAGTGAGGTGTTAATCACCGATCCTTTGTCACTCCTTTTAACAATAGAAAAACGATCGCGCTTTCCCCGAACTTTTCTCTACGTGTGTTTGGGCAAGAGCCCTGACATAATGGGACATAGCGTTATTGAGTGTAAGAGCCTCTTTATTTATTTATTTCTCATAAATTGAATGATATTTAAGAAAGTTGGTCCTGAGATTAACATACTTCATCATCATCATCCTTCGGCTGCGGAGCAGGCGACCACAAGTTTTCTCCAAGCACGGCGATCTGTAGCAAGAGTGGCTATCTGACGTTCTTGAAACATGCCTTCATTGTCACCAAGTAAGCGTTGTATGTACTTCAAGTATGATGTGCTTGGACGACCAGGTCTCCTTCGGCCATGTGTTGGTATGTAAGTGGCATACATTCTAGCAGGCTCTTCATCAGGGAGACGGAGAATATGTCCAAGAAATCTCAGCTGGCGACTTTTTACTCGGTTGATAAGAGGCTCGGTCTTGGTCATGTCATAAATGGTGGTGTTCGGGACATGATCCATGCGTTTGATGTTAAGCATTATCCTGTAGCAAGAGGTAGCATAGGCATTTATTTTACACTCCATATCTTGAGATATCACCCAGGATTCACAGCCATACAGCAACATCGTCACACAGGTGGTGCTAAATAATTTCACTTTTGTCGCGATAGCTACTTGAGGACTCCTCCACAGGTGTTCCAACTTCCAGAATGCGCACCATGCCAATGCCCTGCGTCTTTTAAGGTCACTTGCACCCGATGCCATCATAGAGCCCAGATATCTGAAATCCGTCACATGGCTGATGGTTTCCCCATAGACCTGTAGTGTTGGGTGAGGATTGCAGTTGGCCGTCATATACTCCGTTTTGGGAACGCTAATGATGAGGCCAAGGTCTTTTGCTGCTGCAGCAGCTTTTGTCAGCTGGGTCTGAGCTCGTGGAATTGTGGTCTCAAGTAAGGCAATATCATCAGCAAAATCAAGGTCGTTTAGAACAACGGCGGGATGACGTCTAGAGCGACGCTGATGTGTCACAACTCCCGAGTCAAGGTCAAATGTGGCTTTCTTCAATAGATAGTCTACCAGTATCACAAATAGGAATGGAGCTAGGACATCACCTTGTAGCACTCCAGTGGAGACAGCAAAAGGATCTGAGATGCTGCCATCTACCATCACAGCACTTTTCGAGTTGTTGTACATCACACCTATGGCATCTAAAAGAGGTTTTGGTATTCCATAATGTCGCAGCACTGCAAACATGACTTCCCTGTTTATTGTGTCGAAAGCTTTCTTGAAGTCTATGAATGTGACTGTGAGAGGTAACTGATGGTCCTTGAACACTTCCATAATCCTCCTGAGGATATGGATTTGCTGTGCACAGCTTCTTCCAGGACGGAAGCCAGCCTGGTTGTTTCTCAAGATGGGGTCGACATGATCTCTAATTCTGTTTAGCAGGATCTTGTTATACACCTTGGCTGCAATTGACAGTAGCGATATTCCTCTATAATTCGTCATTTGAGATAGGTCTCCCTTCTTTGGTAGAGGTACAATAACGCTGGTGGTAAATTGGTTGGGTGGTTTAAGAGTAGTGTAGACTTCCATGCAAAATCCATGGACAACATTGACCAAAGCTTCACCGCCATCTTGGAGTGCTTCTGATGTGATTGCACAGTCAAGACCCGCAGCTTTGTTGGGCTTCATTTGACTTATTGCTTCCTGAGTCTCTTGATGTGTGGGAGGGTTAATTAGGATTGGTAGATCCTGGGCAGCAGGTGAAGGTAGATTGGATGGAGTTTGACCGCTGTCATTATTTAGCAATGAACTGAAGTACTTCTTCCATTCGGCAAGCAGGTCTTTGTCATTTTTTGGGGTGGTACCATCTCTTTTTTTAACCTTGACACTGGACTTTCTGTCTTTCCCAGAGAGATCATGGATGATTTTCCAAGTGGTGGAATAGTCGCCCTTTGAGTCAGCCAGTTGAAGATCTTCCATTTGTTGGTTGAGCATGGATGATTTGTCTGCTTTGTAAGAATCATTCAAATGAGCATTAAGCCTTTTCCATCGTTCCCTGGATTGCCGTGACTTTGAGACAAGGTAGCGTCTTTTAGCCTCATCCCTCTCAGACTTTAGCTAAATGGTCTTGTCGGTCACCCAGTTTGGCATGCCATGAGCTTCACGTTTGCCAACAACTTTCTCAGCTGCTTCTGACACTGCTTTCTCAAATTGTTGGTATCTCTCAGTTATCGGTGTGGATGTGTCGTTGCACTCGAGGATTTCGAATCTGTTTGATAGCTCAATCTGAAATAGCTCTTTCGTGGCAGCATTCTTCAGCTTTTTCCAGTCAAACCTCGGTCTCTTGCAGGGTTTCCCTTTGGTGGATCTTAGGCTGCACCTAAGCTTGATGCTGAGGATCCGGTGATCGGAGTCTACTTCCACCGAGTTGTAGGCTCTGCAGTTCCTTAAGGAGTTAGTCCACTTGCTGTTTAGTAGAATGTGGTCCAGCTGATGTTTTGACCCGGATGGGTGCATCCATGTCCATGATCAGACCCGCCCCCCTCTTCATCTATGAGATCATTAACAGGATTTTCCAATTGGGACCAATCTTGACCAAAAAAAACACATGCATGATTATGAACCTAGCCAAGATTGCAAATCTAAACAGACCCGACTCAAATTGGGACCCAGCGGGCACCCTCCCCATTAGAAGGTTATGAAGAAAAATAACATTCCCTTTTAGCCCGGTCGTTTAAGCTTGTTTTCCTGGTCGTTTGAGCTGATCTTCCCGATCAAAGTCGTCATAGTATGCAATCTTCTACTGACCCCCTACCCCCGGGAAATACATTAACCAATTCGCTCTTCCTTCAATATTAGTAAATTATATGAATTGATGTCTATATAAATGTTATACAAAGTTGTGGTGAAATGTGATGAATTCTGTCGTCGTCGGAACCCATTAAGAACTGGGTCATGTTCATGCTTTGAGGCATTCGCTCTTCCTTCCATATTAGTACAGGGTGTCTCAATAAAAACCATGCACGTGTTTACCCAACTTATTGGCCATGAACTTCTATAATTTGGTGTAACAATTGTATACATATTAATAGACTAGGCAAAGAAAGGGAAGAAAAAGGAGAAAAGAGAAGAAAAAAGGGAAAGGAGAAAAGGAAAAGGAGAAAAAGGAAAAGGAGTAAAAGGAAGTGAGGAAAAGGAAAATCCACAATGCGTTTACCGGGCTATAACGGCTATTTAATTGAAGACGTGTGCGCAGGAAGTCAATAAGTCCATTTATGTCCAAATTGAGTTAAACATGGTTTTGGGCATCTTTAGGGGTAAGAAACATGGGACTATTACTGATTTTTTAAATTTGAGACTTTTAAATATGTCACCAATGTCAGTGCAAGAAGTATGTACGTAAGTCCACCCATTATGGAATACCGGTATCCCGTTATAGAGTTTTCCCCTAAACTTTTCTCGGTTCCTATCACTCTGACGTCCTGGTACCAACAATACGTACATATAGCCATCGATTGTGGGCATTCTGTTATCTCTAAATCATGCTAATTATCACTTAGAGGCTGTCGGCGTTTCGCTTCCGTAATGCCGTAATAAAATTTGACCCCTAAACGCGTAAAACAGCAGGATTTTGTCAAAAAAAACCCACTTTTTCTTGAAAAATCCCCAGCCTATTTATTGAAGAAAAAAAATGTTTTCCCTTGCAAACGTGTTAATAAGCGTGTAACGCGGCTGATCTAAAAAAGCACCACACCGTTCGCTTTGTTGGTCACGCATACTGCTTATTATAGTTTTGATTGCACCTCCGGCCGGGAGTTTAGCCACACTAAGAGATACCAGTAACTATACATGTTTACCATTACAAAATTGTTTTAGAACCCCTAAACGCGCAAAAACGGAAGGATTTTGTCACAAAAAATACCTTTTTCTTGAAAAATCCCCAGCCTATTTATTGAAAAAAGTATGTTTTCCCTTGTAAAACGTATTAATAAGCGTGTAACGCGACTGATCTAAAAAGTATCACACCGTTCGCTTTGTTGGTCCACAGATAGTTGGTCACGCATACTGCTTATTCTAGTTTAATAGTTGATTGCGCCTCCGGCCGGGAGTTTAGCCACAGTAAGAGATACCAGTAACTTTACATGTTTACTATTACAAAATTGTTTTAGATGATCAAACTTGCCATATGGTACAGGGAGGTCATCCTGTATATTTCGTTTGAAATGGAAACTTGTGTCGTTATATTAAACGAATATGTTACAGTTTTAGGGCTTTAATAATTATTTAGATATGTTGATTGTAGAATTATAATCAACAATCTTATATTCATGCCTTTTGCAATATCATGGATAGTAGTAGTACGGTTATAGGTCAATAAATGCGTATGGGTTGTTTCAATATAAATTGGAAAAATCAATGCACGCACGCTGATTTTGATGTGTAAATATTGGCACAACCCTGTAGGGGGAGGGGTCTTTATTGCGACTCGCATGCTCTATGATACTATTTATGAGTTTCTACTATGCTGAACAGCACAATGGAATACGATAACAAGCTAATAAGTCTACATATATTTGTATTGCACGACTGTACCTATCAAACTTAAATGAACATACTATAAGCGCGGTTTTAGCTTAAAACGTGACAAACTAAACGCGTGTCTAAATTAAATGCCCAGCTTTTGGTTTCGCTCTGGTTGCCATGGTAACCGAAGCAAGGCCTCTGATTGGCTAAAGACGGGAACACTAATGACCCAAAATCTAAATAACCAACTGGGGTCATATTCGGAAGATAGGTGCATGTGCATGGTAACAACACGCACAAAAATATGTATTTATAATTGTTTTTAAAATGCCTTATAATGTTATTCACTAGGTGAGCGTTTTTGTGTATAAAAGTATAGCAGATGTGACCGTTGTTTAGTGTATTTATTCATTTTTACACCCTATAGTATTTCACAATTCCTGCATAATGACCTTGATATTGACAAGATGATACGTGACATATTAGAAAAGATATACCTTTTTCTTTTAATGCTATACGAATGGTTGCACTAAATCTCCTATGATTTTTTAAGCTTTAGCATGTGTCACAGACCGGGTCTCATGGCACATGACGATACAATTAGGCGGTTTTTCTTTTGACATTCTGGGATTACCGGTTACTGAATTCAGTTTATAGCGGACAATTACGCACCACTCTATATATGACATTTCTAGTTGGATGCCTCCAATTGAAGGAAAGTTACAAGATTTGTGTATAAGGCGACGAAAAAAAACCCTGTTTTCTACATGCAAACGGAACTCTCAGGATAGGTCGGTCGGTCGGGTTTTAAAAACCATTTACACCTTGAAAATGACCGTAACAGTTAAACAAATCCGTCAAAATCTTGCCGTGTTTTGACCCCAAGATTTTGACAAGCCATTCAAATTATTTGCTCGTGAACGGGTTTTTTTCACCGATGTATTAAGAAATGGGTCGGTCGGACATAAGGGACATAAGGCGACGTGTAAAAGGAGACGAGAAAAAGAAACCATGTTCTACTACGGGCAAACGGACCTCTCAGGATGGGTCGGTCGGTCGGGTGTTTCTTAATATAAAAAAACACACCTTTCCCCCTTGAAAATGACCGTAAGAATTAAACAAATCCGTCAAAATCTTGCCGTATTTTGACAAGCCAAACAAATGATTTGGGTCGGTATTCTTTGCACGTGAACAGTTGATTTCACTACCGATTTATAAAACAATGGGTCGGTCGGACTCGTAGATAGAACAGGGTTTCTTTTTTTCGTCGCCTAACAGTTATGTTAACTGTCAATCAAACTGCAGTGGACGATGATTTCTGAAACGCAGGAAAGCTTTTTTCCACCGAAGGTGGTATCATTTGGAGTTTCAACCTCAAATAAACACCCTTCGGACGATATGTCGGTGTATTATCTTGGGTTTGGAACAAAATAAATATTTTATAATATGTACTAGTGTAATGTACGATACCGACGTACATGATCACATTTGTTAATTAAGATGACATTTCTATGGAAAATCAACTACACTACACTACACTTATAGCTCACAGCAGCTCACGGTATCCCGCTGTGAAGAAGAGATTCAAAGCATCGAAATGGGATGGTCACGTGACTCTTCAAAATCAAAATGACAGCAGTGGCGACGGATGTGTCTATCTACATTAAGCCTTTTAAGATGTATGGTGAACTTTGCACACCCGACTGCACATTCTTTGTATTTCCCGGGTTGTACCCACACGGAAGTACACCCTCTCCCATTTAGTATACCCATTCCAAATACTGCCCTCCTATATCCATCATGCTTCATGTACCAGTATGCATGAAAGTTTTTTAAAAGTTATTGAGTTGCTGGTAGATAGAGATAGATGAGTAAAGAAATCGAAATAAACAAGCGTATCAACCATCTGTTAGTTTAGTAATATCGCACACGACCAGTGGTCAGCAGTCAGTAGGAGTCAATAGTTCTTTAGCTATTCACATCACATGCCCAACGATTAGTACATTAAGCCGCAAACGACATAATGATGCGTATCCTAGTTTACGCTATTGTTTTCTTCGGTGTCTTCTCCGAAGCGGGCTCCGAAGCTTTGTCGAAGGTATGTAGTAAACCTTTTTGATAACACATAGGGCCGTATTTTCGTAGGTATTTAAACGTGGTTTTTAGCTAGACACCAGTTTAACTTTAATTTAATGACATCGTTTAACTAAAAGCAATTCTCGAACATTCGTTTAAATTAAACACGCGTCTAACTCACTGAAAAGTGTCTACTCTAAACATGTGGGTAGATCGTGTAATTGTAACTAATTTGGGCACAAGATAATGAGTACCTGTGCATTGAACGCGCGACCACCCTATATTTGCAGAGTTTAGAATCGAGTTTTGCTAACACTTTCAACGCGGCAGGCGTCTGCAGATGATATTCCAAAAGTTCACAATTTTTTTGAAAATGTCAACATTATTTACTTTCATTACCATAATAAAATCACCATGAGAAATGCATTAAAAGAAGTCCAAACATACTTAGTTTTGATTCAGTAATCCTTGAGATAGACCTTGAAAGTTGGGTAAGGTTTCTGAAGAAAAAAAAAAGTTTTGGATATATTATGTATATTATATATTAGGGTAAAACCAAAAAGCCGCGTGGAAAGTGTTAAACACGTCGTTTAAAAGATAAATTCGCGTTGAATGTAGACACGAGTTTATTTAGACAGAGATTACGGCAATGTATAGCCTACGTATTTAATCGCGGTTTTAAGCTAAACATACGTTTAACTTTGATTTTAAACTCATCGTTTAACTCAATTCTCGAAAACTTGTTAATAACTTAAACACGCGTTTAACTGCGTTTAACTAAACTCATGCACCAACTGTTACAGCATGCCTTGAATGATTCTCCAACCGTGCCCAGTGCAAGCTAACGTGCATACCGTGTAGTCTTAAGAATACACGTGCATTCGAGGAATTCGGTCGATTTGTAACACATTTGGGCCACAATAAATTGAATACCTGTATACAGTGAAAGCGCTTAATTTAGAAACGAGTTTAGTGAGTCACGCTTTTAAGCTAAAACCGCGTTTAGTACGAGAATACGGCCCATTGTTTTTAACTAAACGCAATTATCTAAAATTTAACGCTTCTATGCTCACTGAAAAAAACGCGCGTTTAACTAAACTTGCGCACCAATTGTACGCCTTGAAGGATTACTCAACCGTGCCCGGTGCAAGCTGACGTGCAGATTGTGTAGTTTTAAAAATGCATGTGCATTTGAGGACTTCGGTCGATATCTATTGTAAGCCCATTTGGACCACAATAAATTAAATTTGAGATTTGCGAAGTTTAAAATCAGGGTTTAATAAACACGTCGTTTAAAAGATAATCTCAAGTTGTAAAATAAGCTGAAAGCATATACAATGCCCATTTCGTTTTCATACAGAGACCGATTGCAACAATTATTATGCACTTCGAATCTTCTGTCCTATACTTGCAATGCATTAGTAAAGACCTATTATTCTGCACATTGTGTCACTGGAGCGATATTGGTTGACCAATATCCTTCCAAATTGGTCAGTTGGTTACTTGCATGAATACACTTTAAAGGTAGATGACCCGATCACATTTTCGTAACACAGAATTATTTCAAACATACGGAGATTTTCATATCATATGAAAGCTCGTATTTTTCTCATCATCATACTGAAATTTGACGGCCTAATTCGGTATAATGACAGAGAAATCGACGAAATAGCATTGAATTACCGCGAATGGTGGTTACCACCCGATATAGTTTGTGTACTACTCAATGGGTACAGTTCACAGCATCTTGTGCGTCTAAAATAAGAACCATAATAGCTATGCATCTCAAATTTTGGGACACGACGTTTTTAAGGATAACCTTTCATGTAGAATAGAAAACTTCAAGTTGAAAATCGGAACATCTACCTTTAAGGGTGTATTTATATGCCAATTGTAAACATTATGTAGCAGTCACAAAATGCAGTAGAAACTTTTTATTTTTTATTTTGTCTCTGAAATATTTTGAAATTTCTTTAGGAATATTTTTTTTAATATATATATATATATTTTTTAAAAGATTGCTATTTTTTGAGAAATTTTTGGGATTTTTAAAAAAAAATAGAATTTTTAGGAAAAAAAATTAATTGTCTCTACTTTGAAGAAAAAAAATGTTATGGATATTTTTACAATATTATGATGATTTTGTTTTTGATTTTGTGTTTGTTTTGATTTTTGATTTTTGATTTTGTCAAGTCAGATTCTCACTGCATAATAATGATAAAATTGGATGGATTTTTTCTCATGATACACAAATATATTGGTCTCGCTATGAGTTTTAAAAATATTGTGCTCGGACTGCGTCTCGCACAATATTAAAAAAAAACTTATAGCGCGACCAATATCTTTGTGTATCACGCTCAATCCAACCAATTTTATATCAAACGTGGATCATACATGCAACACAGGAACGTTTCATATGTCAATGAGATCAAAGGTCATATATCAAGGTCAAAGGTCATTTGAGGTCAAGTTGTAAAATAAGCTGAAAACATTAAAAATAAAAATAAAAATTCATACAAAGACTGATTGCAATCATTATCATGTTTTGAGGTGTCCAAGCGTCTCGCACAATATTTTTTAAAACTCATAGCTCGACCAATATCTTCGTGTATCATGCTCAATCCATCCACTTTTATATCACACTTGGACACTTCAAAGTATAATAATGAGGATCAATGGTTGAGCACAAGGGTTAAATGGGGTGTGAGTGAGGTGACTGGCTCTGCTTATTTCCGTGAGACCACGTTGTCGTTGTTAGGTTCAGGGGTTTATCATTGTTACCAGCATATCGTTGCAGCAGTGACATGTAGTCAGTAACGGTGCTCAAGTAAATAAAATCAAATAATTGAAATATTGTTAACTAAATAGGACATTGTCGACCATGAAGTCCGGCCAGAAGAACAAGCCGAGCTTCTTGAAGGGGACATACTGCTTACAGCTGACCAGCGAGCTATTATGGATGAAGCCACACACGAGGAAAACCGGCAGGACGATCAGCATGCTAATCCTTTTGAAGGGGACATAATGCTTACGCCTGAACAGCGAGCAACGGATAAAGCAAAACGACCGGAAGACAATTCTCGCCTTTTTCAAGGGGACACAATGCTTACAGCTGAACAGCGAGCTGGTATTGATGAATTCATAGCGGAAGAGTCTACGGGGCTTGAAGACAAAAACGGTCAGAGAAAAGCCATGAAAAACCTCACGACACGTTGGCCAGATGCTAAGGTACCGTACGTCATCACTTCAGCTTATGGTATGTACATGCACGTGCAGATATCACTAAAAACCCTCGTCCTACCATGGAAGACACCCACCCTAATTAGGTCCAAACAGAGATGCAGAGCATGGCATAGTTGAGGTCACTTCTTGCAGGGGCGTAACAGAGGTTGGTTGTCAGGGGGGGGGGGCACAGCCAAAAAAATTCCTGGTTAGAATAATTCCGTCCTGGATTTTTTCGTAAAAGGTTGCCCCAAATCTTTTCCCAGTCAGTCACCTCGTGAATTTCACGTAAGTGTGTGGGGGGGGGGGGGGGGGGGGGGTCCTTTCTCTCTCTCTTTTCTTTCCCTTTCCCCCTTCTTTTCCTCTTTTCCCTTACCCCATTTTTCCTGGTGGGTAGGTTTTGAATTTCCTGCTGAGCACCTGTAGGGGGGGGGGGGGGGGGGGGGGGCACTGTGCCTCCCCTGCCCCCCCCCCCCCCCCGCTGTTACGCCACTGACTTCTTGGCATACATACCAAACAAGTATAAATATCTGACGCAAGACATCACAATGACGTCATAAACATGGCCGACCTCAACATGCTGATGTACAGTTAAATATAGGCTAACATTAAAATGTCCAACAAAAAAGTTCCAAACAGCAGTTAAGAGAGGGACATGATGTTTCTTACATACCGTAATATTTCGTACCGAAGCATGCCTATATTAACGAGGCCGATTTGAGAACATCTCATCAACTCAAAAGAGAGGGCGCTTGAAGACTTTTTGTGTCTAAATAAAGGTTTCGAATGAAAGATAGTGATTGCAACGCGATAAAACAATTTTTGTTCAGACCGATCATAGCATTTACATGAGATGTTCTTCTTCACGTGCTTCGATAGCTCAGTTGGTTAAGGGCAGGGCTGTAAAATATGGCCAGTTGAGGTTCGATTGCGCGTAGGATCATTTCCCTACGCGACCTGACCGACCTTTTTATCCTAATGAGTCAGACATAATTGTGTGTATAAATGGTCGATACTTTTAAATGTTTTTGCTGTTTGGTGCTAATGTTTGTGTTTGTGATTTTTTTTGTCATATTGATGTTCTTTTTCGGTTTTCTTTGTCTGTTTAATTTGTTTGTTTACCCCCCCCCCCCCCCCCCCCCCATCATCACACTTTGACGGCTTACACTACATTTTCCCGTCAAAATGAGTGCAAATGATATAAGAGAGATGCCCTAAGTCACTTTCTGTTGCATTTTGGTGCCACCGAAGACCCCCCTTTATTCACCCTTATTCCGCTATGCCAAAACACTCTTTCAAAGCATTTGCCTGGCATTTCTTGTAATCATAGATTACAAAGCACACAATTTAATCAAAGATCGACCGAAAAGAGATGGTCTTTGAATATGAACTTACAATACACTAATTTACCAATGTATTTAACAATGTAGACTCCACACGTGTAGTGGTCTATAGGCAAGTTTCATTATCTTTTATTAGAGTGAGAATATGTTATTTTTTCAGTAAAAATCATAACTTTGGTAATATTGAATGGAATTCCTCCATTCAAACATGAAACTAAACCTACTTTGGCACTTTATTTTTATTTTTTGCACTTAAAATTGCTGAAATCAACAAAAGATGTGTTATTTTCATACACAAATAATGTCTGCACTCACATGCCCTTATCTTCCTTATCAGACCACCTCCCTGAGTTAATACACAAATAATGTCTTAACTCACCTGCCCTTATCATCCTTATCAGACCACCCCCTGAGCGAAAACCAAACTAATATCCCCATGCTTGAAAGCATGGGGTGAAAAAACCGTTCCTGAAGCCATCTTGTTAAGCTTGAAAAATAAAACATTTAGAATAATCCGCGCGTAGCGCACAAAAATTGGTTATTTTAACACTAAAATGTTCTAGAAAAACGTTCACGAAGCCATCTTGTTAAGCTTGGATAATAAAAAAACTAATTCGCGCAAAAAATCGATTCTTTTGAGGGGGGCATCGTAGAGATAAAGTGAGAGACACTAATAATAAGCTCCCGGTCTCTCCTTTTCCCTCCCCTCCTCCTCCCTCCCTTCCTACTCTCCCCTCCTTCTCTTCTCCCCTCCCCTCTCTTCCCTCTTTTTTATTTTCCCCTTCTAGGGACCCGGGGGCTTGAGCCCCCAAAACCCCTACCCCCTGGGCACGCGCCTGTGATTCCAAATCTGGTTAAATATTAAATTAAATTTTGATATATTTTAAACATTTTGTGAAATGTTGAATGTCGTCTGCATGCAGACGCCTGTCGCGTGGAAAATGTTAACGAATCTGCATAGTTGCAGTGACATAATAATGTTTAACAATGCAATCCCGGATTTTGTTGTTGTGAGTACTGTTATATCATTACTGCTACGATTGCTAAAACATGATAAATATGCCTCTTTATCACCCCTTTTAACTGAAGACGAAGCGGTTATTATGGCGGCCATACAACACTGGTCCGACAATACATGCATCACGTTTGTACCTCTCACTAACGAAGTCGACTATGTTTATTTTATAACTGGTGGGTAAGTAAAGCGAATGCTGCCCTATAATCTAATTTCCCACACACACATTAAACCATTCATAAAAAAGAAAATACATTTTTAAATACATTTTTTTAGTCATGTTCAAACCCTAATCTTATATACTATCATTTAGTATGTGTAAATATTGCAATTTCATTGGTTAACACGTGCGTTTGAAATTCATCCATATCGTGTAAATATCATGAAGCCCTAAACACACGATAAAATCCATATCGTCGATTTATCGCGTTTACAAGTATTTGCGTTTATGATCGGTAAGATGCTACATGTAAAGCGATCACATTCCGTCTTTGTATGAGCTGGTTGAAATCTTTAATGTTAACGGTGTGTACTGCGCTTGTTTGAAGGAGTCACGGCGAATGTAAATATAAGCATCAAGACGAACTTGGCTAGAAGTTATGTTTAAAATGGTAAAGTTGTGTTTTAAACCATAGGTATTTTCCGTATTGTGTGAACCCACATGAGATAAGTAATCATGATGGTAACAGTATCTAAGAACATTCATGGCAAGTTCAATTTGGTGAGGGGGGAAAAGGCGCAAATGAAACCAAAACAAAATCAAAACACCATTGAGCACTTTTTGACAAGAGTTTTGCCAAAACGCTGTAGATAAATAAATAAATACATAAATACTAATCCGCTTGATGCTTGATCATTTTCAGGTTCTGTGGGTCCCATATCGGTAAAATTGGAGGCAAACAAGAAATTGTACTATCTGCGGAGTGCACAGTAAGTACTCCATTTAAAATGTAGTAGTTGTAAAGTGACTGTTGTAGCTTTAATTAGCTATATAGTCCCCGAGCCCGAGAGTTTTTGGCAATGTTAATTGATAAGGTACAGCATTTCTGTAAAATTCTGTATATAAATGTGTTCGCCTTCATCATCCTCATCTAAATCAAGTTAATAGGAATTGTTCTTTATGTTTTTTGGCTCCTGTAAAATGAGGTCTGATCATGAATCTTATTGTTATTGTTGTGCTTTTCAGATTTTGTAAGTCTCTATCTAAGTATGTTTTAGTTCTACACTGCGATTTTTTTTACCGGAGATATAAAGCTATAATACAAAGGTATCGAAACTTTTGGGGCACACTAAATGTCGGCTTATATGTAATGCAGGCCTATGAATAAGAACTAATTAGGATCTGTCATAATATGGTCACAACTATGCTGAAATACTTTGCCAATTTTTGTGACCCGGCTCCTAGCCGACGTACAATATGTACAATAATTGTATATCCCTATATCAGTAAGTGGTATAACTTATAACTATTCTGTGTCTTATTAGAAAATCTGTCTTC
>CM069446.1:41929587-41976908 GCA_035610835.1 Ophiura sarsii
GTTTAAATTTGACCTCAGACGCAATTCTCGAAATATGTTTAATAACTTAAACACGCGTCTAACTAACTGAAAACACTATTTGCTTACTTGCTTAAGGCGTCTCGAAGGGACGAACTTCTGTGATGGCCTTCCACACTGGTCTTTCAAGCATGCAGTTTTTCATGTCCTGCCTAGTTAGTACTGTATCCTCTGATAAAAGCTTGCTGTTACAATTGCAGTGAGTCCCCTCCCTTTTGTTGATAATGCAAAAGTGCTTGGCCTTTGGCTTCAGAATGATTTAAAATGGGACACACAGGTTAGCAACATGCTTGTGAAAGCTAACCCAGTGCCTGTTTATGCTTCGTTCACTGAAAAAGTTGGTTTTAATAAGAGCGAATTAAATGTAATCTTCCAAAAGTATCTCATACCGGTACTTGAATATGCTGCCCCTATTTGGCACTCAAGTATTACAGCAAAACAAAGGTGTAAAATTGAAAGAATTCAGAAAAGGGCATGTAAAACCATCCTTGGCCGTGATTACTCATCTTTCATGATGATGCTTTGTCTTCTTGTCAATTGGATCCCTTGCTTGTAGAAGAACAAATCAGTTGTCTAAATTTGCATCAGGCCTGGCCGACAATATTAGAACAAAAAAAAAAACATCTCCTTCCCCACACCAGATTTGAAGTTCATGACAGAAGATTACGCAATGCAGATTCAGTTTCACAATTACTGTTCAGGACATCCGCTTTCAAAACAGCCCTGTGCCTTATTTTGTCAATCTTTTGAACAATTCATTTTAGGTGACTGCCCAGTATACATGTATTGTGATTTTATGTACCGTTTACATTTTACATGTTGTGATTATTTGATAATGTGCAATATTAGGCCTATATCATATGGGGGAGGGGAGGGGGGGGGGGGGGGGGGTGGGAGGGGCTGTTAGTACTTTTCATGTGCAATGTATTAAGGTTGGTGACTTGCGTACGGGACTATTCTAAGGTTCTTGTTTGAAATCGCTGACTTTATTTTGGTACCAAGGGATTGCCCCGAGGGGGCGGCACGCCCCCGAGGGGCAATCCCGAGGTACCAAAACAAGTCAGCGATTTCAAACAAGAACCTTAGAATAGTCCGTACAAAGTCACCAATCTTATTCATAAACTGTCATTTAATGTTGATTAGCCTCCAAATTGTAATAATAAGTTATTCTAAAGGTTTATATTTTGACTTTGGAGTTCGTATTTTTGTATCATTCCTCCTGAGTAAATAAACACCACCCCATTGAATAATGGAGCAATCTAGGGAGTCCCCACCGTACGGCATTGTTTTCTCCGGATTGACCAATAGAAGAGAAGCTCTTATAAAGAACTATTATATGCATGTTCGGGGGGCCACAAATGAACCTAGTTTTTGATTTGCAAGCAATCACAGAAAATAAATAAACAAACAACAGAGTTTCAAGTTCATTCCCGATCCTGTAAAGAATTCAGAAGCAGGAAACATCAATTTTGCCGATTGGATATAATATTATATGAAATATGACTTCATACCCTGGACGAATATTTCATCTCAGATCTACCGTACGAATAAGTTTTTGAAGCTATTTTTTGTAAGCTTATTTCATCATTGAAAAAGTCAACGAAAATTATGTCTCATCATGATCATGGATCCATGATCAAAGTCGAATCACTTCAACAACCTTCTTATGTTTATAGTCATGATGGAGAAATATAATCAAAATCGCAGCTAAATCGTATTGTACGTGTCCATTCTTTGTATTACCTGCTTGTTTAGAGACGACGTTATTCGGCATGTTCGGTGAGTAATGATTGATGGCCTAGACCTACATTCATGTTAATTAGGATCGCGAGTCTTTTGACAAACAAAGTATGTTGTCTTGCACTAGTATTATTTGCAGTGTTACTGTTTGTCAAGTGTTGACAAAAAATAAATGGATTTGTCATGTGGCGTAGACGGATGGCTATTATAGGCCTAGCTAGGAGTAGGCCTTTAAGCCTAACATTTTTAAATCTTGTCAGTTTCGGTTTTACAACAAAAATGAATGACGCCTGATTTCGATTTTGAATACGTTTCTTGAATTGAAACATTTATAAAGTCACCTTTGATGAGACATATTCCTGCCCTGTTTATCAGGTGTTTTTTTTTGCGTGCCAGTCAAATACTTATTCTAGTTTGTTAGCCCTGTATCTGTAATCAGATTTATTACACTGATGTTTGATACGGTCGTGTTTGCTGTGAGGACTGAGTACACACACAACGTTAGAGCGGTGTTTAGCTTACAATCGCTTGACACATGACATACATTGTACGTCCTCGTCACTTGTGGTGTCATGGGGGTCCATGAAGAATGAACATGGTGAAGCTTACTGTACACAATTTCACCGAGTCTGCTGCTGAGGAACGTCCAGTTACCAGTAATCTGAGTGTAGGGCAGGCTAGCCGCTGCGATGGCGGTACAAACACACGCCAGTTATTCAAACCATAGTGTGGCAGCGGTGGAACTAGAAACAAGCATGAGGCGCTGCAGTATTGCCACATGACTTTCCACACATGGTGACTTTCCGCCAGATTTGGGCTATTTTAAAACTAAAATCTGCTCTTTGGATAATATAATGTCATTTTTTACTTCGAAATTTGAACTTTTGTTTTGATAAGATATGATATAGCACTAGTTTTTATGACAAATTGAAATTAAAAGTTGGAATTTCTTAACACAAGAACATTTTCAAAAGTAGTATATAGGGCTTCTAGTTACACCCAGACTAAAGAGCCTTGGGCTATGCTTAGGACAGCGGTGGAAATGGTAGCACGCACGCTGTTAAGACACAGTTGGTGTAAAATAAATCAGATAAATGGTGTAGGAGGGGATGATTTATTACCCTGGATATGTCATCAAAGACGTGGTCAAGAAAGTTGGATTTTATACAGGGAACGGAACCGTAATGATGCGCAATTTGGCCTTTGGCCACGTTGTTATTTTATAATAAATTGAATTGAATTGAATAGCATCTGGGAACTTGGTATTTGCTGGTATGTCTCAAATTCATCCTGTGGGTCTTATTGAGGCTAGGAAACCAGTCGGAATACCTTTCAGAGTCACAACATTTCTGGGCAAACTGAAGAGATAATTGTGATCTCCTGTCTTCTAAGTTTAAGAGTGCCAACTGGTCCAAAGCATCTGTGTAGGATTGATATTGAGCGCCCAGAATGATACGGCATGCCCTTTTCTGCAGGCGTTCAAGTTGATAGGCCTGATTTTTACCGATACTACAATGCCAGACAGGGGCGCCATGACTTGAGGACATATGAGATTATCTCCGTGGTAAATGTTATACCGAACGGTTGAATAGCAAACTGTACCTACCGACACCTGCGTTACATTCGTAAATGGATTTTGCTAGTTGGATGTCAGCAGCTGAGAGACCGTCGCGCTGTCCAAGTTTATCATTATCAGCCGGATTATTTGCAGTTATGGTAGACAGGCCATTGATGCTAAAGCCCTATGAAGAAGAAAAAAACGTGTTTAAATCATTTAAAGAAAAATGTTGTCTTTTACGATGGCGAAAAAACAACAATTTGGAAACACCGGAATGGCACACTGGGAAAAACTACAGAAGGGAAAAATGACGGACAGGACACCATATATTTACTTAACGTCTCCCCACAAAAACAAACCCCATTACGTTCGCTCAAACTCACCCTGTATAATGGAATAGCACCTTTAAATACTCAACAACAGAAAGTGTTGATATGTAATAATCGGTACACACAGACAAATGTTTACATAATTATGTTAAAAATAGAACTCCATAAATATTATGTAAACCTTTCACACAGTATATGTGTACAAATTACACAAGTTATGTAAACATAACTTGTGTATTTTGTGCACAATTTAGTTGTGTACACAATACACAATTTTTATTTACATAACTTGTGTATTTTGTACACATATACTGTGTGAAAGGTTTACATAATATTTATGGAGTTCTATTTTTAACATAATTATGTAAACATTTTTCTGTGTGTATAATTCTATTGGTTACAAAGACCGGTGGATCGGGTGAGCCGATGAATGAGACATCGTGTATCTTTACTGATTACTGATGATTGGCGAACGCTTATTGAAGTCATAATTAAAGAACTTATTTTGATTTAACGATGATTAGAGATGGTTCCATGTTGATCTAGAAGACTTTAAATTAATGTTGATTCCATGAGATTGGTTGCGTGATTGCCGCATTACGTTAAGGATTATTTGATACAATTACGACGATCAATTACTAATTATAAATCATTTTAATCACACCAAAAATACAATAGGTCTGGGCGGTACTTTAAATATTAAGTCAAACAAATGAGGGCGCAACACAGATTTTAAATCTGTTCAGTCTGTTATATCTGTTCAGGGAAACCCTATTTTACCACAGATACTTACGTTTTGGCCATAGTGCATGATGGATCCCACATCGTATGGGACGTTGTCAGTGACAATATCCGCCCATGTATACTTGTTGAAATTGTGTTTTTTATCCTCTTGAATATTGTCGTAGTGCACAGTGATGAAATCGTCGCGATCTGGTCGTGATTGTTCGTGCCAAAATCCAATAGCGTGGCCAATCTCGTGTGCTACGTTACCCATCTGAAAACACAATATAGTATTATAAGGGCGCGCAACACTTAATAATTCCTTCAATACACCCCGCTTTGTGAACATTCACGCTATGGATACAATAACTATTTGGAGTTTTGTGTCACATTAATGTTTTCAGTTAATACGATTAAAATTCATACAGATCATACACTAAATGAGGACGAATTCGAGGGATACGCGTAGGTTAACGGTGCGTTTTTAATATAGAAAATTACTATTGACAGCAAGTGATGTCAATTGCGAGAATTGCAGATGGCCACAGGCCTGTAGTAACATGTTTACCTTCATGCAAAATGCCATCCGTAGCATATTAAGGGTGGGGGGGGGGGGGGGGGGGTATAATTGACTTGTACGTACGATAGTCGCACAAGTAATATTTTGGATCACCATATACGTAGATGCACCCATAACAAATTGCGCTGAGACCGATGCGATTATTATAATATTATATGGAGCTGTATGGATACCCGTTCAATGCACATTTGCTCTATTAAATAATTATTATGATCTGCATACTAACTACTTGAGGGACTATCGTATAGGTCTTTAGTAGAAGTCACATTATGAGCCATACGCATATCGCAAGCCATCAGGGTCATTACGTCTTGCGACAACGCGTTGCTTTCCCAAAGCAACGCGTTGCCTAGCGAGCCAATAAGATTACGGCTTTTGACCACGTGTTGTTTTCCAAAGCAACGCGTTGTTTGAGAAATCCCAAAGCAACGGAATAAATCGCAATATTTGACACCGTTGAAATGATATTGATACATAATTATATGCCAAAACACTCAGGATGGTACAATCATAAACTATAAGTATTGGATATCCAACAATCTTAAACTATAAATATTGGATATCCAACAATCTTAAACAATAAATATCGGATATCCAACATTATTAAACTATTTTCGTTAGTGTTATTGCGATTTATTCCGTTTGGGAAAGCAACGCGTTGTCGCAATACGTAATGACCCTAATGGCTTGCCATATACGCAGGCCTGCAGGTTTTGCGGTGTGACGTACCAGCTAAGATCATGTATTAAAACAGGTTGATTGAGTGTTGCTTTGAACACGTGTACGACAATGAGCTTTTTAAACACATCTACACATTATCTTACAGTCATTTGTGAATAAAAATAAAATGATTACTTACCTTGCACCAACTGGCGATTTTTATTTGTTGTTTGCCTCCAATTTTACCGACATGAGAAGAGCATCTGAAAATGTTATTACACTCAGTACAGTTACTCTGCCTAATTAAAAAGCAATTTAGTGGATCTGTTCCAAAAAAAGGTGGAACAGCATCCATTAGTTCCGACAGCTTCATAAAGCCGCTCAAACTGATAATAGCGACAATAGCACAAAAGAGCACTGGTGTGCGCGATAGTGCGAGCAGTAAGTCAATCGTATTAGGAGCATAATAATCGCGCTATTTTACGCGATAGCGTCAATCGATAGCGTTAGTAGCACAGAAGAGCACGGGCGTATGTGATAGTGCGAGCAGTAAGGCGATAGCGACAATAGCAAAGTAGAGCACAGGCGTGTGCGATAGTGCGAGCATTAAAGCAATCGCATTATGATCTTTTGCGCTATTTTACGCGATAGCGACAATCAATAGCGTCAGTAGCACAGAAGAGCACGGGCGTATGTGATAGTGCGAGCAGTAAGGCGATAGCGACAATAGCAAAGTAGAACACAGGCGTGTGCGATAGTGCGAGCATTAAAGCAATCGCATTATGATCATATGCTTGCGCTATTTTACGCGATAGCGACAATCAATAGCGTCAGTAGCACAGAAGAGCACGAGTTTGTGCGATAGTGCGAGCAGTATAATATATATAGCGATTATAGCACAGAAGAGCACGGGCGTATGTGATAGTGCGAAGCAATTAGGAGCATATAATCGCGCTATTTTACGCGAGCACATTGTCACTTGCTATACAATAGCACAAAAGAGCACAGGTGTGTGCGATCGCGCGATTGTGTGCATCTTTCTGCTGCAATTGCACAATAGCACCTTCACATGTGCTATTCGCGCTATTGTGCGATGTTCCTTTCAACAATGTTAGTAGTGCGCTATTCGCGCTATTGTGCGAATGATACTTCATTCATCTATGAGACATGACAAGGATGTGCTATTCGCGCTATTGTGCGATGTTCCGTTTAACAATAGTAGTGAGCATTTAGTGTGTTACTCGCGCTATTTTGCGTTATTCGCGCTATTGTGCGATGTTCCTTTCAACACTAAGTTAGTATTGCGCTAATCGCGCTATTGTGCGAATGATTATTATACTTCATTCATCTATGAGACATGCCAAGGATGCGCTATTCGCGCTATTGTGCGATGTTCCTTTCAACAATGTTAGTAGTGTGCTATTCGCGCTATTGTGCGAATGATCATTATACTTCATTCATCTATGAGACATGCCAAGGATGTGCTATTCGCGCTATTGTGCGATGTTCCTTTCAACAATGTTAGTCTCAGGAAATAAACTAATTTTGTCCGAACCTGATAAGCATTTTAAGTGACAATGACATTCTGTGGACATACTATTCATCAAATCTTGAAAATGTCCGACTTCCCCATCCGTTCACGCTTTTTGGAGTTAATCAGACGGTGGTGGACATGTCAGACATTTACTTGGTGAATTTCAAGATGTTACTAACACACCGTTTGATAGTATCAAGTGACAGGTTTGGCATAATAGATTATGGGTCGTTCTTTAAACGCCCCAATCAAACTATGAGCACTCTAAAATGCATGGTGGTAACCACCGATATAGTTTGTGTACTACTCAATGGGTACAGTTCACAGCATCTTGTGCGTCTAAAATAAGAACCATTAGAGCTATGCAACTCAAACTTTGGAACACGAATTTTTTAAGGATGACCTTTCATGTAGAATAGAAAATTTCAACAAAATTATGATAAAAGAGCGGTCGAAGATGCCCGTGGCCCAAAGATGCCCAATGGTGGGGCGTTCTTTAAAAGCGGTCCTAGGTGCAGTGGACCCTGTTGTGCGTAACCGCCCAGAGCGGAGCAAGTTATATAGAGCCCCGCAGGGTTCCGGAAGATACACTAATCGAAGTCACAATGAATGCTATCTTCATCAGTAAATGACACGCCGGTGCATTTGCAAGTTTTGTGATTTTATAATGGTTTAAATGTGTTGTTGTGTCAAAAATAAGCGTCCAACAAAATTATGATAAAAGAGCGGTCGAAGATGCCCGTGGCCCAATGATGCCCAATTCCAATTTCGATTCAATGAGAGTTAAGATGGAGACATTGATAATGGTTTAAATATGTTGTGTCAAAAATAAGCGCCCAACAAAATTATGATAAAAGAGCGGTCGAAGATGCCCGTGGCCCAAATATGCCCGTGGCCCAAAGAGTCCCAATGGTGGGGCGTTCTTTAAAAGCGGTCCTAGGTGCAGTGGACCCTGTTGTGCGTAACCGCCCAGAGCGGAGCATGTTTATATAGAGCCCCGCAGGGTTCCGGAAGATACACTAATCGAAGTCACAATGAATGCCATCTTCATCAGTAGATGACATTCTGTGGACATACTATTCATCAAATCTTGAAAATGTCCGACTTCCTCATCCGTTCACGCTTTTTGGAGTTAATCAGACGGTGGTGGACATGTCAGACATTTACTTGGTGAATTTCAAGATGTTACTAACACACCGTTTGATAGTATCAAGTGACAGGTTTGGCATAATAGATTATGGGTCGTTCTTTAAACGCCCCAATCAAACTATGAGCCCTCTAAAATGCATGGTGGTAACCACCGATATAGTTTGTGTACTACTTAATGGGTACAGTTCATAGCATCTTGTGCGTCTAAAATAAGAACCATTAGCATGATTAGAGCTATGCAACTCAAACTTTGGAACACGACTTTTTTAAGGATGACCTTTCATGTAGAATAGAAAATTTCAACAAAATTATGATAAAAGAGCGGTCGAAGATGCCCGTGGCCCAAAGATGCCCAATGGTGGGGCGTTCTTTAAAAGCGGTCCTAGGTGCAGTGGACCCTGTTGTGCGTAACCGCCCAGAGCGGAGCAAGTTATATAGAGCCCCGCAGGGTTCCGGAAGATACACTAATCGAAGTCACAATGAATGCTATCTTCATCAGTAAATGACACGCCGGTGCATTTGCAAGTTTTGTGATTTTATAATGGTTTAAATGTGTTGTTGTGTCAAAAATAAGCGTCCAACAAAATTATGATAAAAGAGCGGTCGAAGATGCCCGTGGCCCAAAGATGCCCAATTCCAATTTCGATTCAATGAGAGTTAAGATGGAGACATTGATAATGGTTTAAATATGTTGTGTCAAAAATAAGCGCCCAACAAAATTATGATAAAAGAGCGGTCGAAGATGCCCGTGGCCCAAATATGCCCGTGGCCCAAATATGCCCGTGGCCCAAAGATGCCCAATGGTGGGGCGTTCTTTAAAAGCGGTCCTAGGTGCAGTGGACCCTGTTGTGCGTAACCGCCCTGAGCGGAGCATGTTTATATAGAGCCCCGCAGGGTTCCGGAAGGTACACTAATCGAAGTCACAATGAATGCCATCTTCATCAGTAGATGACATTCTGTGGACATACTATTCATCAAATCTTGAAAATGTCCGACTTCCTCATCCGTTCACGCTTTTTGGAGTTAATCAGACGGTGGTGGACATGTCAGACATTTACTTGGTGAATTTCAAGATGTTACTAACACACCGTTTGATAGTATCAAGTGACAGGTTTGGCATAATAGATTATGAGTCGTTCTTTAAACGCCCCAATCAAACTATGAGCCCTCTAAAATGCATGGTGGTAACCACCGATATAGTTTGTGTACTACTCAATGGGTACAGTTCACAGCATCTTGTGCGTCTAAAATAAGAACCATTAGAGCTATGCAACTCAAACTTTGGAACACGAATTTTTTAAGGATGACTTTTCATGTAGAATAGAAAATTTCAACAAAATTATGATAAAAGAGCGGTCGAAGATGCCCGTGGCCCAAAGATGCCCAATGGTGGGGCGTTCTTTAAAAGCGGTCCTAGGTGCAGTGGACCCTGTTGTGCGTAACCGCCCAGAGCGGAGCAAGTTATATAGAGCCCCGCAGGGTTCCGGAAGATACACTAATCGAAGTCACAATGAATGCTTATTATTATTTATCAACATTTTAGGTCAATGACATATCTTATGGTTTTCTTTACTTTTTCTGACACGGCTATATTTAAGCACCTTATCTTTAAAAATGCGATTAAACTCCTAAATTACTTGTTTTTTCAACAATTTCAATATTTTTAAATACGTTTCGCTTGATATCTCAAAACAAGAAAACGCGCTAACGTGCGAAACCGTAACAAACGTAGGTCAACTCAAAAACGAAATTGGCACAGTTGTTAAACATACAGAGCGCTACAAAACCATCAAGCCCAATTTAGAATACAATCTTTCCAATTTGAATTATGATGCAAAGTTACCTGATTGGTCTGTTCCACTAGCCATAGCAAGCTTATAAAAAACCCTTACGCAATGTAGTTACATCGTCCTCCTAAATATGCACCACATTAGGGCCTACAACATTTAGTTTTCTAGTTACATTTGTTGCAATGTTTAGCCAATCACAGGCCTTGCGTGCTTACCATGGCAACCAGATCAATATAACACACATGTTTTGAAACCTTGCGACTACCTACATTTGGTGACAATCTTTATTTATTACCAGGGAACGCCCTCAATCCTCGAAGAATAATTTGGATACAGACTCTTTTCCAAATTTACATTTCTCAGCAAAAATCATAAATGGTCATGTGTTTTAAGCTCGCCTCCTTTCGCGTTACACACGGATTTTGGCTTTCGCGACATGATTTTAACTTTACACATTTATATTTGCTTGTATACCCCCCTGAGGTAGTAAAAGTATACGTTTTCTGAAGGGAAATTGAATGAGGAAACCAAATATGCCATTAAAATTATAGTACGACCAAGAACTAAAATGGTATGATCGGAAATGTTCGGGAAAATATCAGGGTTTTTTAATTTTTAATTTGAGATCTATATATTTTTTAAACCTACCCCTATCATTATTTACTTTACATATTTTAATTCCATATGAAATTACCCATTAGATGATATATAATTGTCAAAGTTACTACGTCGGTATGGTAATTATACCGGCTAGTGAATATCTCCAATTTTTATTTTATATATTTTTAGAATTTTCAGAAATATTTGTTTAAGGATGAACCCTTCCCTGATATAAACTGCATTTCTGAATTCCTGTAGTTACAAGCTTTCCAAAAATGTATACTTTTGCTATCATAGGTTGAAAACTTTTTCTGTTATAGTCATTTTTATAAATCCGGTAAATTAAGGCTGATTATTCATGTTGACTTTGTAGCGAATAGGAAGAAAGCTGTTGATCATGGTCTTATCCATAATTAATTAGTAGTTACAAATAGTTGACAAGTCTGTTGAACCACATACCTAAAGACTACTAAATATCCTTTAAAATGGGACCAGAATGGTGTTTGTAACATTATGGATGACTAGTTATTGTAAAAAGAACACAGATTATCGCTATCCCCATTGAGTTTGTACAGGCGGCACCCCTTCCAGCGGCACCCCTTCCAGCACCACCCCTGGTCTCCAAACATCAAACAGCTGTATCTCCACTTCTGTATTAGCTATACCAATGCCATTTTGCAGGCAGATAGCTTGTTATTAGGGCTTTAAAATGATACCAAATTTGTTGAGATAGCTTTTGTGGTTTTGCCATAAGAGGGTTTTTTTCTTCAGTTTTGTCCAATTTTCATGTTTGGAGAACTTTTTTATTAGAATCGTTATTCAATGGGTAATTGAACATAATCAATCAAATCAATAATCTACCTACTAAATATTGATAGTTGAATTTGGATGGAAAAATATTGTTATCCATTTATCCATGACATACCATAAAATATTTCAATTTTAGATGTATTCTAAACAATATTGACATATCTTATAATCATCATTGGAATCACAAAGGCAGTTTTGTACGTGAAAGTCATTTTCTTGTTCGAAAGTGGCCAAATTGGGATTCTCACTATTGTCACTGAATCGATCATATCTCGGTAGTTAGGTGGTAAAATTCAATGGGATAAATTGTATTTGATAAAAGACTAATGGGGCTTACCAACGATTTATCTTTGTTAAAAGAAAGACATGGGATTTATTTTAAATTAATTTTCTAACGTATGCGATACTTTTTTCGACAAGCCCTGTAGTCTAAAATTATACCTACCCGCCTGTTGTTGATGTTATAAACTCCACGTAATCATTTTGGTTAGTACGGGGGATAAATCGGATGCATGTATTTGCCTCCCAGTGGGCTATGGCGTCGTTAATGTCTTCCAAAGCTGCAGTTATGGATATAAACATGGAATTAGTATTTCCATCGTATAACCAAGAAAGTACTAGATCTGGAAGCTGGTCCATCAAATCTCTATAATACAGTACACCTTCTTAACAGGAATTACTAGTATATGTTTAAAGATATAATGATCCCCGCCGATTGGAATCAATGAATGTATTAATTATGGCAGATGTACACAATAGCACTCCATTTCGAATCCCGTCTCTGATCGATCAGGATTGCCGTGGTGTTGCTCTTTTATTTGATGTTTGAATGAATTTTCGAATTGGGGATATAAATGGTCGATTCATACTTCAAGGCTATACACACGATTCTGTCCTACTACTACTATTACTACTACCGCGCCAAAAATAACAAAACAAATTGCACTAAGGCGTATAAAAACACAAACAATGGATGAAAATAAATAAATACAAGTCAAATAACAGCTGAAAAGTCAATGCAAACATGATAAATAAAGTTATTGATTGTAAGCGTTATAGAAGAGATGTTGCTTAAGCAGTTGCTTAAAAATGTCAATTGAGGAAGCACATTTAACAAGATTTGGTAAAAGCTTTAATAGGTCCATAGGAAGAAAATGATCTGTCAGCGAACGTTGAACGCTGTGCCCTTTGCTCAGTGAGAATGTGGACAATCAGTCAGTCAGGAACACACAATTAATAATGATATTTAGCGTCCCCATGAAGTTTGATAAGTTTCTTTCTATGGTTAGTATAATTTTACTCACTTCGAATTTACAACTAGGAGAGAATGAAAAGTTAGAACCACAACATCGGTATTAATGGTTTCACTGATATGACTGACTTTAATATGCGATACAGATCAAATCTTTGATTCACATACGGCTGATGCGTGTTTGAATCAAAAGTTATAGCTGTCATGGCTATACACATACCATTTACATACAATGTGCCACGATCAATGAAAACAACAAACATTAGGACACACTGTAAACTAGCATGGCTCGTACGAATAGATGACTTGTACGAGGATATATGCTTGTACGTACTAGCACCAATGCAACTATTTCTATATCATCATGGATATATTTGCACTGGTGCCGCTACGTATGATGATGCAAACAATTACTTTGGCGACTAAGTTTTACGTACAAGACGTACTAGTTTGGCATTAATTTTATATTTTCGTTTATGTCTGGTCGTATTCATAAATACCTGGTGCTGAAGTGATCACATACGGTACCTCGGCATTTGGCCAGCGTCTTGCCAGGTTAGAAGTGGCTTTCCTCTGACCACCACCCATCGATTCATCTAGTCTGGCTTCATCAATAAGTGCACGTTGTTCCGGAGTAAGTTCGATGTCCCCTTCAAAAAGATCACCTTGTTCTTCCGGGCGAATTTCTTCATGTCGGTCAACAATGTCCTGGTAAAGTAATGGAGAGGTGGCATGTTTTGAAATAAGCTGCAATGTTCGAGGGACATCAAAAGAGTGTGCAACAAGGTTCGGACCCACGACTCTCCTTATTCAATGCAAGCTGGTGAATGACTTCCAAAGTATTATAACCTTTACATGAAATGGGCAATTTGAATTTCAAATCTGAGTGTACCGTGCACAATTTAGACAACTAAAATTTACTGGTGTACATGATGGATTTTTTTCTACATCAAACAATTCTAATTTTCTGTATCATTGTCACATAAGAATGAGATACTTCCTGAATACGATTAATTTCCGTTTAAAACGAATAAAAATGTACTATGAACCTACACGCGATTGGTAGGCCTATCACCTTGGAGAATTAGGACTCACTTTATTCATAATATTAATATTCATCCATCCACTACTATTGTCATTTTAAACCGTTCCGATTGTTCCATATAATTATTTTCATGATATTCACATTAATATCCATCCACCACCATTGTCATTCCATCTGTTCCGAATGTTCCATATAATTATATTTAAAAAATAAACATTTACTACATACCTTCGACAAAGCCCCAGAGAAGACACCAATCAAAACAACGTAAACTATGATTTTCATCATGATGACGTTGATAGCCTTCCGTACTTAAAAAGTTGGCTGAACTAAATAGTCGGAGACCTAATCGCCTGCTGCTGCTGATAATAACTGGTCGCGTGCTACACTAACAAGTGGCGGATGCACATATTATGGTCCTCCGATTTCAGATGCTACCTTTAAATACTCTTAAACACCCGCATTTACATACAATTTTAAATTGATAGATTACAGACATAATATTTTAGTCCAGATGGATTAACTTTGTTAAAGAATACCGACGTTGTTTTGTTTTGTTTTTACTTGATAATTTGTAATCACGTCACGTTGTTTTGCACACCAAAAGCTTTAACACATTCCACACGGCAGTCGTCTGCAGATTTTACAAAATGTCTCAAAAATGTCAAAATGAGTGAATTTCATCACCTTATTATTTGGAATAACCATGATAAATGCATTGAAATAATTACAAACATGCAAAGTATTAATTCAGTAATCCTTGGGATAGACTTTGAAAGTTGAGAAAGGTTTCTGAAAAATCTATTTTGTATATGGTTACACTACTAGCCACGTGGAAAGTGTTAACATTGCCCGGGGTAAGGGCAGTCAAATAATATACTGTAAGCGTAACCAAATATTTTACAAATGATTATCAACCCGTAAACAAATATTTACCTGACACCAAAATACACTTCCACTCTCTATATTACGATGTGACGTGTTTCCTCCCTAGTTTACCCCTTTATGAAGGCTATAAGCTCACAAAATTCGATTTAAAGCCACTTAAAACTAATTATCAGATTCTCGTAGACCGGCCTTCGAAAAGTGAAGAGGGTTTTTATATTTGTATTTATTACTGAATTGAAAAATAATTAATACGGCTGTTTTCATGCAAAACTTATATTACAAGCATCTTTCAAAAGCATCAGGATCGCTAGAGTTTTATAAAGCACTTGAAAGTGACTGTATACAAGTTCATTTTCCGGATATTTTAATAAGCTCATCATAAGTTCAACGTACAGATAAAGGCTGAAAATAAGTGATGTGATATTGATACGAATATCACCATTTTACTTTCTTTGTGAAGTTAATTTCGCAGCCAATTTGGGTAATTTTAAATGAATAATGCATATACACCAATCATATCATTGGTATTGACACACCTTCACAGAATGCATTGCGAGATATAATGGTAAATAGTATGAATGACTGTTTTCTAGACATTCTAAGTCAGGTAATTTATATATTTTGTAAAAAGCTGCAATTTTGAATAGTTAGGAAAATGCCCCATTTGAAGCAATTAAAGGTAGGTGGTATATGACCCGATTACTTTTTGGGGCTATGATTTTTTTTTTCACATCAAGATATTTTGGTATCAGAAGAATCCCCATATTTTTCTCATTATGTCTGTAAAATATTAGGGGCCAGAAATGTTTCATTGGGAAATTATAGGCTAAAATGTGGTGAATTACTGCCAAAGGTGGTTAACCACCAACCAGTCTGTGTACTGCTCAATGGGCACATGTCTTTTGACCTTGCGCTTCTAAAAATAGAACCATTGGAGTTATGCAACTCAAACTTTGGAATGCAACAATTTTAAGGATGACCTTTCATGTAAAATAGAAAACATCCAGTTGAAAATCGGGTCATCTACCTTTAATTTTGTGGTTGATCATGTTAATTTGTGATATCTACTGCTGCACACTAAGTTCCTTCAGTATTGGGTTGATTGAAACATGCATACAAATAAATATTTTTGTATTTTGGTAGTAATGCGGGAGTAGCCCCGGGATATATTGTCACCCCTGTTTCAATACAATTATTATTATTATCACTCGAGCTCATTTGTTTGTATAATTGTTTAATCTCGATACAAATTGAAGATTAACTTTTAAAATATATTTTATATTTAACGAAAAGGCTCGTTAAGTTAATTAAATTACGAATTGTAATTATTCAACTTTAATCCGTTATCTTCTCTCAAATGCAACAAGCAGCGTATCCTACCTACCTGCACCTATATGAGAAATATTAACTTATGTAATTGGAAAATTCTGCATATCTAGAAACTAAGACAATGGTTTAAAGGTGCATGTCATTCTAGTAATAGTTATATATCAAATGAAAGCTTGTGACTTCTAGATTCGAAATTATGTGTTTTTAATTTTTTATAAACTTCTAGTAAGCCTCTATGCCTTTTCAAAGTTTTCATCGACTCCCCTCTCTAAAAAAAGATTGAGTGACCTTGCAAATCCACAGGGTGGTGATGACATCATCTCCTGTACCACCACCTTCTAGGGTTGGGCAAATCTAGACTTTTTTTACAAAACTGATGCAAAACGAGTTGTTTCTATGGCCAAATTTTGTGTAGAATCCAAATCCGTCAACATTTTGGACCTCCAATGACGTTTTACGTCGCTACTGATTTAAAATTCAAAATGGCCGCCAAAATGACTAAATTTGGCTTGTTATTGGCATATTTAAGGCTTTTAGTGTGTCTTTTTATATGTTTCAGGGTCTGGAATAGTTTAATTGAATACTCTAAACACTAATTGGTGTGTATGGCTGACATTTGACCTACATACTAATTTCTAAATTCAAAATGGCCGCCAAAATGACGTAATTTTGCCTATTTATGGCATATTTTGACTGATATACGGCTTTCAATGGTTTTTTTATATGTTTTCAGGGTCTGGACAGTTGACTTTGATGCTTTAAATACAAATTGGTGTATATGGATGACATTTGAACCTAGACTGCTGATTTAAACATTCAAAATGGCCGCCAAAATGGTGTAAATTTGCCTGTTAATTGTATATTTTCACAGATACATGGTTTCCGCTACGTCTTTTTATGTTTTCAGGGTCTGGGAAGTTGAACATAGGTTTTCATAGTCAAGGATCACAAAGTTGACATGTGTAACATGATTAGCAGTACCTATTAAAGACATTCTTGTACATTAAAGACATTCTTGTACCTATAAGACATTCTTTAACAGAGCATTAATATCAGTCACTAAGTTGAACTCTGGTCTCACAGCGTTGCGGATTGATTGTTTTGGTTCATCGTTAGAAAATGTAACCATTTTGTTTCTGCCATCTACTTTTGTTTGTCGCATTTGCCGAATATTTGGGGCTATTGTAGCCCTCAGATACCCTATCTCACAGATAAGTTCTTTGTCAGTCAACTGCTCAAGTAAGGCGACGCAATCTGATGTCACTGAACCCTGGAGGTCCTTATATGCTTCAAGAAGTTTCATTGTTCTGGTGAGTTTCTTCCTGTTTTAGTTCTGCCTTCTTTGCAAGTGCCAATTGGTGTAACATTTTGACTGTCAGCAGGTAATTTGACTCTATCTCCTTAACATCGGAAACATTTTCAGACGTTCTTGCCCATTTCCATCTTTGGTGTTTTTCGGTGTTGCTTAGTGTTGTGAAGGAGGGATCAGCCAGTAACCCATTCGTTGTGATGATGTTTTTACGAGAGTGGGTTTGAACTGATGTAGATCCACCACTTGCCGTAATGCGAACATCCAGTTTAGCAAATTCTGCTTCGCACCCTAGATTTGTCAGAGGGGCAAATTTCATCTTGGTTTCATCCATGTCTACTGCACTACTCTCATCGCTAATGTTGAAAAATGCCATCTGGGATAACTGTCTCTCCAACGTATCAATCACTTCGTCAAGTACCGCTGCATAAAGTCGTCTCTGGCCATCATCTGCAATCGTTGCGCCATCTCTCACTTGTTTCAGTTTAGGCAACTTTTGTTGATCGTACTCCTGCCCAGTTGCGCTCACTCTTGTCAACATCGCTGCCTCTGTCATCTATTCCCAGAAGGTCCATCAATGGGAAAATGAAAGTTTCACCCAGTTGGGAATAGATTTCGGCACAACACAGGAACCAATCATTCTGTATGTATGTTGAGACAGCCAGAACTAACTTATTTGAGTATATGTCAACAATGGCATCGAAAAAGTCTATGATTGACTGCCGACGACATAGGAATTCCTTCGCAATCTCAGCGATTCTGCCAAATCTATTTGCAGTGAACCCTTTGAAGCCATCATGGCCAATGCCCTGCGTACCCATCCATGAAGTGTATTCATTGAAGAGGGATAGATAGTATAGCTTCGCAATTGCAATAAGGGCCAATGTATGGACACTCGTTCCCGGTGATGTGAATACCTTCTCGCCAGCAGTCACGTGTAGCGCAGCTTCTGAACTCCGATTTTCTGTTCAAGGTTTCTGAACACTTTATCTGCTGCATGATCTGCACCTAATATGATGTGAGCAGTACATTTGAGAATCTTCTCTTAGGTCACACCAAAATTTTCTAGAAGCGAAGCACAGTCACCAGCACGATCAGACATCCAGAAATCAATTGAGCTTTTTATCTCATCGATGTCGCAATCAGCCAATACCGCTAGACATTTCAATTTCAATTAATATGCTGCAGCACCATCAGCTCCTGAATGACTGACATTTTCACTGTACCCAGTGGTCATTGTTTTCCGAGGTACGTTTGGACCCTGAATGGAGATGTGGTCGGCCTTTATATCCTACAGTTTATGACCTGCAGCTTTGGTTGTGTCGTCAAGACCCACTGTTACTACTTTAAAGAATGTCTTATAGGTACAAGAATGTCTTTAATAGGTACTGCTAATTATGTTACACACGTCAACTTTGTGATCCGTGACTATGAAAACCTATGTTCAACTTCCCAGACCCTGAAAACATAAAAAGACGTAGCGGAAACCATGTATCTGTGAAAATATACAAGTAACAGGCAAATTTACACCATTTTGGCGGCCATTTTGAATGTTTAAATCAGTAGTCTAGGTTCAAATGTCATCCATATACACCAATTTGTATTTAAAGCATCAAAGTCAACTGTCCAGACCCTGAAAACATATAAAAAGACATATTGAAAGCCGTATATCTGTCAAAATATGCCACAAATAGGCAAAATTACGTCATTTTGGCGGCCATTTTGAATTTAGAAATTAGTATATAGGTCAAATGTCATCCATACACACCAATTAGTGTTTAGAGTATCCAATTCAACTATTCCAGACCCTGAAACATATAAAAAGACACACTGAAAGCCTTAAATATGCCAATAACAAGCCAAATTTAGTCATTTTGGCAGCCATTTTGAATTTTGAATCAGTAGCGACGTAAAACGTCATTGGAGGTCAATTTTTTTTACAGATTTGGATTCTACGCAAAATTTGGCCATAGAAACAACTCGTTTCAAAAAAAGTATGGTGATTTGCCCAACCCTAACTGTCCTTACACTACCAGCACAGACAGCCCCATGCACCTGCACACACTGCATGGAGTGTCAATACATACAATGTACTGGTATAACATGCATGGACCACCCCGCATAGCATAACATTTATATAATTCTACAATTTATTCATGGAATTATTTGTATTATATAAATTCTACCTGAATATATTTTAAATAATCGTGTATAATATAGGCAATTCAATATGGGAAAAAATCACTATGGTCATTGTGGATAATACTAGGCGAGGAACAAAATACAGTTTTTGAATAGATGTATTAGTGTTTGTGAAAATCCTGTTTGAAGTTGTGTGATATTTTGCCTCGAAATTTGGGAAATTAGGATTATAACATTAAATAAATCCTAAAAAGCAAAAGGCTTAACTTTCTAAATATTTTTATTTTATTACACAGGTTTGGGGCAAGTCACTTTATATCAAAGTCAATTTTCAGCAAGGGATATGGTATTTCCAAGAGAACATTTCCTATTTTGGTCTGATGTAGATGTAATTCCATTACCGAAAAGTAAATAAAGTTTTTCTACTGGACTTGTTCTTGCTGAATTATAATGTCATTGTAAATTCTCATCCTTCCCCAACCTACTAAGATTCTCAAACATCAACTTCAGCAATATCTATACTTGTTCTTATCAAAACAGTGGTAACGGAATTACATTTGGTAACAGAATTACATTAAGTTCACAATTACAACTTTAGCTTTCTGAAGATATAAAGAAACTATCTAGTAATATCTCTTTAGGGGCCATATCCAAACTCAAAGTGATTGTAAAGCATTTTTCTACCGATTTTACCCCGGTATTACAACGGTATTTTGTTCTATTGTTAAAAGCATCGGAAAAAGATCGGTGATTAACTAGAGCCTCTCTACTTATCTGGCGTTAACAATAGAACTATTGTAGTACTCTCGATAGCTCAATTAGTGAAGCAGAGAGATGAAATCGCGAGAAAGGTTGTGTTATATTCTTTAAGAAATACTATAAGCTTTTAAAATCCGATCGTAAAATGTTTACGTTCACCGCCGATCAATGTATCTGGTCGTCTAATATGAATTAAGCTACCGCTCCATCACGAGTGTGGCATGTTGTTTACTCTCACTCTATTCATCTATTGTTCGGCGCAGTATTGCCATGATCTTGTGAAAGTAGCCCATTTCCCCCTTCATTCAATTTTCGATACAATGTTCCCTATCAATAAAATATAATGGTCTTTGCTGGTTGTCAACTGTCACATCGCATTGCATTTGGCCTGTAACCCTTTGGAACATGAAACCACCATACAACTTGCGACATTTGACGCTCAATTCTCATAGCCCGAGTGAACGCAATACTGAAGCGATTCTGTAATCGCATCAGTATTGCGTTCACTAGGGCTATGAGAATTGAGCGTCAAATGATTGCACAGCACCGGCAAGAAGCTGAAATCCTAAAGAACAATTCCCATTTTTTTAAATGTTAATCGCTTCATTATTTTAATTTTGAAAACAAAGTTTGGGGATCAGCAACGCATAAGAAATGTGATGCTTGAATAACTCCATACTAAATATATATTTATCAACGACTTTGCCAAAATTGTAATAGTCTAGTGTAGCATAGTGGCCACGCTCTAGCGCTCACACGCAGGAATCCCGGGTTCAATTCCTCAACCAATCATTATTTCTTCTCTGTCTGTTTTTTCCCTTTTCTTCTTATTTTTCTCTCTGTGTCTCCAATTTCTCTGTTTTGTTTTGTTTTGTTTTGTTAACGTTTTCGTTTTGTTATTTTTTAATATTTTTTATTTATTTTTCTTGGGGGAGGGGCTTTGTTATTCATAAGACCTATTATTGTGTTATCATTTTTTTTAAAAATCATGTGAACCTATCCATATATTTGAATGCGCATGACAAGAAATTGCTGTGTACCGGTTAGCTCAGTTGGTAGTGCAGCGGATTTACAATGAACACTCATATTGATATAGATACCATTGAATCGTAAGTTCGATCTCAGTAGTACCTTTATTTTGTACGTCCCACGGTTTTTACCCATATTTATGATTATATTTACTTATGTTATCCCTTTATATTTATTTCTTCTGTTTTTTCTTCCTTTTTTTTTGGGGGGGGGGGGGGGGGGGGGTTGAATTTGTTTTTTGTTGTTTTTGTTTTTGTTTGTTGGGGGCTTTTTGTGGTTGTGGTTTTTGATTGTTGTTTTATTATAAGGAGCTACATACGTAGTAGCAATAAAATTATAAGAAACAGAACATGGATTTTAACATTATTCGATACGAAATCGGATACAGTAATTGGACAGGTACAATTGCATGTTTTCCTTGTCAGTCAGTCGTTAGCGCGATCACTAATGAGAGAGATGAGCTCTTTCTGTTATGAGGATCCCGTAGATTCTCGTAGTTCATTCTGTTACATTAGATGCTCGATCATTCGGAGATTCGAAATATTTAGGTGTGCTGACGTTAGTGAATGATGATCGAAATGATAGAACCCAGAACGCTTGACTTAATAGTTGTCTACCTCTAGCCCATCTTACTGTATATGGGGCAAAGGTTCCAACAGTTTTGACAGGTTTAGACAAATATTAATTTGATTGTTAGCTTTCAGTGTATGTGTTATTTTTATTTCAAATAACATATGAGTCCCCAAAATTCCCCAAATAACTCATTTTTGGTCGAATAAATCGATAGTTCACCACTGGCTCATTATCTATTGAACACGACGGTCGTTTCAATGAGTAGTCATGGCCGAGCGGTTAAGGCTATAGACTATAAATCTATTGGATTCTCCCCGCGCCGGTTCGAATCCTGCCTGACGAAATTTTGTTACAATAAGCGATTTGGTCTGTGTATTGGAAAATTGCGTATATTTTTACTCCGCAAATTATCATTCATGGATGTAATCTTCTACCTCCAGAGTATATTACTGCATTATTTCCAAGATGTTTCACATTTTAATGTCGGGAACCTTATAACCTTTGACGAGTTTACATTTTACAAATGTGTTATTCTTTCTTTGGGAGAAATTTGCTATCAAACACGATGATAATATGTGGTAATTGTGCCGGTTTATCGAAAGAAAGGAAATACTGTATTATATAAGAAATATATTGTTATATCCATTATCCTTTTTATTATCTGGAGTTCATGGGTTTTCTAAACCACAGTTCAAATTTGAGCTCATTAGACAATACCATGACGAAATGAGAAGGGTTTGAAATAAGCCGCTCCTAAACTAATTAGTATGCACATCCAATCGGAGTGCGTGTCTTCCGCAAGAAATCGTGCATATTTCATTTCACAGTGAACGCTTTTTGTGTGTGCTAACGACTGACTGTTGTCCTCCTCGTGACAGAAAAACCAAATCCTTTTTGTAATCTAAATTATATTCAATGCTATGTATTGAATATTGATTTAGATAATGTGATGTGAATACTAGCAATAGAAGCCATCCATGAGTCGGTCATATTTGTAGGAACTAAAGTCTGTTCCCAAATTTGAAAGACTAATACTACAGATCAAATAACCCGCCAAATGCATAGGTCATTCTTTGAACAGTAAGACTTGCATCAAATTGATCTGAACAACGAATACTACGGGCCCACTACGGGAACAAGAACCTTTTGTTACGGACACGCATGAGTGAAGTGGATTCTATTGAGGTAATTCCTTGATGTCTGACTGTGCAATCGATAGGGATTTACATAAGTTTCGTAACATCGTTGAGTCATGATTGCACCCTTTGAGTTGGGAGGTGGAGGGGGGGGGGGGGGGGGGGGGGGTGGAGTGGGGTATACTAGGGGTTTTGTTAAATTGTACATTTATCAGACCGCGAATAGCTTTTAATGTTGTTCAAAAATTATATAGGGGGGGGGGGGGTGGGGGGGGGGGGTTGAGTGGGGTATACTAGGGGTTTTGTTAAATTGTACATTTATCAGACCGCGAATAGCTTTTAATGTTGTTCAAAAATTATATATAGGCCGAACGAAAATAACTTAAGAATCGTTTCACAAAGTACGGGATTTGTTATTCGTTAAATCTAATCAATCATAGACTCATTTTACAGACAACAACACCGTGTTGAAAAATCCGTGTGTATTTAGGGAATAGTTGAATGAGAACTATATTTGGGTATAAAGCGCTGAGGATTTCAGGAAAATCGAAATAGCTCAGTTGGTAAAGATTAGGACTCTCAATCAGCAGGCCGTACGTTCGAATCTTTGTGGCGGTTTATATTCCTTGTGCTCTATACTTAGAGCGGTCGAGTCTGGGTAGAGGTCGGTTAGGGTTTTAAGTATGCCGAAATATAATATTTCATTATTGTTCTCTCATTATACGTCCGTTCGGGGTTTTCATTTATATTGACATAATTTTAACGTTATTTATTTATTTTGTATTTACTTTCTTAATTGTTGATGTTTATTTAATTATTTATCAATCAATTAATTATAAATAGGCCTAAATACAGTTTATTTTATTGATATAATTATTAATTTATATATTATTTATTTACATTAATTACTTAATTTCTTCATATTTATTATTTATTAGGTCACGTTCAGAGTGTATGCAACATTCTTAAATAGTCTAAAAACGCAGAAAAATGACACTATTTAGGGGAGTAAGATTCATAATGCTACTTGATTACACACATTATGCCTAAACCAGAAAACAATAACACGTTGTATGTTTAATGGCTTCCATATTGTTTAGTATTCAATGATAACATTATCCATGCTTGTACTGCTTACTCAAAAATCATCCACGGCTTAACAATAGTCTTTAAAGGCCACTTCAAGGAGGATTATTCTTATGACGTTAACGAGTGGATTACGATAAGCCTAGCAATGAATAGGCGGCTACAAACATATCTCGTTTGAGTCGGGGTTTGAGGAGTGTCGCGATTTAATAGCCTCTATCACCTGCCATGATAAAACCTGGCACTTGTACTAGAAACCCGATAGGTGTACAATCTGGCAAATGGGTCGCTCTTTACGTCACAACGGGGGTCGGGTGAACACTGGTCAGCTTAATAACACGCGCTTTCATCTGTCTGCTTCACTAATTGAGCTATCGAGAGTACTACAATAGTTCTATTGTTAACGCCAGATAAGTAGAGAGGCTCTAGTTAATCACCGATCTTTTTCCGATGCTTTTAACAATAGAACAAAATACCGTTGTAATACCGGGGTAAAATCGGTAGAAAAACGCTTTAAAATCACTTTGAGTTTGGATATGGCCCCTAATACTTATTGTTGAACAATCAATCACAGAATATGTTTGTTAGGTTATTATTTACTTAAGTCCAATTTTAAACACATTGGTCCAATAGTTTGATATATTGGGTGTTTTTATGTTTTTCCTCCATTTTCTGGTTTTTAAAACAAACAAAAATCATCTTTGTGAGCTTAGTTTGCATACAGGGATTTCCATTTTAGTTTATAATAGTGGAAGACTTGGAAGTCATGCTGAATGTTAACACACTCATTCAGATAACATGGATAATCTGATATTCAAACAATTTACAATGATCTGGTAAATTTATTCATAATTTCGTAATTCCGGGTTTCATTAACAATGAAATTGTTTGCATAATGATTATGTTATAAAATTGAATCCTACATATTAATAGTATTTTTAATTCAAACATCACACACTTGTACGGTATTCCATACTTTCACTATGCATTATCATGGGTTTGTTCACATTTGTTATCAGTGGTGTGTACGGTGTGGGGGTGTGTGTACAGGAGCTGATGTCATCAGCTTGTGCTGTAATATGATCCGATGAATTTGTTAGATATGAAGGAGGCCCTCTGGAGGTTAAAAGATTGGTGATTTTGATTCTTTTTTACTGATTTTCTGGCACACAGGGTTTCGGGGGAAAATCAGAAAAATATATTTTGAAATCTAGAGATCACCAGCTTTCCATTGATATATAATGATCCATATAATTACAGCCACCTTTAACACCAAGTACACTGCAAAAACTCCGGTGTTGAATTTAACACCATGGGTGTCAATTTAACACCATGGGTGTCACTATAGGACCGGTGTAAAGTGGTCCGGTCCTATAGTGACACCCATGGTGTTAAATTAACACCGGCGTTTTTGCAGTGTACGAGGGTTTTTAATAAGTTCTACCTCCTCACTCATAACATCGCTAATATGAATGTAAGCCTCATGTCATTTGTCATGATTATAGCTCTGAATCATAGCTTCACATTTATAGTAAATCATACTCTATATATATCTGTCACACTTTTGTTATGATACGTTCAAACCCAGGGAGAGATTTTGGACAACGTGTTAGATATAAGAGCTCGATTCAAATACTGAAAATGGAAATGAACGAATGATATCTGAATGTATTACAGTATTATTTAGCATAAATAAGATTGATATAAGATTCTTTTTGATGCTCCTGAAGTCTGACCAAAAAAGAAAGCCCGTCTCACCAATGCAGGTTTTGGAAAAGTACGAACATATGGTATTTCATAGAACAATTTTCGCTTTCTTGTCCGTATCAATTTAGACGGAAAGAGAATTCTCAATATATGGATGGGGTTTTAAGAAATGATCATTAATTCTCGTTATTCGCTTGGGTGGTATGAATATGTTCATAATATCAATGGTAGGGAGGGATCTATTATTTCTATACATCACATGTTACAAGTGTTTAAAAAGTTTAGATCCATGTAATGTATATATTCGCCACTTTCACAATACATAAAATAGGTCTACGTGTTTAAAGGAGGGGTCCAGCAAGCACAACATTGTGCATTATACAGGGTGAGTCAAAATATTCCGGTCCCGTTTTCAAAAAATCAGGAAAAAAACTTCTTGTCAATTGATCGCGGCGAATTTTAAAACTTGCATGTCGAGAGATGGCAGTTTTTGGGGCGAACACTCCCCGCTCTCCCTACAGTGTGTTCCAAAAAGAATTACAACATGACTTTAGGTGATTGTTATGTTTAATTTTAACGGACAAATAAAGTCAAATCAACTTGCTATAGTTTGAAGAAAAAAAACCGCATTTTATTCCGGCTAGACGTTTATTAACAAAGTCATTTATATGGCGAATATATACATTACAAAACAACCTACAGAAATACATACATGTATAACGAAACAATACACACTAAATGCATACTCGGTTGATCTATTTCATAAAAAAGGAAAGCAACGGAAAAGAATAGAAGAAAAGAGAAGAAGAAGAAAGAAAAATAAATAAAGAAAGAAAGAAAGAAAGAAAGAAAAAATAAATAAAGAAAAGAAAAAAAAAGTAAAAGAAAAAAAAAAAAAAAAAAAGAAAAGAAAAGAAAAGAAAAGAAAAGAAAAGAAAAGAAAAGAAAAGAAAAGAAAAGAAAAGAAAAGAAAAGAAAAGAAAAGAAAAGAAAAGAAAAGAAAAGAAAAGAAAAGAAAAGAAAAGAAAAGAAAAGAAAAGAAAAGAAAAGAAAAGAAAAGAAAAGAAAAGAAAAGAAAAGAAAAGAAAAGAAAAGAAAAGAAAAGAAAAGAAAAGAAAAGAAAAACCAAGAAAAACCAAGAAAAGAAAAAGAAAGAAACCATATTTTTCTTTTTAAATGTGAATTTGCAAAGATGTTCATAGTCTATAATAGTAAATACATTAGCCCCTAACTTTCAAATTACAGAAGAAAGATAGAAAAACCTTATCTATAACGAGAGTATACGTTGCAAAAGGAATATGTGATCTATATTTCATGGAAAAAGAAAAGAAATACACATATTTTGGTTGGAAAACACAATGTTTCGAATAAAAGTAATTACTTCTATGTGTAACAAGTACTTTTTCCATTGATTGTGCAATCAATTAATACGCAATATCGGTAAATCCCAAGTTGTGTCATCGTTCTATAAATATAATGGTCTGAACCATGACGTCATACACACTGCTCCTTTACTCATGCTCCAGAAACTTGCCGGCCAGGTACATACAACACTACTAATAAAGGACAAATAATAAATGTACATTAATGATTGTACATCGGGTTATGAACATGATTTCGATAAGTTGACGTGGATGGACATAGTTACCCACGATTGCAAAGGTGGTATAGGTATGTGCGGCCCTTAAGGGTGTCGTTTCACCCTCCTCGGTCGCTACTTAAGACCCCCTTTTCATCCACTGGCAGTTCCATAATACCCCATTTTCATCCATTGGCAGTTCCCTTAGACCCCAAATTCAACCAAAGATCATAAAATGTGTACAAATGTAGCCTCAAATTTGACCGAAATTCAGTTCATAAGGCAACATTTTGTAAAATAATTCAGTTCTCTAAGCCCCCAGTTTCGGCCCTTCAGGCCGCACACCCTTACCAAATTGAAAGTCGAGTACCCCCGGGACGTAAGGATCAACATACATTAATGATTGTACATCACTATTCACTATCGTAGTGTTAGGTGTAAACAAATTATCCCTATAGCAACCTGATCACGCTTTAGAGTCCTGAACACCGATCGAAATGATCGCCACATAAAGTCAATGGAATGTTCTAGCATTGATAAATGTGCGTTATTCAGCTACCAATGGTTACCAGGGAGTTACATAAACTGCGCCAATAAAGTATCTAAGGGGCCATATCCAAACTCCAGTGATTTTAAAGCATTTTTCTACCGATTTTACCCCGGTATTCCAACGAAATAGAACGAAATACCGTTGGAATACCGGGGATAGAACGAAATACCGTTGGAATACCGGGGTAAAATCGGTAGAAAAATGCTTTAAAATCACTGGAGTTTGGATATGGCCCCTAAACACTTACAAATGGTCAGATTTATCGGAATCTGAAATAGTATGCAAACAAATAATTAATTAATTCGGTTCACAGTTATCTTCTGCGCATTTTTACACCTCTTTTGTTGCGCTACGAAGTTGTTTGGTGGATTTATGGGCACTTGAGTGGCTTAAGGTCGAATTTCAAAGTTGCAAAAGCTCCTATTCACCCCAATTCCAGAAGGGAACTCACACAAGCATCACACACAGACAAAATCAAGACAAAAGACACCAATTTGATTTATGCCTCCCATCTCTGACCCTTTTGTTTTGTTATTGACAATTAATACGCCTCCCATCTCTGACTCTTTTGTTTTGTTATTGACAATTAATGCTGGTGTTCATCGCAATTGATTTATCCAACACGCAACAAACAAATCATTTATAAAAGGCGGGTAAAAATAATGCTGATCTTATTCGTCACAGTACAACGCTCTTGCTTGAATTTCGGGGGAGGGGGGAGGGGGCCAGAGTACCCCCCCCCCCCCCCTTGCCCCCGCCTGGCTACGTTACTGCCTCGACCCCTTTAGACACGCCACTGCACTTGGAATTGAACTCATAACTCGGACAACCCGATTGACTTGGACTCACACTCGGCCCATGTGGGTCTGTACTTGGTGATGAACTTACATTAACAATAGAGAATCACTGCACACATGTCCGTTAGTTCAGACTCTCCCCACACTGTGGACAGGTACGCCGGCTGGCTGATGGCTGCCGCACCTGCCCCGGCAGCGATATTATTTACCGTAAACAACATCTGATACCTTGACGGAATAAAGCGTATAGTATACATTTTAAAATATGAGACTGATAATACATGTATACAGTGTTTGGTCAAATGTTGTTTACGGTTAATAAATTCGCGCCCGTACAGATGGGGATCCTTTTTATTTGTATGACGAAACGATATTTTTTGAATTGTTACTTTTGTCTGAACAATGAATAAATGATGTGTACAGGTAAGTAGGTGTCTGGGGGCGAAGTTCCATGAAATTGAACCCCCCCCCCCCCCCCCCCCCCCCCCCATATTTTTGGAGCTTCAAAACATTTTTGACCAGCCTCCCTCAAATTGTGAACTTATGAACGCTCCATTTAGCGTAGGAATGCCTCTGTTGGTCAAGTTTTACCTGAGGTTTGCAGCAAAATTACGGTTCGCCGTTAGCGAAACGGTTGGATTTCCTCGACGTTGGGTAATGCACAATACATTTATTTATCTTGCCAGAGGCCACAAAAGGCCACAGCAAATAGCTGCTGTGCCGCTGTTTCATGCGAGCTGTGAAATGGTCTCGAAAAAGTTAACTTTCTCGAGCTCCCCGTTAGCACAATCCGTTAGTTGTCTGCGCGGGCGGCCCGGGTTTGATCCTCGGCGCGGGCGAACAGTGATCTTCTCCGCCAAATTTGACCAGTTTTCTCTCCTGATAGTTTAATTGTCAAAAACACGATTAGGAAGGGTTAATCCGTCAATTTTGTGCTATGTTAATTCCGTGCTGTCTTACACCAATAATAAACCCGCAACATTTACGGAATAAAGATAAGCTGATGTCACATATGACCAGATTATGAAGCATTGTAACATATTATATTTGTCAGTTTTATAGCGCTTTATTCCGTAAATGAGGGCGCTATTTTACACCTGTGCTAATGATTAATCAGAATATGAAGCATGATAAACTGAATTTTGTCAGTTTATGGGAGATCCGCCTGGTATGGAAGATTAACAGCATGTCTTCCATAGGGGTTGTATGGAATTCAGCTGGTATAGCCTAATATCATAATGTTCATTTTCGAAGAAACTGGGTTATTACTATTAGTGGATTGTGAAATGACACTTGATCGCACATATTTCAAGTTAAATTTCAAATTTAATTGATTTGATATTCATTAATCAATTAATGAATCAATTAACACACCTCAACACCGTATGTCCATTTAAACATTTTCCGGTGGGTTTTAAGAAAGTCATATGTTCCGGACAAAATTCTTCCGTGTACTGACGCAATAATACCATCATGTAAGTGCACTATATAGTGGTATGTCTATTGGTTTTTTCTTCGTTGGGTTCCGTTTCATTGACAAAAATGTATCGAAATCAGTAGATCTGTAAATGTAAACAATGTATTAATATCTCGAAACAAAAACGGGAATACCAAAGTTATAAAATGTTGTGGTATGCCGTACGCCCAATCTGAACGTTCATGTTAGTGCGAGAAAGGAGTATGTCCCTTAGGGTGTGCACTCTTCCCCTGACCCCCTACCCCCGGGAAATACACTAACCGATTCGCTCTTCTTTCAATATTAGTAAATTATATAAATTGATGTCTATATAAATGTTATACAAAGTTAATTGTGTTCGTATATCCTTTGAGGCATTCGCTCTTCCTTCCATATTAGTAAATTATATACATTGATGTCTAAATAAATGTTATAAAAGTTGTGGTGAAATTAGGTGAATTCTGTAGTCGTTTATTTGTGTTTTATGGGTATAATCTAAGGGCCAAATTAGTCATTACGACATGTATGCAAGATCGAAGGAGTATAAAACGCCCTTAACTCAGTGATATCATAATTCTATAACAATCTCATGGGATTTATAACACTTATAAGATAAGCGACCGAGTGCACCAATGGCGAGTAGCTGAAGGCGTAACCAACAAATTTGAGAGCACCAAACCGGGATAAGCTACTAGGCTAGTAACTTGCGAGTAATTTACGCTAAATCTTATACCTGACCGGACCAAAGAGTAAGTTGGAGCATAACGTTATGCTGCTGCAACTATCGATGTTAACAGGTTTGCAAGGTGTACGCTCATGGAAGCATTAGTGTGTCATTTCCGCCTAAACCCCAGATAAGTGACCTAATTAGGATCGTAAACCCCGGATAAGTCGACTTATCTGGGGTTTAGGTCACTTATCTAGGGTTTAGGATCGTAAACCCCGGATAAATCGCCTTATCGGGGGTTTAGGTCACTTATCTGGGGTTTAGGATCGTAAACCCCGGATAAAGTCGACTTATCTGGGGTTTAGGTCACTTATCTGGGGTTTAGGATCGTAAACCCCGGATAAGTCGACTTATCTGGGGTTTAGGATCGTAAACTTCGGATAAGTCGACTTATCTTGGGTTTAGGTCACTTATCTGAGGTTTAGGATCGTAAACCCCGGAGAAGTCGACATATCTGGGGTTTAGGTCACTTATCTGGGGTTTAGGATCGTAAACCCCGGATAAGTCGCCTTATCTGGGGTTTAGGTTACTTATCTGGTGTTTAGAATCTTAAACTCCGGTTAAGGCCCGCCTTATCTGTGGTTTAGGTCACTTATCTGGGGTTTAGGCGGAAATGGCACACTTATGCTTCCATACGATCGTAAACCCCAGATAAGTCGCCTTATCTGGGGTGTAGGTCACTTATCTGGGTTAAGGATCGTAAACCCCGGATAAGTCGACTTACCTGGGGTTTAGGATCGTAAACCCCGGATAAGTCGACTTATCTGGGGTTTAGGTCACTTATCTGGGGTTTAGGTCACTTATCTGAGGTTTAGGATCGTACACCCCGGATAAGTCGACCTATCTGGGGTTTAGGTCACTTATCTGGGTTTTAGGCGGAAATGACACACTTATGCTTCCATATACGCTGATGTCGAGGAAATAGGTGACTTTAATCAAAACATTTTGCTTGGATTAACTGAACACTCAAGTCAAATCAATTATTTATCAAGCAATAGTATACACAATTATAGAAGTTAAATAAAGCAATCAAGAGATAAATGATAGAAAGATAATAAAATATTAAAATATAAACGCGTGGACCTTTATAATGGATAAACAATTGACATAAAAATGATGTTACAATAATCCACCATCAAGTTTAAAAAAATAAAAATTCAAATAATAATAAGGAATACACAGGGATCGAACCCGTGTTTTTTCGATTGCCAGTGACATAAATCGACGAGTGTATCTGTGATAGTTTGATTAATTAACCATTGATCCATTTATCTACAACGAACGGATTTTCATCGTGACATTTTGCCATTTTATACCATATTTCTATGTTACTCTCGCACAAAATGATTTTGTAATGTAATTATAGTCCTTTTTTTTTGAAAGAACGGTAACAAACTTGGAAATTTTCGAACACAGAAAATGGCGTCATTTTTACACGGACTTTCATTGCTCGACTGGACGTGGTATGACATGTTGCATTATTCATTTTATTTAAATCAACGCTTGACGTAGCGACTGATGACACATCTTTATGATTGCTGCTTGATACATGTACACACGTTTGACGCATGCGACAATTAATTTTGAAAGGGGACGATGCTAATTAATGTGGATATTTACCTCGCTAATTACTATTCTGGTGTTACTCGCCAGTTTTGCTCCCAGAATTACATCGTTAGTAACTTACGCTACAGTCGTGACAGTTAGGGCATAATTACTAGGGAGGTAGCTTACCTCCCTATTAAGTTACGCCAGTTTGGATTGAATGGGCAAACTCAGTCATTACGACATGTATGCGCAATATACGGCCGAGTGCACCAACTAGCGTAACTTAATAGGGAGGTAAGCTACCTCCCTAGTAGTTATGCTCTAACTGTAACTTACTAACGATGTAATTTTTAGAGCACAACTAGCGAGGTAAATATCCACATTAATCAGCATCGTCCCTTATAAAATTAATTGGCGCATATACCAAGTGTTAACCTACAGTTTACTGTAAAATTCTGACGTGAATGGTCCTCCGTAATATTATAAATATACATATTTAAAATGTGTCGTCACTCGCTAGGTCATAGGTGAGTGTGCATAAAGAATCACGTTGAGTCGGCTTGCGTTCCGGACAAAAATGACGCCATTTTTTTGGCCAAAAATGTCAATGTTGTTTATCGCTTTTTCAAAAATAAGGACTATCATCATGTCTTACAAACATATTTTGGGCGAGGGACACATACAAATATTGCACCAAAAAGTACAATTTTAATGACAAACACAAGCACCCGAAGGAAACAAGTAGTTTAATAGTATATACAATTATAACACATCTCTTAACACAAATACTTCCGTGGCGTGGATACCTTGTCCTTGTGAACCGCAGAACCCCGGTTCGATCCCCACGCACGGCACGATATGTTTTCATTTTTTGGTTCTTCTACCCTTCCCCTCACAATAATGGTGATACTCTGGCTTTATCAGTTTTTAATTAACAAAAACAATAATAAGTTTATTTATTTATTTATTTATTTATTTATTTATTTATTTATTTATTTATTTATTTATTTATTTATTTATTTATTTATTTATTTACTTATTTATTAATTGATTTATTTAGTCATTATTAAAAATCCTTGAACAATAAGTACAGTTTGGTCAAAATATGACCCAAAGTCGGTGCGATTAGTGTTTGAATGGGCAAAAGGAGTTGATCTAAATGTTGACTAAAAGTATTCACCAAATTGCAGTAAAAAATAAACAAAATCTTTCAGCTTAATGAGGGGGTCACATTCCACTTCAAATATACATCCCGCATGCAAGCGCAATTGGTCCTTCCGCATCAGCGAATCATCCTCTCCAATGTCCACAACAAATTTATGGTAATGCTAGAATCGACTGACTTGTGGCATAAAACGTTATGCCCCATTTTACTCTTGGGTCCGGTCAGGTATAACATTTAGCGTAAATTACCCGCCAGTTACTAGCCTAGTAGCTTACCCCGATTTGGTGCTCTCCACATTTTGGGTCACGCCTCAGCTACTAGCGAGGTAACGCTATTCTTCAGCTACTCGTCATTGGTGCACTCGGCCGATATTCTTGTATTACCCGAAAATTGGACATTCAATATTGATATTTATACAACAAACTCAGACTGTTTTGATAAAAACTAAATAAGTTAGCCCGAACTGACCTTCTCTGCGTATATGTACTCACGCGCACATCTTTTGCGCCGCACAAAAATATTGGACGGCAATATTCTTTGGGGGTTGTCCAAACAATTCAAAATTGTCCAACATTTTTCAACAATTGTTTTGTTTTTTTTAAATAAAAAAAGTTTAAAAAAAACCCACTAACAGAACGGGTCGGTCGGGCCCGTAGGGCAGGGTATTTGGTGTCGCCTGAGCGTAAAGAAATACATGTTTGCTCGTTCTCCATGCAGTTTGGATAGTATTTTTGTTTAAAATAAAGAAATCGATTGCTCATATTTATTTTTCATTGATTTATCGGTGAGAACAGGTCCCACTTAACTTTATTTGACAAGTTAAAGAGTTACAAAAGTGTGCAAATTTAAATGTGTCATTTTTAAAAATAGTATAATGTGTGTGCCAGATATTGAATTCCGAAATACTTAATACTTGTTATAGACAGATGTATTCGTCGAAGTCTAAATATCAAATTAAAGGGACGTAACCCAGCTTTTTGCTTTCTGTGTATTCTATTCCACAAGAGAGAGTGTGTCATTAAATACAGTCTTTATACCAGAATGTAAGTAAAATTAATCCGTTGTTTAATGAACAACACATACGGGAGTCTTACTACGTAAAGAAGCCGAGGAAATTATCTATCAGGCCTAAACATTTAAATAACATGACACGCAATACAATTTTATTACGATAATTGAAACAATAAAAATGTTAACGTTCATTACGTGCTATATTACTGGAAGTGGCTCCATTAGATATCTCAAGGAAACAACTCGATCTGAAAACGAAACAAACAATATAAATATTTTAAAACCATTTGCATACGGGGTGTTTGATAACAGCCAACTACTTGATTGTTGTTCATTTTGGTTACCCATAGCCACTTGCGTTTTCCTACATATAACCACCCCCCCCCCCCCCCCCCGAAAAACCCTAACACCACACCCATTTCGTCAAAATCAAAAAGCATAAAGTATCATTGCCATTGCAACTATTACAATTATTGCAATTACTAGTAAAATTGTAAGACAACCGCTCTGATTGTTATCGACTCAGGAATAATTCCAGCTCAGTTCGGTTGGGTGGGAGAGGGAGTCTCATATAGTCTGGGGCGGGTGGGGGTGTAATTATTGTTTACACGGAAAATAGAGGGTTATAACCTTTTTCCATGCGTAGGTGCAAAAATGTACCTCAATCATGGCGAAATTAGTGTAAAATGCAATGCATTTTCTCAATTTATTTTATATAAACATTTATTTGACCTCATGAACATTCTTTCAATCTAAAATTGAACCTTGTTTTTAAGAAAACAGAAGGCATGTTATTCAAAAACATCTTACCTTTTGGGTGTGGAGGGGTGTAAGTGGGGGGTTGGGGTGGGCTTGCCATAATATAATCAACATCAAGTAGATGGTCATACAAATACTCACTTTCGTTAAGGGTTGGGGGGGGGGGGGGGGGGGGGGGGGAGGTCAAACATGATGACTGTAAATGACATATCTAGGACCAAATTCCAAAATATATATGCCCCTCGGGTTAACTTTGCCCATTTACAGCAAGTAACGAAACAACATCATCTATTATAGCAGTTTTAAAACTTGATTAGGCTATAAGTTAGCTTACCTTAGATCTCACAGACCACTCGGAAATAAGAATCACACGGCCAGCTATGCCAGATGATAGCGCCTCCTCGATATTGAACTTGGCATTGCTCATCGTTTGCCTCAGGTTGGTTCACATCCCAATCTACAAAATCAATAACACTTTTGACTTCATAACATTCATTACCAATATTACGTTTATATTCATGTCCTGTTTGGCACCGTCCTCACACCATTTAATCAGTTGCATTTCTCTTGAAACCCAATAAGCTCAGCGCTTATTCCTTTGTTACAGTGGGTCTTTTACAGAAGGAAGTATTTTTTTGTAAACATTCAACATTTAGAGTCGAGAAATCAGCACTTTTAATTTAACCCTATCTATTAAAATACTACTATTAAAATGTTCTTCCAAATTATGAACTCACTCCAATATGAATCGACGGGATTTGCTGTTCCTGTACTAGCATCATACGTCTTTCCGGACCCGTCTGGACACGTCCACAAGTAGTTACCTTCCAAGGCATTGCAACCTAACCAAATATAATCAGGCGCAATGCTCTCAATGTATGCATTCTCTTCGGCGTCGTTTGCCACGGTAACGTAACTCAAAGCATACTCCTGTTGACATGCACTCTGCGCGTTTTGGTATGATGCCCCATCGTCAAGTATCTTGTAGCAACTGCCATTATTAGAAATCCATCCATCAGGGCATGCTAGAAAGATAAAAAAGAGCAAAATAATAATGACATTGTGCAATGTTACACACTAGTCAGTGCACAGAGCCGTACTAAGGTGACATAATGGAACGACAAAGCTTCACAGAAACGAGATGGCTTTCTTTCAATAGCCATACTCCATTAGAGCAACATCAGAAAACGCTCAGGGTGAAGTAAACGCTCCGAAAACTTGACTGCGCTTGTGATCTACCAACACATTATTTCTCAAAAGTTGAATAATGTTATTTATTGAGTGCGTACTAAATTTGTCATAAGAAGGCGGAAATATTAATTCAACGATCGGAACTGAATTATAGTTCAATAGACCATAGAATAGCAATGATCATTCACGGTTCGTTGTATAAAGTGTAATTTTATTAAGTCATACAGTGCTTCTGAACTTGGCAACAAATCTTGATATTAACTTTACTGTATCAAAAATATTTTCTCAGACGTCCATCTTCAACGTTATCAAGGCGATTTCAGCCATGTGATGGTTCATTTGTTAACAAAGTCGGATGAATGAAAAGGCCTGCCAAATACTTGTTTGTTTTTCTTGCGCAGTGAGTATGAAACCGAATTGATCTAAAACACCCAAATCTGTACTGGTACATGCTCATTACGCTCGTTGCAGAGATCAACTTATTTTCTAGCAAGGTCACATCATGGATACAGTGTGTATTTAGATTTCAGCATTGTGTTAGATAGGGCCACCCAAAATGTCAAGTACACTTGGTTACATTGGTTCACAAATGACACGCGCACTATTAACGCACAATCCTGTCAACTAATCATAACAGCTGAAGCATAACTATTTCCAATTATCTATACGCAGCCTGTAATATTTTTGCAGACATATACATACCATGGCATGAAAAAATTACTAACATGTCTTTTCGCACGTATTTAATATAGTCCGTCACTCCGTAGAGTTACTGATGGTTTCACACCACTAAATAACGTCTGACCCTACCCCCTTTGAGGCAAAAGTCCAAAACCGGCCCGTTTCTATGCCGAAACGGGAGACCTATTGTAAATTACAGTTTAAAATTAGGGTATTTACTACAAGTTATGGCGAAATTAATATAGTGTGAATTTTGACAGACACATCAGCGTTCTTCAGGTCCAAAATAATTGATGCAATGATGATTTTTTAATATTTTAACAGAGACATTTGTGTTCAGGTCATTTCCGGTATCTGACGCAATAATCTTAATCAACAATTGCGTGTGACCAGGAAAACTCAACTCGTACTTTTTGAAAAGGCTCTAGCTCAAAATTATGCCGGTTACCCCCCATATATGAGTTGTTGAGTTAGTAGTCATGGCTTTCATCTTCAAGTTGAAACCAAATTTCAAGTTACCAGTTTCTTATAACGTCGAGAAATATCCATTTTAAAAGTGTGCATTTCACGTGTAACCCTATGGGAGATGTATTTAGTGGTGTGCAACCTGATGTATACACCATGACCTGAGATAGCCCTATGGAACGGTTATTGGTTTGTGGACAGATATACATGTATACACTTTGAAGCCACCACCAGTTTCGTCTGCCCGCTTGGTACTGGTGTGTACAAGAGTAAATGGTACAATAAATTGTGAATCTGGGCTCAAACTTATAGTTACAAAGTTATTAAACAAGTTAGTAATTAATGTAGTAATTAATTAATTATTCATTAATACTAAATGTAATAAATATAAGAGGACTTGACGTTTCGATTCTATCAGAATCTTTATCGAAGGTAAATTATTATTAATAATAAATTGATGCTAAATAACTATTAGTTCTTAATTAATTATTAATTAATTATTTATTATTTATTGATAATTAATTATTAAATTTTACTTTATCATTAATTAATCATTAGTTAATTATTTATTAATCATAACTTACTCAATAATAAATTGATGATCAATAAGTAATAATAATTAATTAAGTATTTATTAATTAATAATGGATAATTAATTAATTATTAATTGGTAATTTATAAATAAGTATTGATGATTGATTATCGATACTTAATAATTCATTAATTAATCACAATTATTTATTTATTACTCATTAATTAATTATCCATTACTTAATTAGTTGTTTTTGCCCCTGGTTGACTTGGATGTGATAAGTATATTCTTAATTATATACAAAATATTTCTATTTGGGCCCCTTTAACTCACATTTTCAGGGGAGTTTGTTTATGTAAACAATCATGTACAATACAGGCTGTCCCAAAATGATTAGTACCCATCGATGCCCAAAGTTCAATCATTTTTGTCATCATCAAAATCGATGGGATTAGGTCCGTTGTTTTAACGTTATCTTTGTAATACTGTACTATTTCAGTAGAATTTTAGATCATGAATATCAGATTTATCAAACTCAAGATACACTCTATTATGTAAAACATGGTGATTTCACCTTTTTGACAAAGTGCTAAAAATGTGTGTGCTATTACAGCTTGTTTGAACATTATGTTCCCATCCCTTAACACTTTTGGACCGAAGATTTTGACATTTCGCTGGTAATAAATCATCTAAGATGTTGTCAACCGCTGACTATGTGGTCCATTTTCAGGGTTATGAAGGTTAGTTTATGCCCTTGGGGCATAATTATGTCCTTTGCAGTCTTTTAATTGGACCACATAGTGGGAAATAGACACATCCTTTGATGATTTATTACCGGCGAAATGTCAAATCGCCGGTCCAAAAGTGTTAAGGGACTGGGAACAAAGGAAACTTATGTATTCTCATAATCTCTTGTCTACTCAATATGATCTTGTGTGTCTTTCTGTTGTAGCTGTTATTAGGTATGGGTGTTCAAATCATTAATGATTCTTCTCCTTAAATCAATTTAACGGCTAAAAGAAGTTTGTCACACTTGAGTGACTCCATGCATTGTTTTATTTGACAAGTGTTTGGGGACTTCTAAAATGGGATATTACGTGAATCACCAGTGGCTTAGATTTCATTTTCACATTTGAGAATGGATTTCGTGAGGTTAAACACTAAGGGACTTTATGATTTTTAGCAAGTTTGTAGGAAATTGCATCCCCAATATGAAAAAAAGTCTAAGCCACTGCTAATTACCCATGACCACGTCTGTACCTGTTTAAATGTCCCTCAAGTTTAGCCTCAAACTAGCTCATTATAGAAACAAAGCTTGGGTCGCTCATGCGACTGACGATCCATTTTTACTCTTCAAATTGAATCAAAATGAAGAAGTATTAATAGTTTGAACAACAATATGATACAACAGCAGTTTAAAATAGAAAGGAACCAAAGATATTAGCAGACAAGAGATTAAGAGAATGTATTAGTTTCTTTCAAACAAGTTGTTAAAAAACACTTTTTTTGCACTTTGCCAAAAGGTGAAATCACCATGTCTTACACAATGGAGTGTAACTTCATTAAAATAAGTCCGATATTCATGATTTAAAATCCTAATGAAAGGGTACAGTATAGCAAATATGATAGAAAAACAACGGATCTAATCTCATTGATGTTGATGATGAAAAGTTGTATTGAACTTTGGGCATCGATGGGTACTAATTTTGGGACAGCCTGTATAGCTATGACTCTATGTTATAAAATCAGATCTTGAAAATCTGACCTACGAACTTGACAACAACAAATATTTCCGTCTGCTAAACATACTGCCGACGAGATTCACGAACTAACAGTCATATATTTGGGGCTCCTTTTGGATAATTAAGATGATGCATCGTCCAAGCATGTAATAATAGAAAAATCCGTGAAGGTTTTTCGTAATCATTGTGAAGAAAAGAAAATCAGAAGAAAAGAGACCGCCTTGCTTGCTACGCGTACTGTTTTTAATTTATTTTGACAATGAAATATGTACGAGAGGTGTAATAAAACTAATGCAGCATAGTATGGCTCATTTCCAGGAATCAGTGCAAACTATTTGTCCCTTGGCGTTGAAGGTTGGTGATGGTGACTACCTCCATCCGCTGCGTACGGGAGGTAGGCCCAATCATCAACAAGCGGAACAAGTAGTGTGCGATACTTCCCCTCAAACTGTGTTGTATTTGTATATTACTATACTTAATATTAATTAGCTACTGACTGAATTTTATTGGACAATTGCGACATCGCGCAAAGCTTATATTTCGACTACTTTCTGCATGATTACGCGAACGCGGGGAGAATTGATCCCCTAAAATGTACTACCGCACCTTTGTATTGCACCATTATCATCCCTACACGCAACAGTACACAAAGTACATTACGCACTAATACGTAGTATAGGAATTTCGCTGGTACAAGCACGATCCGTGTTTATTTTTTGCCGTCTTCAGTGCAGACGCCGGTTGTTTCACAGAGCTAAGATTAGAAGAATTTGTTAAATATATTGCACGAAAATGAAAATTGCAATTTAGAAAGCAGTGGTCACCGGGCCTATCACCCCGAACCTGAAGGGTAAGGGGTGATAGGCCCGTAGCTAGTACCGAGGGAAAATAGTGTGCCCTATTGCCCCGATCATACCATCTGGGGATGAGGTTGTAGGAAAATAGTCAATACTATTTCCCTCGGGCAATATTACTTATGATAGGAATTGGCCAATGAATTGGCATGATTAGTTCATGAATATTTATGAGGTGTAATAATTCATACTACTTCCCTCTATATCATGTTGAACATTGTAGATGTGTACTTTCACATGTCACGAAATTGATTGTGTGATATCATTATATAAAACAAATATAGCATGCCTTTTGTTTGTGTAATAGTAAAACTAGGTCCAATTGTATTGTTCCATTATATTCGGTTGCGCCTTGTGTAATTGCACTCGGCTTCGCTGTGTGTAATAGAAACGTCTAAATTAGACCTTGTGATATAGTTGTTATTATCACACTCTCATGCACTCATTATTTGTAAAATAATATTGAATGCCTGATTGTGTGATAGATAGTCAAGATTTGATTACAAGATTAACTTTAAACTTTTATAGTATCCGAGGCGCAATTAAAGTATAATGGAACAATTCAATTTTAACCAAGTGATATAATAGTTGTATTATCGCACGAAAAGAAAAGGTTCGGATTGTTTGTTTCAAATAATGATATCGCATAATTAGTTTCAAGCCATGCGATAGTAAACCACATGGATGAAATCAGGCCTATCAACATAATATAACAACAAAAGCCAAATGAGTTAATTTTTTATTTGATTCTGCACAGTCCACCTACCCGGGAGCTCACAGATCACTGGGAAAGTTGATGAACACGGCCAGCTATGCCAGATGATTGCACCCATTGCATATTGAACTTGGCATTCCTCATTGTTAGTCTCAGGCTGATTCAGATCCCAATCTACAAATAAAAGATTTTCATCATTTATCTATCAATCACTTTTTGAACTGAATACCGTATGCGTCTTACTCAGTTTTACATCTTTGGCATAAACCTCTCTTTCTCAAAACGACTCAACATTTATGACGTCTCTCTCTCTAATCAGTCAATAGTTAGGTCACCCAATCCCTACATGAAAGCTATGAAGATTGTTAAACGGGGTCAGTCGTCACAAACATGCACAAACACAATAGTAAAACGGCCTTGCTATTGTCAACACTCCCTACACAGAGGACTGCAGTGCAAATCTCTACGATTTTCGCCATGTAATCTCTATGGCGGATTTCATTCCGTGGTATGAAGCTATGAAGTTTGCGTGGTCATCGCTATCTCCAAGCAGATAGAGCAATACGTACACAGACTTTCTTGTAGACGAGGGTTCATTTCATGATTTGGTGAGGTTTAGAATGAGTTAGGATTCCTGTAATTTTGAAGACCACAGATTTTCAAAACGTGAATTTTCCAACATTTGACGACATAAATTTGGTCACAAAACGTGTTTAATACTATACATTTTACCGTTCTGCAGATGTAAAATACCCTCCTCTAAAATTCTATATGATTTTTAACACGTTTCTCAGTTTTGAGATGCCCAAATAGACCATTTCCCGAAGCTATATCTAGCAAATATTGCAGTCACTGAAACTCTATTGTTGTCTTGCGTATAACAAAATCTGACATGCAGCGTGACCTCCCTGCTGGCTGAATGTGCTTCGAAAGACCACGTTTGTTTTGGTGTCGCTATTATGTAGTATTACAAGAAGAAAAAAAGCGAAACCACTCATATTCGGACTTCTACGAGTAGGTATTAGCAATGTCTAATTAACCGTTTTGACTAGGCTCCACTACCATTACCATCAACCCGATCAAGGCAGGTTTACTTGTTTGTTCATTTACACGGTTTGTTTTAATTAAACAGTTGGTCTATGCAGACATTTTAGATAGGTCCAGACTCAAGTAGAATGCTTGGACATATACCGTCTACTAGGCCTATAAAATGGCTCTCCGATTTATAAACTTACTCCAATATGAATCCGCAGGACTTGCTGTTCCTGTATTCGCATCATACGTCTTACCGGACCCGTCTGGACATGTCCACAAGTAGTTACCTCCCAATGCATTGCAACCTAACCAAATCCAACTAGGCGCTATGCTATCAATGAAATAATTCTCCTCAGCGTCATTAACAACGGCTACGTAACTCGATACATCCTCCTGTTCACATGCATTCTGGGCTTCTTGGTATGAGTATGGAGTGTTGATTCCTTTGTAACAACTTAATCCATGAGTAGTCCATCCTTCAGGGCACACTAGAATAACACAACATAATACACATGATTATAATAGTAATACCGTGTTAACTTGCACGTGCCTATGAACAAAGTTAATGAGTGCAGGTGAAAACTTGAGCGTAAGTGTTTAGCTTAGTTTAGTTTAGTTTTATTTCCAAGTATATGAGGCTATCAGCCCAATTACACAAAATATTGCCATGATTGGCATGATTTACAATTAATGAAATCATAGTAATTATAATAACGTACATGTAATATAAATATACAGTAACATTGATAATAAATATAACGATTAGTATAACAACGATTTATCACCCATTCAGGAATCTGTCTCTCTGAGAAAAAGCATTGTAAACATAAAAAGCAAGTGATTTGAGTGTACGTGGATCAATGAATTGAACGCATCAATGAATGGAACGCAGTAATGAATTGAACGCATCAATGAATTGAACGCATCAATGAATTGAACGCATCAATGAATTGAACGCATCAATGAATTGAACGCATCAATGAATTTAATTTATTGCGATTAGGATTAACACTGCAGCAAGTTGGTAGATTTACTCGTAGATCAATATAGAAAGGACAAATTAGGACAAAGTGGTATTCGTCTTTAATCTCACCTGAATTACACAAAGGGCAAACACGATTACGTAAGTCAATGTTATTATTACAACCCGAATCAATCAATAGTAAATTATTGGAACACCTTAATCTACTCAAGGACAATCGAATGCCGGGATAAGAAACGGCCTATTGTATCGCTACATCATCGTATTCAATCGTATTCAATGCGTGTTGCGGGTTAGCTCTACATGTAGTAGTTGCGGGTGTGTTTTTATTCAAGGAACTTAAAGGTTGCCCTATAATCTTTCGAAAAATGATCAAAATATAATTTTCCAAACAACTTTGGCCTAGGGCAAACTGAATACAATGTATACGTGATTTGTTCAAAAAATAACGTTCTAGTGTTAATACTAATCGGTATATTTTAGAAAAAAGGTGATAATTTTAGACTTATAAAATATGTGAAAACATGCTAGAACAAAGCAATTAATAATTTTCCTGGAAAGTTTAAACTATAGACATTTTGTTCCTATTGATTCCAATAGCCAAATTAATCGGAAAATTATGTTCTTTGATGATATATATTTGCATTTCTAGAGTATAGTTTCAGTAGGAATTGCACAGTTAGTCAAGTGGGTCCATCCGTATCAAGCAAGACACACAGCGAGTCGTGCAGTATGATTGCTGAGATTTGTACCAGTGCCCATTCATGAATGTATTGTGTATGCTTGCTCAACTGATGCTATTTGTACCCCCGCAACACGCATACCTTTTTTTTATAATAGTACAATAGTTTCTTGTCCCTTCATTCGATTGTCCCTGATCTACTCAACGCTCTTCTGTGACATGGAATCGTGACCTCGAGTAGGTATTGTTCAGGGCAAAGAATTGACTTGAATTCTGTATAAGGCCATTGTGTTTTGAACTCACCACCTAAAAAGGGTGGCGGCGTTGCATATTTGGTGACGAATCATCCATCTCTCTTAAATAACTCAACAACTAAATGTGGTAGAGCTATGGTTTAGGTGTCATTAAGGTATTTCTATAACTGTTTGGCTGAGATATGATTGATTATATTTCGAAAGTCAGGGCTGCAGGCGGTGGTGGTGGCGGCGGTGGCGCTGTGTACAATACAATCTCTATGGGGAATATAGGAAATGTTCCTAATTCTACGTTCAATATAGAATAACTCACTGGGGTCACTTTTTCGTTTGTCTTCATATTTGGGGGACGAGTTAACTCGGACCCCTTAGTTTTCAAATGAAAGGTCACGGGTCATTATTATTGTTTCAATCAGCTAGTGGTGACGTGAAACGTTACAATTATTGTATTTACTAAATGATGTAAATTGTATTATACATAAAGGAAGAAGTATTGATAGGAAAACGAACTTTATCTATGGTTTCAGGCAATTTGAGCTTTTTAATATGAGTCGGCAGTAGTTTGGTATAAAAATGCTAAAATATCGCCAAATTCAGATTTTCAGTGCGAAATTAGTATTTTAATGATATTTTATATTAAATGTGTCTATTACCGTAAATACAATGGTGCTTTAATGGACAATGTGTTTAAATATCACATTTTAATTTTCGATTTAGCAGTCCTGAGACAATCTCAACGAATGTATACTGTTGTAACAACTGTTATTGAGAAGAAGATACCGTGGTCTAGTGGTCACGCGGGAATCCAGGGTTCGATCCCGCTGGGATCATACTTTTTTTTAAATATTACATTTGTACATTTTTATGTTCCATTATATTGCTTACTTACAATATCATTAGTTTGTTTATTAACGAGACTCTTTTTTTATCTATTAATATTGTTCAATGAATATAAATAATCACGATTTCTTTTTTGATTCGGCTCATGTTGTTATGTTCGTTCGTCTAGCTGTTCGTGATGTTTATTTTTACAAAACGATTGACACTACAATCAGGGAGGTGTCATATTTGACACCTCCCTGCTACAATTATCCATCAAAACCTACCATTTATGCAATACAAAACAAAAACGGCCTATATTGGTGCAGTATTATTGAATCAAAATATTAAGGAATGTTATTCTACTAAAAAAAAGATTCGCATTGTGTACTATTTATGATCAATAAACAAGGTCTTCTAAAAGACTGGGGGGGGGGGGGGGGGGGGGGGGGGACAAGTGTTTAAGGTGGCAAAAGGATGAGAAGACTTGGAATGGATCTGTTGAATTTTGTGGAAGTTAGCAAGAGGATCACCAGTGCGTTGTTTCTGGAAGAACTGCTGTACATAATCATGTAATTTACATCGAAATATATTATTACAAATTTAAATTAAATTATGAATAATGATATTTTACTCTTGTCAACTTCCACAAAATTCAACAGATCCATTCCAAGTCTTCTGTTGTAACAAATGACGTTGTTTTATCAGTTTAAACATTGGACATTTAATATATACTATACAAATGCTTTTTCCCTCTGAAATATGACATTTAAATTAATTGCAATTTAATATTAGAGAAGTGTACGGCTTTTTCAGGAAGCACGGGGCTGCTACGGCGGATCCAGACGTGTTTTTCTTCGTTTCGTGTTTCCGGGGTGTTCTTACGATACCAGCACGTGACCAGGGTCTAGCCACAATGATTTTTTCGTGACCGCAATCGTATGGTTTCAATAAATAGCGATGATATTTCAACATATTTCAACATTGTTTAAATCAAGTTTTGCTGCTAACTATAATGGCCAATTATAATGATTATCTTTAATATTAAGTACAGTTTGTGAAAAAAAAGAATCTTAAACATCTCTAATTATTACACCTTTAACTGAGAGGCCGTTTTTTTTTCCACATGACTCAGCTACTTTTCTATTACACAGTGTCATTCTCGTTGTCCATCTCGCCGCTGTTGGCGTGGTCCGGTTGGCGGTTGGGATATCTCTCAGATTTAAACTCAGGTTTGTATGTAATTTGTTACCCTGAAAGATTCATGATGTATAATTACCAGTGTTTTAATGTAAATGTCACCCTGAGTGATTCCTGGTGTATATGAGCGGTGCTTTGATAAACTATTGCATGATATGTTGCATATAAAGCTCAAGTTGTAATTATGATGGCATAAAAATGTCACATTGAGTGTTTCCTGGTGTATGACCGGTTTTGATATAAGATCGCAATTGATTTTATCTTACATAGGAATTCAGGCTGTATTTAAGATGCCATATAACATATAACATGTCACGCTGAGTGATTCTTGGTGTATATGACCGGTGTTTTGATAAAATATCGTAAATGATATGTTACATAAAAACCTCAAGTTGTATTGATGATGGCTTAAACAATGTCACCTTAAGCGTTCCTGGTGTATACCCGGGGGGGGGGGGGGGGGGGGGGGGGGGGGTACTCGGATTTGGTTTGGTCGGGGGTGTGCCGCTGGAGATTCAAAACCCATACCATTTTAGGGGTGATTTTGGAAAATCGGTACCCATTTTTAGGGTTTTGCTTCATTTTATACCAAATTTTCGCAAATTATCGGGAAAATAGACCTAATTTTTGCAAATTTTCGCGAAAATATACAAAAAATTCGCGAAAATAGACCCATTTGTAAAAAGTGACCCATTATTAGGGATTTCCAGAACAAAATCATACCCATGTTTAGGGATTTTGTGCCCAAAAGCTACCCATTAGAGCGGCACACCCCGTATGTCGACTTGGATGAGTACCCCCCCCCCGGGGGTGTATATGACCAGTGTTTGG